>JABSTQ010009981.1:0-307838 GCA_013358835.2 Ixodes persulcatus | reverse complement strand
TTGCCACATCCAATCCAATGGTGGCCCAATACGGTGTGCTGCCTGGGAGAATTTTTAGAAACAAACCATGAAAGCTAGGTTAATGCGGTCTGCGCAGGTGAGTTATAAGGCCAGGGGGACATAGTATAGGGGAATAATCGTAACGATCAGTCGGCTAATTAGTTAAAATTCGTTAATTAACTTTTTAATTAATGCAAATAGACATATAATTCTAATTAGAAACTTGCTCAGCGTCATTGAAAACCACTAAATCAGTAATTTTCAGAAAGACTTTGAACGTGTGAGAAGCGTAGTAGTGCACGAAAGTTACCGCTCGTGGAGCAGGTACAAGGCTGGGGCTAGATAAGCGACGGAAAATTGCGCGGGCGCCTTATCGCAACCGCTAGCTTTGTAGGTGCTCCACGAGTGCTAACTTTAGTGCACTACTACGCTTCTCACGCGCTCAAAGTCTTTGTGAAAATTACTGATTTAGTGGTTTTCGATGACGCTGAGCAAGTTTCTAATTGGAACTATATCTCTATGTTCATTAAATAAAAAGTTCATTAACGATTTTTAACTAATTAGCCGACTGATCGTTACGATTAGCCTCCTATAATATGTCCCCCTGGCCGCATAACTCACCTGCACAGACCGCATTAATCTAGCTCTCATGATTTTTTAAAAGAAATTCTGTTAAGCTTAAAAAAACACCCTGTATATATATATATATATATATATACGTTGTAGTAGCTATATATATATATGGCGAAACATATTTCGTAAAGTTGATTTCACGACATATATGTCAAGGACGTGCACATTTATGATTTTATGTACTGTAATTAATTCCTAATTTCAAGAGCACAACTACGATTCAACTTTCAATATGGCGACGCAAAGTTCTACCAATACCGAGTACTTAAGCGACCTACCAGATTGATAACCTTTCGAACCAGGTGAAATATATGCTACTGAAGTAAACAAATAGATGTTGAGTCAGAGAGACATGAAGTTTTGTAGGTTAATCTAGCTCTTCTTTTACTGCTTCGTCGAAATTAAATAGAGCAATTTGTTATTTATGGTACCTGAAAATAAATGTGAATTCTATGAATGATAAAAAGCTATATAGTTACTGGTTTCACGGTTGAGATACTGCCTATTTCCAAAACAACGCGGAAAATAGAGTCTCAATTTAGCAGTTCAAACCGGTTAGAACCATTGTTTTTGCTCCCCGAAATTGAACCGTAACCGAACCGAAAGCTGTGAACCCGAAACCTAACCGAGCCGATAAAAATTACGGTTCGACACTCTGTAATGACTGCACCACCGCTGGCGCAATGCTTCGAGGGAATCGTCTTTCTGCACGTGCGACAACATCGCTCGAGCTCTGCACGTGCGGAGCACGAGACGGCACAAGCCCTCGTCCTGGGAACTAAAGCCTCCTGCCTCCTGGGAACTAAAGCTACAGCAGCGTTACGCATGCGCCTAACGCTTAGTGAGATCGGCTGATTAGATCCCTTGATGGAATTCCCAGTTCGCGTCTCTTAAGCCCGGTTCACACAGTTGCGTTTGACTGCGTTTGACTGCGTTGCGGCAGCGAGACACCAGGACATCCCTGCTGCTTATGTCGCGTGCCGAGATGATTCCTTGAATTGGATTCCACGCTTCATACGAAGCACAGATGTGCCGGTGACTCGCTTTCGGATCTCGCCGCAACGCAGTCAAACGCACTCAAACGCAAGTGTCTGAACCGGCCTTTACAAGTACCAGAGCAAGTACCGATAACCAGTGCTGTGCTGACACGCGATACACGTGCCACGAGGGAGCTCTTGAATAACCAACAGCTTCTTGATAACTCCTTTATCGCCCCTCGTCAATTTCCTTTCACATGACGCACGGAACACGTGCCTAGTTCTGTGCTCACCAAAACTTGTACGAAACATACAAACTCTGTGTTATCCCATGAGAGCGCTATCCTGGCGTCAACCAGAGAACTGCTCCATAATGTTAGGGACTGTTTATAATCCGTCGTAACGTCGACGAGTGAACGAGCCCGATCACATTGACCGACGCTGGTTGCGAACGGGGGTTCTTACTCCGTTGTCATGCGCAACGCGACTCAGCGCAGCGTAGCCCAGCGCGCCTTGGCGTAGCTCACGACAGGATCGAACTCGCTCTATCCGCGTCGTCGACGAGCGCAGGCCGACGACGGTGACTGTTCCAGAATCCCTCGCGCGTGCTCGCGCCATTCGGCAATCCGGTTGTCGGGGCCGTCAGGGCCAGTTGGGGTGTGCGAGGCGCTCATTCCGGGAGCCCTGTGAAATGTATGGGTGTATATTTTGTATGCTATAATATAATGCTATAAAAAAAGAAAACTCAGGTGGCCTCTTCTAGAAACCGCTGATCATGCGCTAACCGACTTTTTGTTTTTGTTTTTTGGTATTGTAACTTTCAATTTTGAGTTTTGTGAATATATCCAAATGGGCAAAAATTTTATCGGCTACTGTTTTATTTGTAGCTTATCGGATGTATTCGAAATCTTAAGACCCTACTTATATTCCCCTCTGATTGACAGAAATAAATCACGTCGGTAACAAGGCAAGAGTTTATAATCGAGTTTATTTCACATTGCCTTAATCTGATTTTAGTGCTTGAGAATTGCAGTGCTCGCGGCCTTTATTGAAGATGTAGGATTGAACATAGAAGTTTATAAAGAGCGCGAGTACCAGCATTAACTGTGGAGCTAAAATCAAGCTAAGGCCCCAGGGGTATCCGCAATCATAGAATAGGGGAATGCACATGTAGAGACTCACAAAGGTCATTTGAAAAATCTGCAGGCTAGTGAGGTACTTCTTCCACCACAGGTGCTTTCTAACTGCTGGTCCAAGTGATGCAAGAAAGTAGTAACCATACATGATGACGTGGACCAAGCAGTTAAAACACACCGGCATTATCACGTGCCCATCCGAACCAAACGTAATCCACAACCACCCGTTGACAATCACCAAAAAATGATGAATTACGTGCAAAGCCGTAATGTGGGAGAACTTCTTGGTGGCGACGAAGAAGAACGTGTCCAGAAAGTCCGCTATCCTGACGAACAAGCTCCACCACACGAGTTTCAGGATTGTTATTGCGTTGTCGTCTCTGGAGTAGCTCACCGCCTGACAGAAAGCATTGTAGTCTCCACCGAGGTAAGAGTGACGCGTGTACTGCACAAAAAGGAAAGCGTTTGCAATCACTTGAAACAGGTTGTACACCATGATGGCGGACTTGAGCTTGTAGGGCTTGCGGTTTTCCATCCATCGTGGTCCTCCAAACCTCACGGCGTAAAGATAGCCGAACGCCAGCGGCAGCATGAACTTCGGATCTTCTGTCCAGCCCCAATCAACCGTTCTTGGGTCTCTGAGAGATGTGACGTACTTGTATCTGTCGACAAGGTACAGAATCAGTTGGGGTACAGCCAAAGCCATCTTGGGGAAACAACTTCCGTTCTTCTTGAAGTTCGCTGGTTCCGCTGGTTGTCAGTCCTATGAGCGAGCGGCAGCACTGACACACATTCACGCAGTCGAATGATTCCTTGATGCTGAAGATTTGTTAAAATAAGTTTGTAGTGTTCCTCTTTCACTCACATGAGACGATGAGAGGGGCGCTAGAGAAAATATCGGAGTCACCAACCCGGTACACTAAGGACTCCGACAAATAAGTATACTTCTAACACGCTTATTGGCAAAGTTGCTCAGTCACTAACACTACTGAAGTAAAAAGACTGCGGAGAACTGGCATAGCACTTCAGACCTTCGTTCAGAGGTGCAGCTGCTGCAAGGAGTCTACTCAGATGCAGTAGCGCTGTTGCATAACCAGTTCTTGATACAAAACATATCACTTAGCATCGCCCCCACGTTTTCCGACTCGTGTTTTTTTTTTTTCCCCTCTGTCAGTCATTTACATGTCAGAATAACAGGAAAAGTGCAGCAAGCTGGAATGTTCTTGGTTGCTCCTTGTTGCCGTTAGTTATGTGCGATTAGCAGATAAAAATAATGGATACTGGCATACCTTTGATTAAATCAATGCAGCGATTACATCAATGCCAGGTGTACGACTGCAGCTGGCATAGGTAAAATAATTTACTGCTACACCAAGTGCACCTGCAGACAAGATTTATGAGCGTGAATTCGTCGCCCAATCGGCTCATACCTCTATTTCAGTAGCCCACATGACATATTGACCTTGTCTGGGGAACGGCAAATTAACATCGTTCGAAGGCTCGGAATGTCATTCGACGTTTTGTTAATAAACTTGGTTTGTTCAAGCCTAAAAAAAGGCTTTAGTAATGAAGAAGCATATTGTAAGGCTTCTTTACTTACTTATTACGAAGCTAGACATATTAACAGTTCATAACCTGTTCAAATACAGACTAATTTCTACCTTCAAAAACAGACATATAGCCGTAATAAAAAAAGTTCGAAGTTATCAATGGTGAGAAAAAACAAAAAACCCAGAAACGAAACTCGAAGATGGAAACTGGCAGATGATTACTGACAAAACTACACTCTAAATCTCTGTTGCGAATATATAGCGAATAAAAGCGCTCGTAGCGAATATATTCGCTACAACAGCGATGAAAAGTCGGTTTCCACAGTCCTGTATTCGCTACAGACACAAAAAAGGCAACCTAACATACAAAAAAGGTACGTAGCGAATGAATCCATCTAAAAAGATACTATTCTTTCGTAGCGAATATTTTTTCCCCGCCCTGTAGCGAAAAGCATTTTTCAAGGTTAAGGGACCTTGTTTTTTTTTTTTTTACATTTTGCGTTTTGGTTCAAATAGCTCGGTAGCGGATGAACCTCAGAGCGCATAGCACAAAGCCTAACTTGTGCTCGAAAACGAACCAAAGAAGTAAAATCTGCGGCCAATCGTTATTTCTTTTTGCTTTTTTTTTTTGTTTGCTTTTGTTTTTGAATCTATCACCGTACCGTCGGAAGAGGGGGGAGGAAGAAGGATCGGGGGACGAAGGGTTGGCTGTAAAGAAAAAAACCTCAAGCCGACATTGAAAAAAAAAAAAAAAAGAAAAAGAAAACGCTACAACACGAAGTCGGTCCCGGGAAAACGCCAGCCAATGGGAAGTCATGAATTTTCAAAAGCGCGGGAGATGTACCAAAAGCGAGAAGCGTTATTCAGACAAAAGGAGCTATAATGGAGGTAACAAGTGTTGACCACCACGACGCTTTGCGCCGTGATTGCGCAGAGTGTGTGCAAGCGCTTCGTTAGAACGGTGGAGTATAGTTCAGCTTGCCCCGTGCAATGATTGCTGGCATCGTCTGGTTTCGCACAGCGAATCGGGTAAGTTTTCAGAACTCATTCCTTTACCTCTGATTTTGCAAGTATGTTTGTAGAAATGAACTGCCTTCTCGCTTAGCGAAGGTCTGGCGGATATAAGTAATTAAACTCGAAACAGAAACTTTAATTAAGCAATAACTCGTCGAGTGTTCTGGATTCCGTTCGCGCTTATGGAAATGAAGTGAACTAAGTGAACCTGTTTTAAAATGGTGCCATCAGTCATCGCCTAAGTGGTCGATGTGCGACGTTTTTTCGATAGATTGCTTTATCGAAAAGCTTTCCGCGTTCGTTTCGTCGACACTCCTCGCGACGGTTCGTTGCAAGGTGTGTCGACGAACCGTCACGTTTCGTGAGCAGATATCCTCCTGCGATGAAATGTCGTAGCAGGATATGTGTTCGCGAAACGAGGTTCCACGAAACCATGCGGTGTCGACAAAACGTGTGTCCATGAAAAGTAGTCCACGAAACGCAGTCCCACGAAACGAGTTTTGATTAAACGATAGGGACCCGTTTTAAAGCGTGTCCAGTGGTCCGCACGGCCTGGAAAATTGAGAGTTCGTTGTCTTCATAACTGCGTGAACCCGTTGACTGAGAGAGAGGAATAGAAAGAGAGATACGTCTTTATTGTGCCAATTCCGGCTTAAAGGGGTGAAGGGCTACGTTGGGGTGTCTAGGTCAAAGTCCTTAGACACCCTGGATATGTGCTCCAAGAGGTGACGCTGGGAGGGCTTACAGTGTAAGGGGTCAGTCAAAATTTGGGGGTTTCACGTGCCAAACCAACGACGGGCATCTGGCACGCCCCAGCGGAGAACTGAGGATTAATTTGGACCACCTGGGGATCTTTTGACGTGCAACCGAAAGCTCGGTTACACGGCGCCTTCTCCGCAATAAGCCTCCGTCAGATTGTGGGCACCTCGGCCGGGATTTGAACCCGCCACATGGGGATCCGGAGGCCAGCGCTCTCGCCTCGGAGCCACCGAGGCGGCTTAAGGGGTCAGTGAGCCATTCCTTCCAGGTGGCGGGGGTAGGGAAAGTGTGTGTGTGTGTGTTGGGGGGGGGGGGGGGGAGAGAGAGAGGAGGGTTGGGGAGCGTGGACAGCTCCAGAAGATATGTTCAGAGGTAGAGCACGATGGGTGTCCGGGGAAGTTGAGGATGCGGTGCATCCAAACGCGACGATAATCTAATCATCCGCGTTTTGTCGCTGCTAGCTTTGCGCCTGCTGTACGAGTGGTAACTTGGTGCGCCCCGGAGTTTCCCGGAAGATTCAAGTCGTTCTAAAAAAAGTTGATTTAGTGGTTTTCGATGACGCTCGGTAAGTTTCTGATGAGAACCGTATTTCTATTTTCACTAATTAAAAATTAATTAATGAATTTTAATTATTCAGCCGCCTTATCGCAAAGATTAGCCAGCCACATAATGTCCCCCTGGCCGAACTCACCTGCACAAATCATATAAATGTAACTTTCACGCCTTTAAAAAAAAATTTGTAAAACTTAAATAAAAAACACTTCGTATTTACATATCCACAACGCCACCAAACTGCAGAACATCCTGTTTTCAAGGACACGCACAGAACCCACATCGCAAACAAAAAATAAGGGTTATTAAATAAAACCATTCGCTGAGCTAGACACGTCTACCCCTGTTTCTTTTCCCACCTCTGTAAAATGTTTTCCTCTACCTACCCCAGTCTCGCGTTAATTTCATCGTGGTTACCTTCGACATTAAATTCCCTAACAAAACGTCGGCTGCACATCTGAAGCTTCCTTGACACCGTTTCAAATGTTCCAGTTGTTGTGAGCAATTGATGTTAATAACAGTTCACGAAAGAGATCGAAAGCTCATATATTTTCTTTTTGAAGAATGAGATACTATGGAAATGTTGAGAAACTGAACCGTGGGCCGAAATCACGTGATATAGGGCTTCTAAACAAAAATGTTTATTCTCTTAAACTCTGACAAACGAGCTTTTCAGAATATTATGGGATGTAATAGTGAATGTTTTTAGGATTTTCATGGTCTTTTTTTTCTACTTGTGTTTCCCTAGCTTGCCCTTGAGATGGAACTGCAATTCGGAAAGAAAATGACTGAACTGAAGAGAGAAATAATGCAAGTGCTCGCGGTGTTTCGACGACACTAAGGAAATGAATCCAGCTCGTTTGTCAGCATCGACAAGCATTTGAGGCCTCCGAAAACCGGTTTGAGCTCATCAGTCTGGTAAATCGCATTGTTCGCTATTTAGTTTAGAAAATAATTATTATATATTATGAATCGACTCAGCCTTGTCAATATTATTTTGCGTACGGTGTAAGTGAGTGTGAATGTTCATTCGATATTGCAGCTAGAATGTGCAAAGGGCAACATCGTGGAACCTGGGACGAAACTATTTCTTGGCACCGACCGAAAAGTCAGCTGGTGTTCAAGCGACCAAAAGATCGTCCTCGAGACAACAACAATGGAGCTCGCACTGGTGCTCTGCCTGGGAGTCTATTACGTAAGAAACATGACCTACCCAGTGGCGTTTTCTTAGGTCCTGGCGCTAATTCAAATAGTAGTGGCGGGCGACGCCAACTGTCGCCAAAGTTGGAGAAGGGTACGTCCGAAGGCCCTCTTAAAATCTGACAGCCTGAAATAGTGAAGAAGCTGGACCGACGTTCCTATACAGTTTTTGAAACTAGTCACGTTTCCTTATATACGTAAAAAAATCTGGAAGCTCAGCAGGATTCACTGTGCCAATATTTAAAGATCAAATAAATACGTTTCACATTGTTTAACCTTTGCTTCACTTATCTTTTTGTTACATTCTTTTGGCTGATTTAGTTTAATGCCCTACTTTTTAGTACCTGTTGAAGGCAAACATCGGTTATCAACATTTACACAAACACTGAAGATCCCTAGGACCTACCTTCTATACAGGCTGTCTACCAACCTGGCAAACAAAAAACCTGTAATTGTCGGAGAATTCGGCGAGTTTGAAAACGTCGGGGAATTTCCACCTCGCAGTCACGGATATAGAGCTTTTGTTTCTCCGAGCGACTGCAAATCACGCGCGTGTGGTGTGGCATAGTTGCATGCGACTCGGCTATCGTGCCGACGCAAATCTCTGAAACTCCTATCGCATTCTCTCGAAATGTTCGGACTAAGATGAGCTTCTCTCCTTGCGCTCGCGCTAAAAGATTTATTTAGCGAAAAATATCAAAAAATAGACTGACACGGTAGTATGATATAGTGATTGGCCAACGCTTTGTTGGCCGCCAGACATACCAGTGTTTTCCACATATAAACAGTGGTTAAGGGTCCAGATACGTCCTGTCCCCCTTGGAATCAAGCCGGGAATTACGATAGAGTAGGGGAAACCTGGAAACGTCGGCGAATTTGAAAGCGCCATATTGGTAGACAGCTTAGTATAGTGCCTGGAGAATGCTGATTAAGTACACAGCGCAACACTGCGCGAACACGCGATTGCTGTGTTTTTTGGTTTTTTTTTTGTCCTTTTTAAAGCGTAAGGGTTGTCTTCAAAACTAGTAGTTTGGTGGAAAATGGTTTTTGGGGCGCACTAACCTAAGCGTTCATATGTTATACCCACAAACTTCCAAATAAAGTATTATTTTTTTTGTTTTTTTTTAACTTGCGAATAAATGTGGAAAAAAAGCAATGGTGATTGAAATATTTAAATATACGCTGATAGTAGCTATGTATCTGGCTACCTTTTTACATAATCACCGTAATGTTTAAGGCAGTTATTATGACGTGGAGCAAACTTTTGGATCCCCTCCCCAAAGGAGGCTTCCGCCAGGGTTGTCAGCCCTTCCAAAGAACTGAGTAAATAAAACATTAGTGTTTAAAAATATTTTATTACACACAGAATGTAGATACATACTCTAGATACTCCTACAAATAATAACCACATAGAAGTCATTATGACGTGGCACGAGCTTTTGTATGCTTCCTCCCTTTCGTATGCGCTCCCCTTTTAGTGGTACAGGGGGTGCATACGAAAGCTTGTGCGATGTCATAATGGCTGCCTAGACCTATGCGATGATTATATGGTAAAGTGGCTAGAGCATATGTGTCTGCAATCTGCATATGCAAATATTTTTTTAATCGCTCCTTTTTTCTTCACACAATTTGTCGGAAGTCGAAAAAAAAAAAAAAAGCCCTGGTACGAAACATTGCTGATATACCCGTGCTCACAGTGTCCCGGACTTTACATACATCAACATATTTTGTCTGAGATGACATAGACCGATCTGATGGGCTCACTGCCGGCAACCGCCTGTTAAGTGACCTAATGTAGCAACGAGGCATGTCCTTCTCTCATAATGTTAAATGCAAAAATAGAGCATCGTATGTGAAAAACCGTACCATTTATTTCTTGCTTCTCAAGGATATCTTAAAGCTTTTAGATAACCCCGTGCTTAGAAGCAAGAAAATTCTAACTAGATATAATTCAGCTTCATTCGTTTTTACCGTCACTAGCGCCGTCCCCAACACCTAAATGCAAGCTATCCTTGCTGCCGACTGCATCACTATATTGAAAACTAATGTTCAAGGTTCAGTGGATGACGTTAGTAGCCCTAGAAGAAGGGCTTAATTTGTATCGAATAAGGTTCGTAGCGGTGAACTATTCTGTAATCAACCCAGATAAAAAACGCTTATGGCCTGAATGTCCAACGAGACTGAATGTCCAACGAGCCTGAATGTCCAATCGGTCACGTGACAGGCGAGACGGAATGTCCAACGAGACGAAAGATCCAATCGAGACGGAATGTCCATCGAGTCTGAATGTCCAACGAGACGGAATGTCCAACGTGCCTGAATGTCCAACGAGACGAAAGATCCAACCGAGACGGAATGTACAAAGAGCCTGAATGTCCAACGAGTCTGAATACCCAACGGATGTGGAACGAACATTGCATAGCATTGAGAAGATTTTTTTTTTTTTTTTAATAGTAGGATTACTGATAGTTACGGCGGTGTAAAATGCGTTTGATGAAATGGGGAACCACACGTTTCGGTGAGGAGATCTCGGTACGTGGTCGTTTCGGTACCGGGCTTTTCAGTACCGGGCTTTTCGATGCACGGCTATTTTGGTGTGCCGCTGAGCTTGTCCTTCTGGCGTTGCCACTGTGAACTACCCCGAATAAAATTAAAATTATGCTCGTGTATTTCGTAGACTTCATAAAACCCCCAAAACAATACATTTATTGTACGTTTATATATGTATATACAGTGATGTCTCGTTAATATGGCACCCCCGTTCCCACCAAAAATCGTCCATAATGCGAGTTGTTCACAATAACGAGACAAAAATGCACGTATTTTCTCAGTTTGTCCCCGAAAATGTGTCCATATAGCGGGGTATTCATATTAACGGGGTCCATATTAACGAGACATAACTGTATAAAGATAATTTTTATAATTATAAAAAAATACATGGAAAATGTCACACATGCTGTAACATCAAAGATCGAACTCGTTGACCATTGACAATCTCTCACGCATTTGCTTTTTAGAAGGTCGTAACTCTGGCGCGGAAACAAATGTGGGGTCCACGAGAGTTCTTACAATCGTTCCATGCCACAGTCTTCGTTCCGTATTATACGGGTTGCTGTATTTTCCTTATTGGTGTTCCTGGTCGCGCAAAGATGATGTCCCCCGCATGGGAGAAAAAAGCCTGATTAAATTGTTAGTATTATTGTTAGGTCAAGTCGGCGTAGTATGTGTAATTACACTATAGTCCGTTGCAACTCAAGACGGTAGGGCAAGGGTAAGTCGCGCCGGGGAGAAGGAAGCAGACGGAACGCTGGAGAAGAGAGGGGGAAACCTCCTTCTCTCTTTAGCGTTCCGTCTGCTTCCTCCTCCCCGGCCCGTCTTACCTTCGCTCTACCTTCTCGAGTTGCAACGGACTATAAAATGTAGTTTTTTTTTTTCTTTTTTTACAAACCGAAGGTGAAAGCTCTAGACATTTCTGATAAGTGGTGAGCTTTTGTCCGGTGATTGTCCAGAGGTTTCGGCACATTGACGCTTATCGCGACGATTAGTTTCGCATGCTTCGGCCACCAAAGCGATTGCTGTCGCAGTGAACCATGTGTTAAGCAACAAGTAGGTAATTTTAATAATTAATTCGACACTTTTTTAGGATTGGCTTCCGTCGTTTCCGCTCTGTTTTTTTTCTGGTCACGTGGCATGCAGCAATCGCACCGATACGTGCCCAGGCAGCATACCGAGGCTGCGATCGGATTTCAACTGGTTGTAACTCTATCGCAGAGCCTCTGCGACAGTGCGACCGCGATTTATTTATATGCGCAAATTACACGTGCACATATGACCACAGGATCAGGAGGTCAGTCCCTCGCTCGGGTGTTTCCAAATTACATTATGATAGAGTCGTCAGTGAAGATATTCACGTACAACCGGACTTTTATAATTTTGAACGACCCGGGTTCGATTCACTATTGGACCCTTGTGGACCCTTGTAAATTCTGAGAGCTGCATTTGTCATCATCTCTTTTTTGGAAAGAGGGTCTCATTGTTGACCCCCACTGTCCCTGGCTATCTACACACCCTACCCTAATCAACTCTTTTCGACAGTTCGACGAGCGGGCACTTTCGCCCCATTCTCCATTCGACGAACTGTCCTTCCAGTTGTCCAGAGACCGATGTACTTTCGACGAATTGGCCGGATTCGCGGTGCAATACGCTCCCCTACAATAATAGAAAACCACATGGAACGATCTATTGTTATATTCACACAGGATGCAAAATATCGGTACATCCGGGTGCGAACCTTCTGCTTCGCGCCGAGATGGATGCGTTCGCTTCCTTTATCAGCAGTCAAACGCCCACGTACCAAGACGTCATCAACTACCTCGACAGGAATCGCGAGCTTCGGAGTGCTTTCAGAAGCCAGTTAAATTACATAGCTCCTGAATACCACTATGCATGTCACATGCAAAAAAAAAAAAAATGCGTACTGTGTGATACCAGTATTATCGCTGTAGTCTGTGACATACAAACCTACTGGCAGAGAATGCATGCGTATATAAACTACTGAGAATTGCGGTGTGCAGTGAGTAGTTGTCCGTTCCAAAGATAAACGAACAAAAATAAAGAATTGTCAAATTCACACAGTTGTTTTGCATTTACTCATGAATTGTCGGATCCCACCCCTAACCACCCCCGTGCTCTTATAGGTGCGTTAGATGAAGATCTTATTAAAAAAGAAAGATATTATTTTTTTTATTAGTGGGAAATTACCCTTGAGCAAACTGCTGATGCCTTGCACCAACAGCTCCCAATGCTCCTTTCAAAAATTTAAATATTGATTCTGCGCATAGTCAGTGGCGCTGGCGGACGGTCATGTGCTTAGAATACGGGTCTCCGTACGTAGCTTATCTATAAATCGAAGCGGGCAGGGATGAGAGCTGAACTAGAAATTCCTGGGATCTCAAGCGCGGCTCTCGTACCCGTTCCCCAAGTGCGATGCACTAGAGCACCGGGACACCACATCCCTATTATTTTTCAAATTGGCTTACCTATGTCATCGAAACATTTGAAACATTTGACCTGTCAATATCAAAGGAGCGTTTGGCGTCGTACAGTCAACACCTTTAACCGATGGGTACATAGCTGCGCATCGGCACTCAGCTAACTAACCATCATGCCTTCCTATAGATGAAATCAGAATATTTGTGTCTGCTCTGTGTTTCTCTGTCGGTACGTAAACGTCGGCTTCAGTGGCACGGCATTTTAGTATGATGAAAATACGGCAATATCTACAAGAACGCGGATTAAATATACACACAAGTCTGTATATTTAACAAGACAAATCATACTAGCACGTCACAGGCGAGACGGAATGTCCAACGAGCCTGAATGTCCAACGAGACGGAAGGTCCAACCGAGACGGAATGTCCACGTGCCTGAATGTCCAACCAGCCTGAATATCCATTATTGGATCTTCCGTCTCGTTGGACATTCAGGCTCGTTGGACATTCCGTCTCGTAATCGATAAAAAAGTATCTAATGTGACCCAAATAAAAAGTATTCCAGGTGACCCAGATAAAAAAATATCCGAGGTGACCCATATAAAAGATTTTCAAGGTGACCCAGATAAAACATTTTCGACGTTACCCAGATAAAAGTTCTCCAAGGTTACCCAGATAAAACATTTTCGACGTTACCCAGATAAAAGTTCTCCAAGGTTACCCAGATAAAACATTTTCAAGCGGACCCAGATATATTCGCCACAAATATATCCACCACGAATTTGCAAAAAAGTGGTGGATAAATAGCGGATACATCCGCTACCGGGTTTAGAGTGTACATACGGAGACCAAAGGATAAGACGAAGTTTGTCAAAACTACTAAACTATCTGTCAAATAACCCCACAGAATTACATAGCACATCTCTTAAACAATTTAAAAAAAATCATACAATCATAGTATCGATGTCGAAGAAAGGCGTGCTCACCGCAGGGTGAGTACATTTGACGAAAAGCCGGTTTTTTATATAAATGCGCTCCAGCTACTTTTTCAGTTTAGTTTAGGAAATAGTGTTTACTCTGACCATTTGTCAAACTTTATCTGAATGGGCTCTTCATTTTTGTTAAAACACGTTCGTCATTTTATTCAAAATATGTATAGAAGTGTTTTTTGTATCTTGTGATGTGTCATTTTGGTAACAGTCTTTACGGGGGTTTGTATTCTATGTTTTGTTTATATATTATAAATATCCAAGCATAAGCGCCTAACAGCTGTGTTAACCTTTTATTTTTCTTTTCTTTGTATCGCCGCCGCAGTCGTTAGGGGGGCCGAGGCCCTCGTCAAGCTGATTGATTAGCTTTTTTCCTCGGCCTGCCTCATTTACATGTCGAATATAAAATTTGATTTGAGTTGATATTTAGTTCTTTACCGAGGCATCAGCTGAAACATGTTTTGGAGGACGACGGATTTTAACACAACGTGTGTGACATGGCTGGCAGCCAAACTTAAAAAGTAATCCGTTACAAGTAACGGATTACTTGTAATCCGCTACCTTGTTAAGTAACTTTGTAATTGCCACGTTACGTTTTTCGGAAGTAATTTGTAATGTAATTTCGTTACAAAATAATGGTAATCCCACTGAAAAATATTATATGAATTTATTTCTGATATGTTTATTGGGCACCTTTTTCATATCAGAACTTATTATTTCATATCAGTTTCATATGCCGTATATCAGTTACACTAGGCTACGTGGCGCTGGGTGCCGCCCAATTCATGTGCTACAATAATATTTTTACTCACTCCCGCCACCATGTACATACATTACGCATACCACTACCATCAGCTGAACATATGCATTGAGCGCATACACATACACGGCACAACAAACATGAATACAACAGCACACCCAATAACTACTTCCGAGCTCTGCGTTTCCGCCTTTTATACAGGTCGTTTTGTAAATACGGAGTTTTTCGGTGACCATCTAAGCAAACAATAATATTTTCAGCATGTTGGATTTTTTTTCAGTAATGCCATACTTCTGAGAGTATTTTGAACGGCTCAGAAGATGAATCTCTTAATAAAAAGTAAGCGCTCATGCCGTAATTATTTGAAAGCCAGTAAATCAAGCCGCTCCACTGCGGTTCCAGGCCACGTGTTTGTTTTCCCGCGCGGCGCGTCGTATACTTAAAAAAAAATATATGCATTTATTTCTGATATGTTTATTGGACACATTCATATCAGTCGGCATATGTTGCATATCAATTCTTATATGTCGCAAATCAGGTTTTTGATATTTCATATCAGTTTCATATATCGCACATCAGTTTTTGGATACTTTATATCAGTTTCATATGTCGCATATCAGTTTTTGGATATTTCATATCAGTTCTTATATAGATTCATATAATTTTTTTCAGTAGGGGAATTACTTTAATTACTCGTTACTTCTTAAAAATATGAGCAAAATGCAGTAGCTGGAGCAATACGAGCAGAACATTCAGCAGCATAAAGAGATCAAATTCAACAAAATAGAAAACATCAGCAAGGGGAGAATAGCCGAAAAGAAAACACGATTGTTTTGTATGACCGGTCACTAGAACCACTAGAAAAACGGGCAAGGCATGTACAAACATGCGAAAGAAAAGGATCAAGTAAGACAACTCCGAGTAGGTTCTCCGTCGCCTTGCATCGTGTTTTTCTTCTCTCCCGGGCAGGAGAAAGCTCTTCGTGTTTATTTGTTTTTGTCTTTTACACCGTTTCATACTTTCCAACTTCTTGGGCGTCTCTCACCACCTTCACAGACGTCAAACGCGGGTTCGTACCCCCTCGATTCGCGGGTTCACAACTCGCGTAATAGACGATGTAGCCTCGCGCGAGGGGGTCGAACTCTTTTTGCCTTTGATGTGGGCTACTGTATTCTCGCACGCTCTTGAAGTACGGCTGAAAAGCGCCCGGCGCGAGGCTTAGAGTATCGTCTTCGAGGGTACGGACGGCACTTCTTTTGATTTACTTGTCTGGGCATGATGGTCGAGTCCACTCCTCACTTTACAGTCAGCCGTCAACATAAACGTGGGGGGGAGGTTAGGCCATCTAAAAAGTGCTGACAGAAAGAGAGAGAGAGAGAACGCGTAAAAGTGGTGTGATCCTTTATTTTTTTGTGAGACTGACAGCCACCGCTTCTCTCGCTCTCTATGCCCTCCCGTCCCCTGGCCTTCACGAATATTAGGGAGTTTTCGTAGACCGCGTTTCCCCCTCCGCTAAGCCCTCCGCAAAGAAAAAGTTGCTACTGCGCTTGCGCGCCGTTAGCCTGGACTGTAGAGTTCTGAGTATCGTAGCGGGTTGCGGAGGGCGTTGCGGAATGGCGAAAACGGTCTACGAAAACTCCCTATTGGTATGAAAGTGAGAACCGATGAACGATCGATAACCGGTAACCACCACTTTTTCTCTGACTGGTCGAGTTTTCGGTCATGGACTGTCCGTCGCCTCCATGGCCATCTCTTAATGAGATGTTCAAAATTCAAGGCACTAAGGAGAACGGAAAGCTAGAATTTCAGTGCATACATTGCTTGCCAAAAAACACACATTGTCACCAGCAAGAACAACAAACTCTAATCTACGGAAACACATCAAGGTAAGCTGGGACGCCTGCATTCTGCATTGGCTATACATTGTAACGTAAGAACCAAGTTTCTCGTTTTTTGTGGACAACAGGCGAAACACCCGAGTCAAAAGGAAGCTTTCGTAGATCTCTTATTTAGCTCCAAATCTCGTAGCGGAGACAGACGCTGCAACTGAGTATGCGCACCGCTAGCTTTGTCTGCACAATTCCAGAGATCATTTCCGGAGGCCGTAAGTTAGCAGGATGGCGGGTGTGGTTGCAGCTTTCGGTGCCTTGTCAGCTTACAGGTGAACGGATTATACCCACACTCTTTCTCTTAAATATAATATTTTATTTTTACAAGGACTACCACAATACCGGTGCATGAGAAATGAAAAGTAGTGTTGCAGAGCATTTGTGAAAAATATCAAAATTGTTTCTATTGTTTTCTGAATAAGCGTACGGAAAAAGTAACGTGAAATTATTTTGTAACGTAACGAGTCAAGTAATCCGTTACTTTTCAGAGACAGTAATTTGTAACTCTAATCCATTACATTTTTCAAGTAACGAGCACAAGTCTGCTGGCAACGAACCGTTTCCGGTTTCGCGTTCCTGATGCGGAAGAATAAAACTCGAGATCTCGCCTAAATCCGACGCCACACTCCTCTTTTCACTGATTGAACAGGTGTGCCAGCCGAACGTCTTGCCCTAGATTCGACTCCCTTTGGTGACTTCATGTAACGGAACATAAAGCGACGTCGATCAAAAGTCGAGTCGCATCGCGCTACGAAGCAGCGTGCATCTCTGGCGCGAGTGCTCGTTCTGTGGAGGAACGCTTCAGAGCAGCGACCTAGAGCTCTCGTGCTTGTGGCATTGGCTGCATTGCCAGCTGAAGGGTGAACGGAGCATTCGCCTCGAGATTCGATCGACACGGCTTGTTTGGTGAAAATCAGAACTACGTTTTGTTTTACATTTACTTGGAGCAAGACGAATGACGCACGGGAGGCCGAAGCCACGGGAGGCGCCGATGCAGCGCTCGCGGACTGCAATCAACTGCTAAGAGCACGTGCTCTGTACTCTTGCCCGGGCTCTGTGCCGTTAGTGTGAATCGTGTGAATGCTTTGTCTCTACCCGCATTGTGGACAGATGAAATCAC
This sequence comes from Ixodes persulcatus, assembly GCA_013358835.2. NCBI lineage: Eukaryota > Metazoa > Arthropoda > Arachnida > Ixodida > Ixodidae > Ixodes > Ixodes persulcatus. Next base: position 290,268 of record JABSTQ010009981.1, on the reverse strand, counting down.
CATGGCCGCGTTCCAAAATTTACTCGACTCGACTCCGGAGTAAAGGTTTCGTACTGTGGCGTTTCAAAACTTACTCGCGATTAGTCGATGACGTCAGAACTCGCGTTCCGGAAGCGGATTGTTTACTCCGGAGTAATTACTCACGCTATCCTCCTCAATCAGGGGGTAACGTCGGATCAAATTGAGTAAATGCGTGATCTGTTCGTCGTCTGCTTTTTGCGCCGACAGCCGTCAAAGCTCGCCCGCTCCGTTGGCTTTGGTGGCGGACGTTCGAAATGACAAAGAATGAGGTGCAGCCATTTTGCGATTTCCTGTTTTCAACGCAGGAATCGACTGCATCACATCCAGACCGTGCACCTTTCCCCGGAAGGTATACCTGTTGTTATTATCAGAGTGCGAGCGTAAACAGGAGCTTCTCCGCATCCTTGTCCTCGGCGCTGGAGGGAACTCCGTATTCTCACGTTCAAAGCTGAAAATGTTCGAACGCTGCAGATGATGTGGAAGTATTTTTGTTTCCCCCAGAGTATGTGTAATGAGAGGATAATGCTCGTAAAGCAGCGAAGGCTTCGGAGATGCGCATGATCAGTCAACAACCCCTCCTCATCTACCTCCCCAAGAAATTGCCTATAGCGGTTTGGAAAGTTTCTTTGTGATTTCATAATCATATTTGCATCAAAGCGAACGTAAGTTACATATCACTGTTGAGAAAGCCTCCTGCGCGGTTCCGCTAGACCGTGTGCAAGCAATTTCTGCAAAACGTAATCGGTGCAAATTACGATGCCTGGAACATACGCGTTTAGGGCACCTGTACTAGATTTATAGCGACCGCGCTGGTTAATGAGAACAAATTGTTAATGTCTCACTGAAAGGAGTAAGTAATTTTGATCTCAATATACAGCCCAGAAGGAAGGTGAGCAAAAGGAGCCGGTTGAGCCACCCCAGAAAACACCACGCCGTCATTAACATTATCGTCCCTTCGAGTGCTTTCTCCGTGATCAAAACAGACCGTCTGATATTTTCTGCCACCGCTGCTTTGTTTTCTTTTTGCCGTAGCCCAACACGAAGCTAATTCGCGTAGTTATCCCGGCCATTCCAAAATCTAGTCGCGGATCGTTTACTTACAATGTCACGCGGTATTACCCGCTGACGTAGGAGACGGGTTACTCGGCTAAAGGCTGAACTCCATGGAGCGAATTATGCGACGAATAATTGACGAACGCCGTCCGACGGCACGCTCGCTTTGCGCGTGACGTAGCAGCCACTGTGCTGATGCCACGCGCATGAGCAAAAGCCGCCGGACAAAATTCGTCAATTTTTCGCTGTATATTCGTCGCATGGAGTTCAGCCTTAAAGGGGCGATGCAACAATTTTTGTACTTTGCGCAAATACCACTTAGAACGGATCCCTGACGTTAATGACCTATAAAACACTCGTTCGTTATTCACCCCACGCAATAGAAGTCACAGAAAAAAATTAAAGAAAAACGAGCAGCGTTCACCCCCTCAACTTGCAGTGCAGAACAAGCGGCCACGCGATCTGGAGCCGATCATATACCGCCAATGTTGATCATAGCCACGCGCTGGGGTTGGCAAAGCACAGGGCACGCGCTGAGTTCCAGACATTGTTATGGCTCGGCTATTGTCGTCGTTGCAGCGATTGGACACGGGCCGCTATCCGAATGCTTCTCGAGCTAGTAATTATCACGAGCCCAAATCGAGTGCCAACGCAATGCTCGGGTCCAATCTATGAACAGCATTCAAATATCGTCATTGGGGTGTACTGCGATCCCCACGTTACGTCAGCAAATTTTGCAAAGGAGAGATTGAATGAAAATGAGCGCTTTTGTCCTTGAAATTACACCGCAACAAAGCAGTTTCTTGGCCAGTGGCGTTGCGTGCGAGTATCCTTGAGTCCCACTAGTGCCAGAAAGCTCGAGTGAAGTGAAAAACATTCCAATTGAATATGGTTGCACCGCTCCTTTAAGATTTGGAGCATAGCCCATGCGGCTCATACAGAACCACGAGTAAGCAAGAAAACGCTTCCACACAATTCAATCTGGGTCTCAAGGCGTGGCTGTGGTCGGCCTTCCACGATTGGTCGAATGCTGACTATGACATCAGCAAAGTATTTCTCTTCGACGGAAATAAGAGGAATGTAAGAACTTTAATTCTGTCGGTGTTGGCAGTGCTGCTTTGAGAGCGTGATGATTTCAAGCTTCCACCATGCTCATTATAAACACCCTCGAAATTGTTCTTCGCAAGGTATATAGGAAGTATTCACTAGCGGCCATAGCTGTGTGCACGACTGCTGAGCGCGTGCTGATGTCGAGCTTCCACAGTCCTTTTGTAGCGTGCATTCCGCACCCTCAAGATTGCCGGTCTTAGCAGCCTATTAATGTGGGCTCGTTCAGAGCATGCGCTCTAGACATCACCCACAAATATGGCGCCCAGTGAATGCTCCTAATAGACCTTTCCAAAAAGAGCGTGTGGCCGGTGTCATTTTGACTGTTCGTGCGTATGGCGCGTGCTTTGCTCGCTTTCCAAAGCGACGAACACGCACGTGCTGGACTGTGAAGATCGAACGCTGGACTGTGTTTTTGTAAACATTAGAAAGGTCTATAGGAGGGCGCCACCAAAACATCTCGCCGCCAATAGTATACCAATAGAACGACAAACCGAAACAACCGAAACCTACAGGCCTCAAGCACGTGCAGTATGCAAGCAAATTAACTTTTGACAAACTTATATTTTCTCGGTGCTTGTGAAGTAAGCACGAGCATAGACTCCTCTAACTCACGAAGCCTGGCAGTTCGACGACGGAGCCATAGAGTGCCTGGTCGCTGATTTGGAGCGCGAGGATCTGGTAGCAGGGAGCATTTCTCGGGGAATCTGGACGTCAGCGCACAGCTTTTGCAGTGACGAGGACCCGAAACACACTTGTTCGCTCGGGAGAAGTGTGTTTCGGCGTCTCGCCGCAGCGAAACGCCAGTCACGTGGCTCTCCTCTCATCCGCTTTCTGCCGCTCCACCTTTGCCATTTCGGCGGCCGCTTCTCGTGGCGATCTGCCAGGTTTTGTCAGTATACAGGAGGCTATGGCACGAGATGTTCGGAGCCTGCCAAATTTTCTTTCGCGTGCACGCTGCACGTGCTTGAAGCTTGTCGGTGTTTTTTTTTTTTTTTTCCTCATTCCCGACATAGAGTTATTATAATGTACGCTAGAGGTTCAACTGGCGCTAGTGTCTATGCGACTTCCGTGACGCAAATTGAAGCAGACAGCAACGAGTCTACTTTTGCGGTGCTCCTGTGCATTCCTATGGGAAAACGCGCGTGCATTTTGTCTCTTCGCCGGAAAATAACACGGAGCACTTTGGTTATTTGGGTCGTACCAAATAGCATGTACCTTGATTAACACTGTAAAAGTGTAATTGCTTTCGTTAGCGCATTTTTCTTCATCAGTGAACGATATTTAAAGGAGCTGTGCAACGATATTCAATTGGAATGTTTTTCACTTTACACGAGCTTACTGGCACTAGTGGGACTCAAGGATACTCGCATGCAATGCCACTGGCCAAGAAACTCCTTTGTTGCGGTGTAATTTCAAGGACAAAAGCGATCATTTTCATTCAATCTCTCCCTTGCAAAATTCGATGACGTAACGCGGGGATCGCAGTACACCCGTATGACGATATTTGAATGCGGTTCATAGATTGGACCCGAGCATTGCGTGGGCACTCGATTTAGGCTCGTGATAATTGATAGCTCGAGAAGCATTCGAGTAGTGGCCCGTGTCCAATCGCTGCAACGACGACAATAGCCGAGCCATAACAATGTCTGGAACCAGGGTGTAAGATAGACAGGTGGGGAAACGAGAGCCAAATGAGCGACCGGATTGTGTCCCTTTTGGGTTTCTCTTTTTTTGTGGCGCCATCTATGTGGAGCACCGCGAACTCTCACTCCAGGTGGGCGACCGGTGGCGACCAGCTAATCCGACGGAGATTTTTTTTTCTTCTCGCCGCAGCGCCATCTGTCGCAAATCGGGGGTACCCGCAAGCAGACGAGTACACAATCCGGTCACGGCTTTGCTGTAGGTACAGTGAACTAGAATATAGGGGTAGTGGAAAAAGCGTCGACGGCGCCCCATCGGCCGTGTGAAGCCAGAAGTGTAGACTGCCGCAAGTGGCGCTGTTGTCGAAATCCGGAGGAGATGGCTACTGTAACATGGGATATGTCGTCGCGTACGTTCTCAGATGGTTTCTGTGGTATCTATGGTCGTTTTCGCAATTTAGTTTTGTGAATGTCAAGTGCTTGGCATTGTGATTACATAGGTTCGAGCCTTGTCACTAAGCAATGAAAACGAAGAGAAAGAAGACGGATGCGCATCGCTACGCGCCAGCATGCAAGACTGGTTACCCCGCTCTTCACTACATTGCCCAAGTAAGCTTTAAACATTATTTCACAGACGTTGGAACACTCATAAAGCATACATAGGCCACACTAATGAACCGCTAAGATGAAAACAGCTACGATTGGCGCGAACTTCCCTGGCAGGCGTGCTCCGGAATCGAACACCAGCGCTACCTGGTGGGTTCTACACGAAGCGCCTCACCTGGAGGCCGGCTATTTTTCCACTACTCCTATTCTAGTTCACTGTACTGTAGGCCTCTATGGGCCGTTTCCCCACCTGTCTATCTTACACCCTGGTCTGGAACTCAGCGCGTGTCCTGTGCTTTGCCAACCCCAGCGCGTGGCTATGATCAACATTGGCGGCATATAATCGGCTCCAGATCACGTGGCCGCTTGTTCTGGCTGCGAGTTGAGGGCGTGAACGCTGCTCGTTGTTTTTTAATTTTTTTCTGGGACTTCTAATGCGTCGGGTGAAAAACGAAGGCGTGTTTCATAGGTCATTAACGTCAGGGATCCGTTCTAAGCGGTATTTGCGCAAAGTAAAAAAATTGTTGCATAGCCCCTTTAACTTCGCTACATTGCAGTCCCAAACGTGTGTTCCGCAGCAGGTGTGTAAAAACAAACGAAGATTCAAAGCAAAATTATAATCGAAAGGAATATAGAAGGTGTTCAAGGCTCGCCAGCATTCCGGTGACGCAATTGTATATTGATAATATGCCAGTCCTGTCACTATATGAAAATGATCCCGTCGTGCATGAGCGGATTAAAACCTTCAAAACGTGGAGAATAAAGTCCGTGGGCTATGAAAGGTGTCTCTTCGTATTGTTTTCTCTGCCGGGCAGCTTCTATCGCGCACTTGTTCTCAAAGATATCGAGCGCGCGGGTGATATTTTGAACGTAGAACAAGCAGCTGCTTCGCTCAGGGCAGAAAGAATAAAACGGTACTTACTTATTTAAAATCTGAATAGATTACGTGGCCTTATTTTGATCGTGCATGCACTGCGAGTTACTGATCCAGTGTTACTGCGTAGTTCTTGCCGCCGCTCTTGATTTTCTAGATGTCCTTCGTTCGTTTGGCATGTATATCCCCCATGCTGGAAATCGCCGACGCCGCGTTCGCGCTAATAGTGTCCGACAGTGCACATAAATACACGTACGAAGCCGTTTTAGCACAGGTTTTAATGCGATGAATTCGAAAGAAAAACGCCGTAACTGACCAATTCTTTCATCGGCCTGACTGAGAAATGTTCCAAGCTACCTAGTACGTACGAATTATTCGGGATATTTGCTCTTATGATCGAGCGCAGGGAGAAAATGCACTCACTTTTTCCCATAGAAATGCATTACCGGAAGTCAATTTTCGACTGGTTGCTGTCTGCTTCAATTTGCGTCAGCACACTAGCGCCAGTTGAACCTCTAGCGTACATTATAATAACTCTATGATTCCCGAGTCCTAGTGCAGCGACAAACAGAAACAAATGACAGCGAAAAGCATCAAACACAGGCAGCATGCTCGCGATGGTACTTTTGGCAGGCGTTTAGTCGTTCGGTGCTCGGGACTTAAGCGCGAGTGATTGAAAGCCTGCCAAAGGCACCCTCGCGTGCGTGATGCTCGTGTTTGAACATAGCCTCCTTTATTCTACAAAGCCTGTCAAATCGCATAAAAACTCTGGTTTGAGGCTTGTCGCTGTCGTTTGTTTCTGTTTGTCGCTCTAGTGGGACTCGGGCATTACCACATTACCGGACCGTGAGCGCATGGTGTCGCCGCCCCTGAATGCACAACATGCGCGGGAACGTGAGGCACAAGAGGACCGACGACTCCTTTTGCACGAAACCGTCCACGTTCGGGAGCAGAGATTAGCCCTCCGAAGACAACAGTACGCGGACCGTACGCGCCGGTCTAGGGAATGTTTGCTGGCTCCAACCGAGGCAGCGACCGTTCGGGAGCAGAGACGGACTACATAGACCATTCCATTTAGCGCTCTCTGGGCGGCACTATTTTGTTCGACAGCAGCGCCCTCTCCATACGTCCGGGAAATTCAGCGGGTTCGGCGGGGTAAAACGAGAGAGAGGGCACGCGCCCGACTCCGCTAGCAGACGACAAACCGGGAGGTTGCCGTTCTCCATCTTTGTGCTGTATCGGCGGGCTGTACGGAACATCGAACTCTCGCTCGTGGCTGCCGTTGTGAAGTGGTTCGCGTTCTTAGAATAGTTATGTCTACTCCAAAATCATGCTATAGCTCTCTGTTGTTCTATTTCTGAAAATGATCAACTATAGCCTATCTTTTTCCGTTACTTAAATTGCAGTTGAGTCAGCCGGCAGTACTACCCTCAACTACTGCGTGTATTGCGGCAGGAGAGCACGTTTTTATTTATTATTTCAGACTTCCACTTATGGTCGCTAAAGGCCTACACCAGTACGAACTTTGTATAGTAAAAAAAGGTACAGCAAACCGAATTTACTTTTCGCCAGAGAAACCGGCCAATCTGACACAGTTTTCCTTATTTTTTTTATTTGCACGCAGGTAACAGCGCAATTGGACCCTGTGAGTCTTTTTATCTAGCATAGTATTACACGATAACTGGCATACCAAAATCTGCGCATCTGCGCTTAAAAGTTCCAAAATGACGCGATTTTAAACTCAGTTTGCACGCCAGCCGGACGCTAGCTACAGCCCACTCGGCGGAGCAGACGACATGCGGGGTGAGAGGGGGAGTGCATTTTTTTTTTCTCTTTTATCCTCTCCGCTATGACCCTAATGAAACGGTCTATTAGCGGCGAGATGTTTTGGTGGCGCCCTCCTATGGTTTCCCCTCGTGACGTCATTACCTTACAAACAACAAGTTCGACGGTGTTTATAATTATCATGGTGGAAGATTGAGATCACTGTGCTCGTAAAGGGCAATTCCACTCCATTTTTACAATTTCTGGGTTATGATCTGTTTAGTCGAAGTCGGCGACCCTGAATCACGAGATATAATTTGTTTTTCGGTAGTGCGTATAGTTTTGTAGATATCGCGAATCTAAGTAACGCTCCGGCGGCACGGCGAAACCGAAACTACCGCCTGAAGCAGCTTGACAACACTGATATTAGTGGCGCGGGGGGGGGGGGGGGCTGTTATAACAAAATTCATACAAATTTAAAAAAAAAAGAAGGGATGACGAAATGTTAGGCTAGGTGGCGCAAGCTGCCGCCCGTTACAAGGGGTATAGCCATTACCATCCATCCATCCGTCGGCATGACCTAGTTCTCGTCCCGCGCTCCTGAGCCGACGCACCGACAATGTCGGCTCAGTCGCACGTGGAGTTTCAAAACAGAAGGTAAGTTGCACATTTTCTTTTTACCGCTTCACTTTGTTAATGTGCACCAAATGTAGTAAGTTTTAGTGTGTATTTATAAATTTGCCGGCCGAAAAGCGAATCCGACAGCTATAAATATGACGCGGTCAGTGCCGGCGCAACGTGGCTGTATTTGTTTCTTGCTCGCGAACCGAGAGAAAAAGAAATAATGGGAGATAGATGGATAGATGTATCCACAAGCGGTATAAGTTGTTAAAGCTAAGGTGTCTTTATGTGCACGCTAGTTAGATCAGCCGCGACCTGCTGCGTCCGGCCGATCGTGCTGGAGCATCCGGCGGACGGTACGCGAACAGCGACGGCACCGCATCGTTCTTCAAAGACGCGCGTTTCGTGCAGAAAGCCGCAACAGTCAGCAGCCGCAGATCCCGTGTGTAGGTGTCTGGCGTAAAGTGCTGGGAGCAGAGCTTCGCGTTGGAGCTCGGAGTCGACGGTCTTCCGAAGTTCATCCGGCGAACGGCACCGACCCACACCTTGTGCCTCTTCCGGTCTTTTGGGAACTGGTGGAACCGCAGCTCCGGGTTGCGCACCGGATTGTCGGTGCAACCCACAGCACTACAAGTCGTGCTCGACATTGCCCAACGCGAGTCCGGCGAGTCTTTCCGGCTCCACGACACGCGCGTGAGCGAGCAGCACCGCTTCGCTCTCTTCTGCGCTGTCGCGGAAGCAATGCTGGAGTTAAAAGAAGAAGGAGAACACAGGATAACGTGGTAAGCATCTCTTGCCGTGAGCAGAATCGCAGAATGCCACGGAAAACGAAGCGTCCGCGGCGTCCTTACGAGAGCGTAGGACTGAACCTACGTCATTGCCCAGTGTTGCTTCACTAGCTCACCCGGTGCCAGCGTTGTTCACCCGCTTTCGGGCCGCTAACCGAGCCGGGAGAACATTTTTAATATTGGTATTAATCGGTAATGCGGCGTCGGTTTGACGTGATATTTTGGGTATGACAGTATTTTGACCCCCTAAAGCGATATCAGTCATTTCGATAGGGTCGACTTATTGAGTGGAGTTGCCCTTTAAACCAACACTGCCAACACCGTCAAAGTTGACGTTCTTACATTACTCTTATTTCTGCCGATGAGAAAACCTTTGTGACGTCATAGTCACCATTCGGCCAATCGTAGAAGGCCGACCACGGCGACGCTTTTGATCGAGCACGTCGCCAATAAAGACAAACGGTACGCAGGCCGCGGCCGGCGAGCGAAGAAACTGGCTGTATGCACAACCTGCGCGGCAATATTAGGCTACGCGGTGCACGGACACTGACGAAGCCACGTCGCGCAACGGCACCGCTACACATTTGGTCTTCAGTCGCCATACACATGACATTCAAACGGCCACATATGTGGCGTACTTCAAGTTTCTCAGGCTGCTCATGTACATGATCGACCCGCTGCAGGATTAAATGCACGTTCGCGGTGCATAAATGCGCACGACGAAATGGCTCATGGTGAATTCTACTGGCCGTTTTGGATCGCGCCGGGATCAGGAGACCAGATCCGAGATGGAGCACGAGGTTCAAACGGACTCGCTCCGCCTCCGGACTCCCAATGAAACATGATCAGTCCTCCTGGATCAGCGGATCTCTTCCCGTAATTGACCTTTCAGGGGAACCCCTCCCCACGGACCCGGATCTTGAAGCACGCGGGAGTTATGTGACTATCTACCTTTGATATAAATCTGTTGTTTATCGTTTGTCTCGTTTTAATGCGGAATTTTCTCGAGCATATTTTTTCATTGTTGATTTCATGTGTAGTTGATGGCCTGTTAGTCATCTTTTTGTTTTCCCACAATAGCCTTTTGTGGTTGTTTCCGTTTATTTTGCTGTTACTTTTTTTTTTTGCTTTGTACGAAACTCGGCCCCGGCTGTGTATCTGTTGAAGGGGCTGGAGACCCGTCAAGCTGCTTTATCAGCTTTTTTCTCCAGCTCCCACCATATGTGATATGGTGAATAAAGGTATTATAAATGAATCAAGTTATTATGTTTTCGCAATCGCGGCGTTGAACGCCGCGATTGCGGCGTTGAACGCACGAGCGAAGTTAATCATGACGTGAAAGATGCGTGTTTATTAGCGATGTGCCTCAGCGAATCCCACCTCCCTCTTCATCGGAATAAACGTGAACGGTGTCCAAGTACGCCTCGATTTTTGACTTTTGCGGAGGCCCGTAAAGGCAGTCGAATTCATGCGGGACATACAAGCGATCCTCGTCGTCGCCGCTACTCGAGCCGCTGCTGCTGGAGGAGCTGCTCGAGCAACTTGACGACGACCTGTCATCAAGTAGCAGCAGCAGTAGAGCGGGCGGCACTTTGCGAGCGGCCATTACGAATTCTTCCGAGGCGACATGCCAGGAGAGAATGGAAGTCACGTGTACGCGCCGAGTGCTGGCCTGGCTGACTTCCGGTGGAATCCGCCGAAATTGGCGGAGCGATTTTTCTCGAATTCGGATCCAGATCTGGAGTGGGAGCTGATCCAAAACGAGGAGTGGAACACGTCCGTCTCGATCCCGATCGCCCAGTGAAATAGGCGCTCTCCAGAAAAGTCGGTCACGGCGTGCTCCGAAACGACCAGTGGAATTCGCCATCAATTAATTTATGCTCATCACACGCACGTCTTTCAAGCACACGCATAGTGAACTGACCTAATTGCACCAGGGAGAATAGAGGTTTCGAGAATGTTCACCCCGCGGAAAAGTGCTGAGACACTGCATTCGCCATGCTTTGTTATATATAACCATGGCTCGAAATGCTCACGCATTTCTTCGAGAATCAGCTTAGCGGCAGCAGCGATTTTGGCCGATTTGTTTGTCTCGTTATTATTGACAACACACATTATAGAGAATTTTCTGAGGAACGGAGCCGTCCATTGTCATGAGGCATCACTGTACGGACTTTTGGGGATCACAATTTAAATAATAAATATTCCTATGCTCCGAAGCTCGGGAAGATGGGGAGTTTTGGGAAGTTCAGGAGCATAATATGACCGCAAAATTGTGATCCTGACATCCAAATATTTCTCGACAACGGTGATCCTAATCCGGCAACAAACTACCCTGAAGTTTTTAACTATTAGTTTTGTTACATTTTTACAAACGAGGGCTTGGACAGTGTGCCCACTCTCCCCAAGGAGCTTTATGAACCTATGCCATGCGATCAATGTTAACGAAGCCAGTATTCAGAATCCCATAGCTAAACTAAACCTCACATACTCCACTGGTCCCAACAACATCGATGCAAAAATTGTAAAAAAAAAGAAAGAAAAAATCGTTGCCACTATTTCGAGTTTTTGAATATAGCTTTCATCCACTCTCTCTATCTTGTAAGCTAACTCCCTTCTGATTCGACAGTTCGGGAGGTTGCCCCGGTTTTTAAAAAAAGAAGTTGGTCGTAAGTCCCAAACTATCGCCCGATATCTTTAAATTTCGTATCATAAAAAAAAATATTGAGCGTATACTTTACTCTCATATCGCGACTCACGCAACAACAGATTTATTTTTTCTTTAAGTATCAACATGGATTTCGAAATGGAGTCTCCTGTGAGACGCAGCTCGGCGACTTCATCCATGACCCCGTCTAGACTCGAGTGTCGCTCAGACGAACGTCGTTTTCTTGTATTTTTGTAAAGCATTCAACCATGTCCCCCATCACCCTCTGCTTTCTAAGCTGTCATCTTTGCCTTGACCCGCCCAATGTATTCGTGAATACGTGACTTTTTTTCCTCGAGCAGCACACCGATGCTAACGATCGTGAATCTATTTTAACGAACGTTGCGTATGGTGTTCCTCAGGAGTACGTTAGTTTGTGGCCTCTACTTTTCAATATTCGTAAACAACCATCCTGCGAAAATTTTTTGCGGTATAAATATATTTACTCGGGACTTCGTCGTGTATAACGAATTAAGATGTGTGCATGTTGATAACCAACTTCGAGGTGACTCAGTAACAAATAATAATGATCCAAACAGTGGTTGATGCCGTTAAACAAATCTAAGTGTAAACTAGTTCTCATCACTCGGAAAACGTCTTTCGCACCCTTGAAATGATATTTAGACTCCGATATGATTCAGGCTTTATGAGGTATTGGCGAGGAGATTGAACTATAGGGGGCGCTGCTTTCACCGAAACAAATACCGCCTGCGTGGAAAACAACTCCGACTTTCCAGTGTGCTGCCGTTGGCTGCCGTGCTGTTGCCGCGTTCCTTGCAGGTTTGTTAGAATATAGTTCGCTCCTGTTGCGTACCGCAGTTCTCAGCGCATGCTTTAGAGCCTGGAATCAGTTTTCATCGCTTTCCTGCCGAAAAAAAAAACTCAAATCGCAGTGGATAAATAAGAGTAGGGAAGAAGTTGACTGCGCACAACGTGGTGTGTGGTCGTCACTTTTCAAGCGATGCCTTCCAAGCAAACTACGCTAATGGACGAGGCATGTACGCGCGTAAATCACGCTTCCATAGACATCCGTTCAAACCGTACATTGTATTTTATTGGCAGCAGATATTCTGCCGGCAACCGGCACAACAAACCGAGCAAAAAAAAAAAATTGCCGGTAGTTGTTCCTACTGGGTTTCGTGTAAAATGAATAGTCAAAAAGGGAATTTCTAGTTGTGTGAGTAGCTGAGTGGAAAGGTGTCCGTTTCACGTGCCGTGGTTCCCAGGTTCAAATCAGAGTAGGCGAACTTTTTTTTTTTCGTGAAACATTTGGCGATTTATATTTATTTCTTTTTTAGATTAATCATTGCTGTCCGAACCTCCCTGCAATCTTTTTTTTTTTTTCTGAGTTGTTGTGCCGGCGAAATATCCCACCCTATTTCATAACAGTGCACAAGAGGAGGTTCTTGTTACGCAACGCCGTTCCGTCGGAGAATCTTCCGAAGGGATCACACGACCGGGTCGTGAGGCTTCGGAAGCCATGCACCGAGAGGTACTGCTATCACTTGATCACTATTTTATTCCAGGCTACCTTTTACACTGGAACATATTAGGTAGCAGTATCAGTTCGATATTGTGATATTTACGCAATTGCGTGAATCATTTTGCGATTCCTATAATTTCGATTGAGCAATGCAAATGTGTGTATGACTAAGTCCTCGTCGTGCAGAACTCATTGATATTTCCCCGTGAACCGTGCACCTTTGAATAACCGATAAATTAAACTGAAAAAGACATCTTGTAACGTTTAATGCCAATATGCAGTCTAATTAGCCACATTCTACATTATAATGTTCACCAGTGTGTTCTTTATTTTGGCATTTCAAGAAAAACGTAATGTAATGACTATTTTGGTTGATGTTTTGGTGAAACTTTCTCAGGGGCGACGCTGCGCTCGATTACATGATCACATTTCAGCACGTCCTCGCCTTCAACGAGGCAGCTCTTGCTCTCGCCGATGTGGCTGATGATCGTTGCAAGGGACAGGGACACTGAAAATCAGTGCGCGTGTTTCGTGAATATGGTTTCTCCAACCTAGGAAGCGCACAAACATCGCCACACCGCGTCAATCACGCACGACCTGGCGCGCGCAGCCGGAGCGACGCGGCCGATCGCGAGCGCCTACACGTGGGTTGGTTTTTGCCCCCAACGAGAATGCGGCGACATTTAAAGCAAGGTGAGACAAGCAGGGACTGTGCTACCCCTACGCAGATGCTTTTCGAGCAGATAAATATTATCCACATACCTTTCAGGAGCCTCAAGTCCTCGTCCTCCATGGCTGAACGAATACAAGCGGCGGGATTGTTATCCCCGCAGAATAGTTCCGACGGCGGCCGCTAGCCAGCGCCACCGTTCGATCTCCTCCCCAATACTGCGCTGCGAAGTTAACTGAACACGTAAACTATATGACGATATGGTATCATACCATATGGTCTCACAGTTTACGTGTTTATGTGTTCAGTGTAGCTCCCTGCGCAGTATACATTGACTTAGACTGCTTATTCATACAAAATGGAACAGCTTTTCATCTTCCAATGTAAGCATTACAAACCCGGTAGAATTTCAATTGTGTATAAAAAACAGACTTTTAATATTAATAAAATTATTTTTATGCAGTTTAAATGATTGTCCAGAATGTATCTGGTTTTTGGTGTATATTTTTCGTGTAACATGAATGTTCCCTTTTTGAATGTTCTTAGGGGGGCCTTCAGGTGAAATAAATGAAATGCAATGAAGCTGTACTTTCCGATGGTTCAACTGAGTCTGCACCCATCACTCAGATTTGTCACGTTCAAACAAACGTTCAAATCAGGGGATAATATTGTCGATTATTTTAATTAAATAGTTAGCCTTGTTTAGTCTCTAAAACTGTCGTCATCTTGTGGTATAGAAGACTTTGAAATTAAATTTCTTATGGGCACTATATACATTCCAGCTAAACGTTTGCTCGGCTAGGTATTTCTGAAGTTACTGATACGGAAGTGATATACTCTTATCTTGGAATTCTTAAGGGCATTCCTACCATACGTCCGGTGTTGGAAATCAATTAGCGGTGAATATCACTCACCTGCATTTCCTCCAAACTCCTCGACCACGTAATCTACAAGCATCTCATCCATTTCCTGAATTTCTGCTACGTTTTCAGAACGCACATCGCAGCTTCGACCTACGCCTTCCGTGTTTTGAAGCCTCTGTTTTGTACTTATTCTTTGATTAAGAAAATTAGCTCGAGGCACTAGTACTGACGTCATTTTATTAATTTTGCCAAACTGATTTTTCGCGAACAAGGAAACCTGTTCCTCAGTTTGCGTTTCTTCTGGTGTTTTATTATGAAATGTAAATGTAACTTTACTTTGTAATCTACCAGGAGTTTGGATTAAAAGAAAAACCGTCTTTCATACTGTAAGGATAATTATTGTGCTAGTGTTAGGAACCAGATTCCAAAGGCGTTACGTCAATCAAAAGTCAGTCATTTTGGGAATTGTTTTTTTTGTAAAATAATGGGACCGTCCACAGTTTTGTGCACCGTTCCTCTCCGTTTATTGGTGGGTTTCCTTGACCACCCTTTTCTCGTTGAAAAAGTCCCGAAATTGCATGCATTTTGAATCAAATAACGGAAAGTTCTGAAACGTCGGCCTTTAGTCCTAAGCACTAGCGATACACCCAAGAAAAATACCAACTGGCTGACCGTGCACAGCTAGTTTTCTTGTTTTTTGTGCTCCCGTGTTTTTTTTTTTTTTTTTTTTTTTTGTTTTCGGAAGAACACTTGTTTTTTAACACCTTGTGTGAGAACGACCATCCTTTACCTTTCGTCTTCAGTTCGAGGTTTTGATGACTGCTGTGTTAATTATCCACAAATAAATGCTACAAAAAAAAAAATCTTCCACTCCAGGATGTTAGTTGGCAGATACCCAAGAGTATCAATGAGTGAAAACACCTGTTATTCACACGCTCCTCCTCCGAGTCCTCTGGGAAATATTTGAACTTTTTCAACTAAAATCATATTTTCCGAAAGAGCAACATAAATGGAGCATAGGGCAGCAAATCAATTTTTCGAAATCATTTAAATAACGTTTACTTGTAGAAATACTATATAACCGAAAGCGAAACTAACCTGCAAGTTGAGTTGTCCGTCGTCTTGTTGTGACGTCAGGTCTTGTATAAACATCCCCACAGGGGCAGCTTGAGCCCGTTTCGCTCAGCGTCAGAGGCACACAGAATGCCCTCGTAGAAGCATTGTTTATTTAAAAAAAACACAAAAAAAACGCGGGATGCTGGCGACAGCGACATTTTTTTGGATGAAAATAATAGTATAAATTAATAAATAAAATAAATAAAGTAAATCAAATAATACTAAATAAACAAAATCAAACAAAATAAATACATCAATGAATAAAAATAATTTAATGAAAAAGAAATTTGCCAAAATAATTGAAAATCTAGCACAAATCACAGAAGGAGTTTGGTTTTCGCGGGACACATTCACTGCTCCTTTGTCTTTCAGCATGATCTAGCCTTTCTTTTCTTTTTATCGCGCGCACCTCCTTTATCTCTAATATTAGACACACGAAGGCTACCGTAATGGAAACAACACGGTGGGATGTTTCAAAACACTCTTTAAAATTTTCGTAATGATCGTTTTGTCCGCTATTTAACACAAAAAAGTAAGCTACCTAATTCGAGTCTATTAGCCAGCTTGTCCCTTGGCAAGAAATATTTTGACTTTGTGTACAGTAGTTCGACACGCCTAGCGAGCGACAGCTTCCTAATGTGGGAACGTCTGACCTGAAGGGGTGCATGCACAGAAACTTATGCAAGAGAAATAGACCCCAGGGCGGTTTTACGTGACGGACTTCCGGTTCGGAATTTTAAACTTCTGTATCAGCCTCGGCAATGTACAGTCTATCAACCAGTAAAAAGTCCTGATCTGCGAAAATCTCCGAAATAATATAAGCCTTAAAACTTTTCGTTCCCGAGTGAAATGTCTTCCGTCGCAGCTGTGAAGTGCATAATCCATCCCGGAGGCAGTGCAAGACACGCGTTGGTCGGCGCCAGGTGGGTGAAGTCCGGTGCAGAACGCGGCAAATCCTGAGCGCTGACGTCGGCGTTTAAAGCAGAAACGAGGAAGAGAGCGACGGAAGAACGAACCGACCCTTTCCGCCACTTCAGAAAAACACCTTAGTGTTTCGATCTCGACAGAACGAGACCAAATGCAAGTTCAGAGAAAGGAACAAATATTGCGCGACGATCACACGACGTGGCGCGTTTTGACAGCGTCAGCTGTGCTGCTTAATCGACGATATGACCATAAACGATCGATTGACATTGTGCCGATCGTGCGTCATACGGTGATTTGTTATTCAAATGACGTTGCGCGTTCATTTAGAGTCGTTGCGTTGTTGACGAATAAAACATTTGAAGGTCGTGGTTGGAGCTAAGCGTCGGTTAAAATTTTTAACCCGACTAGTCGCCACCCTTTAATCGATTAATTAATCGATTAATCGGTGGCGTTCATTCCCATGCACATTATTTTTTTTTTTAAGTAACCATTAATATTTTTGTCTTTGCTAAGTATGTGAGAAACGGCAAAATCTACGATCTCGGATTTAAAATCAACCTTCATCTGCAGTTGAGAATAGTCAAAAGACACCCACAGAAATTATTGCTTCACTCGCAGCTGCAAAGCATACTAGTTAATTCGAGCGCGTTGTTATAATAAACACTAAAACACGAAAGAATAAAAACATAGAAGACGTGCACGGACGAGCACACTCTTTAAAATAGCAACAACTTTTCATTCTTTCTTAAAGGTGTGTGGTCGTTTTTGTATGTCTTTTACGTTTTTATTCTTCCGTTTTTAAGAAGCAAAAAGGTTCGTGTATTCTTTGGCAATAGAAAACTCCTTTGATTGTTCACAATAGTATCTGCTGCACTAAAGCGAGGCGCTTAAATGGCTGGGACATGTATAACTTTCCCCACTGATTTGGAGGTACAAATCTCGCCCGTGCAGTTTAATTTAGGTCAAAATTTCCCCTCAAGTTTGCCTTCATACTGGTGTTCTCGTTCACAGCTGCGTGGTGAAAGCGTTGAATTTTTACTTGTGTTTCTATAAGTGCGTAGAGCGTAGGGTGTTCTTTTGTCTAAAATGTCAACAATCATTAGACTAATGGAATATTAGACGTCTTCTATATGAACGTTGTAACTGAGGACTGTCCCAAACTTTATGTTACTCCTTTTTTCTACTTTAGTTTTGATTTATCGCGGAGTCGGGCTCAATTTTATAATTAGAAGATTCCAGGCGATCGTCTGTGCTACAGTGTTTAGGCAGCTTTTTTTGTTGCTACAAATACGTCCACGTGAAGCCCAGTGCCACAAGATCATATTCGTTGACCCTCTAACGAAGTTCATTATTTTGTCAGAAGCTTCGAAATCGGTCGGAGTTGGTCTTGTAACAACCAATGGTAGTCGCCGCTGAAGTGTCTACCCATGAATAACTGGTTATGGTAACATTTTATTCCACTTTATTATCTTGCGAAATGCAAAGGTCCGGCCTTCCTCTACTCATGTACGAATGAATATAAAAATTGATAAAAAGTCCCAGACCCATAAGGGCCTGTGGAACAGCTAACAGTATGAGGATCTTCGGATATCCACACTCGTAGAATAGAGGTATACACATGTGTAAGGTGAGGAAAACAATTTGAAAAATCTGGAGCCCAGTGAGGTACTTTTTCCACCAGAGGTACTTCCGAACTCTGGGTCCAAGAGCCGATAAAAAGTAGTAACCATACATGATTACGTGGACCATGGTATTAAAACACAGTGTCATGACAATATGACCATCGCAGCCTAATGTAAGCCATAGCCAGCCGTTGAGAACTACAAGAAAATGATGAGTCACGTGCAAAAAGGTGATGTGCGAAAACTTTTTGGTGGCAACGAAGAAGAATGTGTCCATGAAGTCTGCAATCCTCACGAAAACGTACCACCAAGAAAGGTTGAGGATAGCCATTGAGTTGGAATCCCTGGAGTAGCTCACACCCTGACAAAACACATTGTAGCCGCCTCCGACGTATGAGTGACGCACGTACTGGACGAAGAAGAAGCCGTTCACGATCACCTGGAACAGGTTGTACGCCGTGATGACCGACTTGAGCTTGTAGGGCTTGCGCTGAGCCATCCATCGGGGGCCCCAAACCTTGACGATGTAGAGGTACCCGAGTGAAATCGGGAGGACAAACTTGAGATCCCCCGTGAGGCCCCAGCCCAATGTTCTGGGGTCGCGCATCGACATAAATTGGTCGTACTTGTCCGCTAGGTCCGCCAACAATCCTGGCGCCGTCAACGCCATCTTGAAGATCTGCCGATGCTCTTCACTCTGTGCTGCGTCTCACGGGAAGCCTCTCTATGGGCATCGAGTGAAGCGTCCACCAAAGAATGGCCTCAATTTGGGAGGCGTCCAAATATAAGGCGGAGAAAGTCTGCCCGGTTTGTAGCTGAGGACGGACACGTGACACATTTACTTAAAACAGGTTTTGCGTTGTGTAAAGGTCACTCCTCTAGAAGAACATCCTGAGAAAATCGCTTAGAGACTTTCATTCAGAAAGTAAATGAACGAACATGGGAACCGTAAAAAAAAGCTAAGTACATAAAGATAAGAAGCACGCGTGTGGCAATTTAAAACAAAGGCTTCCGCGAATTTATCGAAACGCCGTGGCGGAGGACGTTGCGCAACTTTCCCTTAGGCTTGTCAGATTTATTTCCTGTATCAGCGCCTCGTTTTTTAATGAACCGTGTGAAACTTAAGAGGAAAAGCGTGCTTGAGGTGAGGTATACCCTGTTTTAAAGAATCACTGAAAGCCTGTGTGTTTTTCTTTTACGGTCAGATGGCGACTGCTCGGTCTAGTTGGATATTCTGTGTTCCCCGGGCGTTTAGTCTTGTTTTGTCAGTTTCGCGAGGAACCTTGTATACCTTCCAACAATGCGGTCTCGCTGGAAATAGTTTTGTTCCCTGTCGCGGCTCTGTGTTTGGGTGTATATTTATGCTCTGTAGTTGTGGGGATGGCTGTTTTTTTTTTGCGCACTCTTTGGAGGCTCTAGAAATAAGAAATTGTCAGTTTGAGTTTGTTGGAGAAGTGATGAATGTAAACGTCGCTTCAGGTCAACCACTGGGCAGGAAGACATCCCATGGGCTCAACAGATTTCAAAAGAACTAGGTGACTGTTTTGTATGACTGAGCAAGTCAGCGCCTTTAAAAGCGCGTTGCAGTGTGAGAAGCAGCAAATTTGACTTTATATTGGCTTTGACTTAAAAACCTCTAGCATCAACCTAAGTTTTTTTTTTTTTTTTTTTACCTCAACCATAGGGATTGTGTATAGTATTGGTCTCAACAAACGTACAGTGAACTTACGAGAGTGCTAACCTTGGCGCCATCAAATCAAAGGCCCTGTGGCATTGCACTCAATGGAAGAGCCTGTAGCTCTGTAGAAGCTACAGGCTCTTCAGCAGAAGTAGCGACTGTACCGTAGACGCTGCTGCAATCTTGCTAGCAAAGCGACGTACGTTTTCAGACATCGCTCGCGCATTGATGCATTGCTGACTGCTCTAATCTTCTGAGTTTTGATGGCTTAGTCAATCAGAAAGTGTTTAACGTTCATATTGCCATCTATAACTCAGGACTTCAGCAGCTACCAGACCGCCGTCAAGAAGGCCTATAGATGGCCGCGGCCGACAAATTTGCTCTGATGTTCCCGCGGTCAAGCCGGGATTTCGGTCTTTTAGTAATCGGCAAGGCTCTGGATTGGTGATTATGCGCAACATCATGAAGCTGTTACTCGGCTGTCGCCAAAATAGTGATACGATCCCAGGTAGCACGCCAGACAAAACGCATATCTTGGTATAAACTTGGCGATCCTAGGGGCCTATTTTTGGTCTCTTACGGTTTTGTTCCAAGGCGTTAGTTAGTGCCAGAACACTTTTTCGTTTCTGTGGCTTTTCTTTGGCTCGTCACATAGTTGCCAATGCGCCATGCTTGAGCCATCAATGCCACGTATGAACCAAAGGGCCAGCAGTGAAACCTAAATCTTGTACGGCTATTTACGCCCAAAGTTGCCAGATGAAGACTGAACAACCGGAAGTGTAACCTAAATCTTGGACTTGTTGGGCGATTAAAGCCTAAAGATGCCAGATGACAGTCCAACTACCAGCAGTTAAACCTAACTCCAATAAGAATAATCATGATCTTTATTTTTGTTGATCATCCAAAAGCAGCACAGGGCCTAAATTGTGGTACACGACTCGTCATCACGATCAAAGGCAGACACCAAACAGATATCACAACTAGGGATGGCTCGAACTTTTTTCGAACCGAAGGTTCGATGATCGAATCAAGCGGTTCGAAAGGTTCGAAAGATTTCGAAATTTCGAACTTTCCATATCGAGAAATTCGACGGAAATCGCATTTTCGAACTTGTTAAACTAAGAAGTTCGGCGCTTTTCGAAATTTCGAACTTATTACAGCTGCAAAATTCGATGCTTGTCGAACTTTCGAACTTGATAGACTAAAAAATTCGATTATTTTCGAACTATCGACCTTCTTGCATTAAAAAGTTCGAAGCTTTTCAAACTTTCGAACTTCCTACTCGAAGAAATTCGATAATTTTCGAACTTTCGAACTTATTAATCTAAAGAATTCGAAAATTGTCGATCTTTCGATTCCTGAAAAGTCAAAAGTTCGGCGAACTTCAAATTTTTAGGGTAAAAGTTCGAAGTTCGTCGAACTTGGAAAGACAGGCGGGCGGTTTCATTTGGATTCAAGCAGTGAGGTACATTCATAATTTTTTTTCTCGCATTTTTACATGCGGTGCCGCATTCGTAGCGAAGGACAATGTCGTTTATTGCAATCATCTGGCATGCTTGGTTTTAAAGAAATAGATTCCCGAAGGAGCGAGGAAGGACGACGCGTTTTTGACAATTGTCGTTTGTGCCATATTTGAAGCGCGCTATAGCCGAAGCTATTTATGGTAGGGATGTTAAACCTTTTAAGAATGATCTGTGTGTAGCCTAGGTAAGTGTCGTCTTAAGATATGATTATTGTTGTTGAAGACGAGTTTCGAAGAAATATTCAAAAATGTATCTACGGGCAAATATGCCCTAAACTTGGTAATTGTTTTCGTCGAAATCGTTTGAGGTATCACATTTAAATGAACACCACAGACAGTACATATAATTATCATCTGCAGAATACAAATTAATGTATCTATTGTTATTTTCACTCTGAGGAATAAATTAACTCAGGAAAAAATATTTCTAATATTGTTCAAATTCGGCACGTCATAAAAAAAATAATTTTTTATTTTTTTTTATTTTTTCATTTTACGTTTCTGGGACTTGTTTCTTTTAGCCTGTACACATTTTGGTAGGAGAAACCTGTTTCGTAGTTCTGGGCATCTAAATATGCAAGAATACAATACTTCCGGCGGATTCTTAATAGTTTTTTTTTTCTCCAGCTTTTTATTTTTTGCATTTATTGTTATGTTTATGTATTTATTATTTTTTACCAATGGCACAGTTATTTAAGTCAAAAAGACATAGCTTTGAACTTCCGAACCACCGAGCATGTGACGAGTAGTGCCTTCTGACAACGAGTTTCTAACAATGACCATCTACGCGATCTTTTATGCAGTGAAGAGCGACAGTAGCTATACATATGCATAAATAATTTCAGATTAAAATAAGCTCGACCATGCTCTCTTCCCCGTATTGTTTTCTTTAACAGTCCGAAATATCTGGGGGGGGGGGGGGGGGGAGACTGGAGCCCCCCACCCTTCCCCCCCGTTGTTCCTCTTCCGACGCCACTGGTATGATAGAACGCTCCTCGACCTCAAGTTGTGTCAGCTTCTGTGCTTTTTGCTCGGCGTTTCTTTTGTCTCGGAAAATAAACCTCCAAAGCAAATACAAACTGAAAATTGTCAAGGTGCAGGCGAGCTGGTGTATGTTGATCATGATGCAAAATCCCGGGACTGGGAATAAAATTCGAAAGAAATAGTTTAAGAAGAATGAAAAAAGGGGACAGGACAACGTCTCAAAATCAGCTGAGTCGAGTTTGAGACGTTGTACTGGGCTGAGTTTTCAGCTGCGTTGAGTTTGAGACGTTGTCCTGGGCTAAGTTTGAGACGTTGTCCTGTCCCCTTTTTTCTGTATTCTTACAATTTTTCTTTCAAATTTCATTCCCAGAGCTGAGTATCAGGCGTTGTCCTGACCCCTTTTTTCTGTCTTCTTACACTTTTTTTTTCCAAACTTCATTCCCAGTATCAGGATTTTGCATCATGTAGAAACTAAACTTACTGTATGCCAGCGTCACTCGGGCGGTGTTCGAGCGGATTACTACCAGCGTGCAAGGTGGTAGGGAGGCAGTTTGCCAGATCGCTTCAAGGTTTTTCTGAGCCTCAGCCATCTGCCTGCCAGCTATCTCGCTGAACTAGCAGTGTGGCTCCATAAAAATAAACTGCAACTAAATTCTAAGAAAACCAAGTATATAATTGTTGCTCCAATAAACAAACATGATAATACTCCAATAACTCTATATTTCGAAAACACAATTATAAAGAAAGTCCCCGAACAAAAACTTTTAGGCGTTTGGTTTAACTAGGAGCTTAGCTGGAATGCCGATGTAAGTAAGTTGACTGCCGAGCTTTCTCAGGCAGTTGGATGTTTGTATAAAATAAGAAACCTGATCCCTACATGGTTAAAAAAACATATATATTACTCTCTTTTTTTATTCAAAGTTATGCTACTGTATTTTAGTATGGGGTACAACAACGCTCACAAACTACAATAAGACTCTTAAATTACAGAAGGAAATTTTGCGGTTATTTGAAAGCTACACGGGAAATATGCAAGACCTTCCAACTGAGCCACTTTTTAGAAAACACGGTATACTTAAGGCTAACCAAATTTATGATTTCAAGTTAATTCAACTAATCAAAACTGAGAAACGTTATGATATAACTATTTTGTTCTTAGCCCGAGACTGAGGCAGGAAAAGAGGAAAAATCATGTTATAACTACTAGTGATGTAGTGCATAGATACACCTTTCCGCACTCTTTAAGACAACCTCCACAGATTCGAACAAATTACGGAAAGCAAACTAAAGATTATCAGGTGACCAAATTGTTAAATTCAATTGGGACCTTCGTGGATTTTAATACCTCCTTTTCTAAATTTAAGAAAGAGCTGAGGACACTCTTGGTGGGCAGTGACACTGCTTTATAGCCATTTTTATACATGTACAAATTGATGGTTTTTGTCTCTGAACTTGTGAAAAATTTTCTTTCATAATCTATATCACTAGTTGCGATCCTCTCTTGATGATGTGTTATAAAGCCATGACATTATTTGTATCGCTGATGTTTACAGCTGCGCGAGTGTATAGTATACTATGTACCGTATGTACGAACTGCAAAGGGGACAGAGACCTTCGTCAGGCATTTTCTGCCTTTAGTCTCTGTTCCCCTTTCGGTTGATCCGAAAGAAATAAAGAATTCAATTCAATTCAATTCAATTCAAAGGTGAAACCTCGGTGCGGCAGGAGCCTGCACGCGGGTCTGAGTTTCCGACCACTTATCTATTGCATTGTCCTTCCGAAATTGTCACTGCGAAACAATACAAGCACACACTTGTAGATATCGCGGATTCAACTGCAGTCACCGAATCAATTAGAAACGCGGGGCGTGTCAAGAACCTAGCATCTTTTCTGCACTCTACAGCTAACGATATTAATAGACAAAATGAGAACGAATCACAATTACCAAGAAATGTAGACAAACTAAGCAATGCGTTTCTTTAGCTGTCACTACAATTAAAGTAGACACGAATAAGTGTTGCGGAAGAAATTACATAACGTGAGCATATTTTGCGCTCGGCAACAAAGGTACTGGTTATCGCAACGCATAGAGCAACGCATTCAGTTACCATACCAAGTCATTTATCACTGCATAATGTATACGACTCGTAAAGGTATACTTGGAATGAAGGGAGTGCTGGTAAGGATAATATAAATAATGGAAAGAACAGAAAACAAAAGTCGAACAAGATGATTTCTTGTCCGACCTTGTGTTTTATGTTATTTTCATTATTTTTAGTATCCTTAACGTAGATTTTGTTATTTTGTGGCCCTCCTCCCAACAAGCAATTGTTAAAGGTTATCCTGCAGGAACATAGTTTCACTGCACGATGCTAAAATCACGCTTCGAATTTTAATTTTTAAAGTTATTGAGCCTTTTTAAAAATTCATACATGCATGGCTACGAGCCGTCAGCCCATTGGTCGATTCCGCCGCCCGCACTATCGATGAGTGGTCTAGTCTCTTCTTCGAGTCGGTCATATATTGACTACTACTCGTTTATATGTCAGTAGTCACAAATATTACTGGCCGAGATATGCGAAACAGCCTCCATCTGTAAATAAAGATGAAATAAATTTGACCTCGTAGTCTATCTGTGGCAATGTGCTATGGGCAGAAAATCGCACGCCCGTTTCCTTGCTTTTTAACTATACACTGGTAATGAGAGTGGGAGGTCATCCTAAAGTCTAATTTCAGTGAAAAGGTATTCTTGTTTTCGTTCTAAAGCTTCTCAAGGAGGTTAGAAGACCTCATATACAGTTATGCCTGTAAGTTGTGTATGTGTGTGTGTGTGGGGAGGGGGGGGGGGGGAGCGGTATATGTGTGACTTTGGGAAAGAGCTTAGAAACGTTTTCAAATATTTATAATGTTCCTATAATTCACACGTTACGATATTTAGAGGGCACGTCAAAAGCTTCTGTGAAAATTAAGGGAATGCACCTAACGGAATCATAGTCAGATATGCAGGCCCGTATTGCAACTTATTACAGCTGTCGTTTATTACACCGATATCCTTGACAACGAAACCCATTTTGATCCCGTTTTCAGTAAAACACTTCAATTGGTAAAAGCGACTAGGGCGTTTAGATCATTTACCAGAGATAGAAAAAAAATCTATTATTTAGGATCGCGTACTCCCTAGGAACGAGTATCCGGGCACAATAGTTAACGGTTAATGATGATGTCTAAAAACCTACGCTTTGGTGAGGGAAAAATATAAAAACTTTGAGGTCGAAGAAAAAGGCACAGGAGAACACGTATTCTCCTGTGTCTTTTTTTTTTTTTCGACTACAAATTTTTTATTTCTTCGCTCACCACAGTCTCGGGTTTTAAACATTATTATTAACTATCACCAGCTCGACTTCAGACTCACTGTCTTCTCAACGAGTTAACGGTCTCAACTCCACGTGCGAAATCGTTGCGCCAAGAAAGCGTCATTTTAGCCGCTCTCTTTGGGGTCTTCTCTTTGTCTTTTTTACTTCGCTTAGTACAGTTGATTTCGTCGTGAGCTTGTGTCGTGCCGGAATCCAGCGCACGCTGGCGAAATCTCCACAGGAAACGTTCGCATGGGAAATTCGCTTCGTGCGGCTGCGGGCGAGCTTTCTCTGACTTCCTCCTTCGGGGGACCTTGAAGAACGGTGTCAATGACCTGTGCCGGCGGAGCGAGCGCCGGCATTTTCGAACTCGTCCTCTCTGGTCACGTGGTTATAATCTTCCTTGCGCTCGCCACGAAGGCTAAAAAATATGATAGTACGAACATGAACCGAATGTAGAAAGAACGGTCGATATGTAAATAGGAGACTGCACAACCACTTTCAAGAGTTATCTTTCCTCAGACTGGGTACAACTACGAAAGCAAAAAAAAAAAAAGAAAAACGAAACGCTTGGCACAGGTCCGGTATTTGTAGAAAGGCCATTGGGGGCAGGGGGAGAGGGGGAGCTAGGCACGCGTAGCTCACACCATGAATGCTTCGGGCAAAACGAGGCCGCTGGCGTGGGCTGGCTCACGTGACCTTGGCCACGTCGAGGCGCGACAACGTGCACCGCTCGCCACCGATGAAGTCATTTATAACTCAGGTATTGTTTTTTTTTTTAGATTGTAAGATGAGTGCATAAACATGCTCTTTTTTAATTTAATGTTAATAAGGCTAACTTTTTTTTTTACAAAGCAATTAGGAAAACAAATTGCCCTGTTTTTACAGACATTTGTAGACAGGGCTGGAGTTTGGTGGCGTGCGCTTCTAGCGCACTGTTCAAAATTATATTTTGGATCATATCATTGTTTCTAGCTGCAAACAGGCTGAAAGAATGCTACTTAATTTATTCTAAACCTACCAGTCATACTCGAACGCGTGATAGACTGCATTATGTTTTTCTTGCCTAGTGTTTACGATAGAGAGCTGTGTTCAATGGGTACGTGGTGTCTAATTAATCCTTCGTTAGTTTTTAATGTTTTTTTTTTTAATTTTCAGTTTTGTTACGTTGTTTATAAACAATATTTTTTCCTGGGCCTCCCTCGGGCACATGGAGGATCGGAGAAGTTTTAGACTCGATCCCTCGTGACACTTACATCGCCTCTATGTCGTCATGACGAATGTCAAATTGTGTTTTCTAGCAGTTCTGTTTTGTCGTACATGTCTGTTATTGTTGAATTTTGTTTTCTAGCAGTTTACTTGAGGCTTTATATTTTATTATTAAATTGTGTTTTTAACAGTTTTATTTTGCTTCAACATCTCCGTTGATGTTATATTGTGTTCTCTAGCAGTTTTGTTTTGGGTTTTGCATCTCAATTATTCTTAACATTTGTCATTTATCAGTCTTTTGATTGCGTTGTATACAGTAATAATTCGGCACTGCGTTCAGCTCGAATATGAATGTTTTCTTTGAGTAGAGAGAAGTTTGCAGCAGTTGCATATAATATATGTAAAGTCTCGTGTTTAAGTTTAAGTGATGTCAATTTCTTTCTGGATGCATCTGCTTTGTGTGCAGTCTTTTAATTAAAATTCATTTTGTTGCATTTGGTTTTGGCTCGGGATGATTGGAAACATATTTGATATGTGTGTACATACTGACAAGGCCATGTGATGTTATATGAACTGCTTGTTCTCACACACAAGATCGTAAGTGCTCTTGTAAGGCAAAATAGAATGTGCAATTTGAAAAAAGGAAAAAAAAAAGAAACACAGGACATGCATGCTGGTCAATTGTGTTTTACACGTCACACGTTCTGGTATCGCCCTTTTGCTTTTGTGATGCCATGGTTGTCCTCTAGCCTGTTGAGCTAATCGTCTTTCTTCACGTCACTCTTCATCAGTTACCTTTGATGCAGTCGTGGGTTGTCTATCCCGCCAAGCCCTGCTCTTAAAGGGATGGTAAACCGCAATTTGGATTTCAGAAAACAATGCAGGAGGGGTAAGCGGGACGCTAGAATCCGCACAACACCACCCGTAAGCGATATTTCAAATGGACGGCCGTATTTTTGGAAAAAAAAAAAGTTGCGATTGAACGAGGCCTACGAGGCGCGTGACGTCAACATATCTCGTTTCCTCCTCTCTTCGCTTCGCCACCCCAAGGCGGCGAGGCAAGAAGCGTGCAAAGGCACAGAGACACGGCACTTCGGCGTGTCAAGGAGGCATTGAACATGCTATGAAACCGGCGAGGCTTGCTTTCTACGAGTTGTGCCTTTTTCCTGCAGCACTGCGCTTTCGTAAATATTTCCACGTGTTCTCAACGGCAAGTATCACGCCTCACACAGGATCTTAAATAACGTCTTCGGCGAATGACAACGAACGAGTAGAAAACGTGTCTATAGCACGCTGGAAAACCGCAACGAAACGCTAGCAAAACGAGAAAAAACGGCATGCAAGATGGCCATCCAGTGGCCGCACTCGCGGAGCGGGGATGCGCGATCCAGCAATTGTCATTGAGATCAGTGCCCAGCCCGCTCTCGGCTGATGGCGCCTCCTCATTTGCCGCCTATACTTTCCAACGAATGGCCAAACTCTCTCAATATACGGCTCTGTGTGATGGAGCCTTCCTAGCGTGATGACAAGGAGGATGTCGCCACCTCGCGGCGAGCGGCGGAGTTAGTGGAATAACGCTCGTTCTGCTGGGGAGTGACTCTAAAGGCCCGTTCACACTCTTGCGACCGAGTACGACCGAGAGAGACCAGATCTGTTAAAACTTCTTAAAATTTCATTTCTGGCACCATCTATGCGGTGATCGTGGAACTGCATTTCACAAGAGCGACGGATTTGCGGACTTTCCGAGGTCGAATATGCGTAATACCTATGAGAAAGGCTCGTTTATAACGTTTCGAAAAGTTTTTCGATGCGAAATAGAAAATATGCCGGACCGTCAAGTTTACACTGCAACCCGATAGATGGCGCCACTGTGTCCTCTCGTTTTAAGAGGTTTAAGAGGTCGCAAGGAACCAAGATTTAAGAGGTCGCAAGAGTGTGAACGGGCCTTAATAGGACGGCCAGAGAAGCCTTCGCGCGCGCGCTTCGGGATCTCGGAGGCCATGCTCAGAGTCCGCTAGTTCAAACCTTATACACCAGAAGGCAGCAGTAGGCTGTTTTTTATGGGTGCGTATTTTCAGCACCGATTTGAAGTCCAAGGGGCGCGGCCAATGACGTCACGGGCGTCCAAATTCTATTTGGTGTTCTTTGAAGTAAACACGTTTTATTTTGAATGCCGCTGACTGCATTTTGAAACGCCGGTCGGTCGGCGAGTGTGTGCGCGTGGTCGGGTGCTCGGCGGCGCGGCGGTGTACTCGCTGGTGTGTGTCGACGCGCCGCCTGTGCTCGTCGTGTATCAATTGCCGACATCCAGAGACAGTGTTTTCCAATTTCGTTCGCCTTGTGCCGTCAGTCACTCCTGTTGCAAAAGAAGATTCGTAGTGACTACAGTACCGTCCGACGGCACTTTTGCAGAGCGTTCAAGTGCCGTCCGAAAGTCTCGTATAAAACGAATTGTCAAAACTTGATTTCCGAAGTTGTAGCGTAGCTTAGCTGTTAAGATGTCTGTCTTGAGCGGAAGCGGTCGTGGGTTCGAACCGCAGTGAAAACTTACTTAACATTTTGTTTTGTTGGGGCATTTGGCGGTATCTACGACATTTCTTTTTTACAACTAATACTGAAAAAAAAAGAATGTTGTCGACGACAGTGCATAAGCGCGAGCTAGTTGCTTTGGACCACGTGGCACGAGCGCTCCTGCAGCGGGTGCAGGCCAGTCAGGGTTACTCGCTCGCCGCTTGCACGGCCTTCGCAGCTATTCCATGCAAGGGTGATAATCCGTCGTATTACACACAAGTACAGCTCCAGAAAAATGCGTACAAAATTACTGCGCTGGGCTCTGTCGCCTCCGGTACACGTAATCTTCATTTGAAACAGGAGTGACGGACGGCACTGGGTGAAGTTTGAAAATGGAGAACGTTTATTTTGATGTTCGTGAGAATGCGACGAGTACAGGCGGCAACGTCGACAACACGCACCAGTGCGGACACCGCCGAGCCGCCGAGCACCCGGCCACACACACGCTGGGTGACCGACATTTCAAAATGCAGTCAGCGGCATCCAAAGAAAACGTGTTGTTGACGTCAAAATAACTAAGACGTAAAAATAAAAGCTGTTTTTTTGACATCCGTAACGTCATGGTCACGCCCGCTGGACATCAAATCGGTGCCGAAAATACGCAGCCGTTTTTTATTGAGCAGCCTTGCCGGCGGGGTTTCCCGTGTCTTCGTATGTGTTCTTCGTGATTTATTAGTGCTACACGTCTTCGTAATTGTTGCTTTAAGAAATTGTGTTTTATCTTGGGTAGAACTGAGATTATTGCAGTACAGCCCTGCAAGCGATTGATTGTTTTATGAGTGCAGGGGGGGGGGGGGGGGGGGTAGGGCGAATTTGGGTTCGTGACCGTTCAGTAACATGGCGCCGTAATGGGTTTCCGCGTCTAACATGCCGCTTTATATGGTGGTTTCTGTAAAACCTATATTTTATTACAGTTTTTTGTGGACATTTTGCTTTCTTCTCTCAAATGGATCCTAGTGTAGCGTGACAATAAATGAGTTGCCGATGGTGGTGCGCGGCGGGCCGCTTATTGTGCTCCCCTTCCCTAAACCCGGTCGTCGTCACAGCGGAGACCGGCTCGACTCGCTCCGGCCTTGGGGGCCCGCCGGTTCCTGAACACGTGCACCGTGCATGCGACAGGGTCCCCCGGGCCGGAGGGAGGAGGGAAGTGGTTTGGCGAGTTTCGCCGCTGGGACCAGGCAGTCGGGACTCGGGAGGCAGGCCGGTAACCGGACCGTCGTTCCGCCAGCGGAAAGTTTTGTATCCCTAGCCCCTGGTCATTTAGTGTCCTACACTTACGAACGCTACACTAGTGTTTTCTATAAGCGCCAGAGCGTGCGCGTTCGGCGCATGCCAAGCGAAAGAGAAGATTCGGAACTGAGTGGTGACGACGATCCTGAGTGTATGCATTCTAGTGCTTTTTTTATCGAAATGATTTGGTGTAAAGTTTGTTGGATGTTTCGGTTCGTATGTACTCGTTATAAGGTTGAAAAAAAAAAAAGACGTGACAAACACGATAATGTTTAACGAAGTTCTTTCTAGGAAGTCAATAATGTTATTTGCCTCATCTGTTCTCTTTTTTTCGCAGACGTCCCTGCTGGCTGTGTGCTAGATTCAGACACGGAAGCCATGCCGAAGGACATGGACTCCGATGACAACTCGTAGTTTTGTCCTTCATTCGTATCAAGGTCATCTATGAAGGCAATACAAGGTGTTTCAGCACCTTTGGGAGGCGAGAAAGTCGAACAAAGGGCTGTAGTTTAGAAAACCGTGAGTACTTTGACCGCATCTGTGGACTTAAAGGGATGGGAGGACTTATCGCAGAGCATAGTGAATACGGACACACCGTACGAGGTCTTCAAGTACTACTGCACAAGTTTCCTCACTGAGCTGATCCAAGGACAATGGAATCTCTAGTGCCCCAAAATCACTGAACAGTCCTTTGAATTTGTCAGAGGAAGAGTGGGAACAATTTATAGGCATACTTTTCCACATGTCGATCACGCAACCGCCTGGATCGAGATATTATTAGACAAAGGAGTTTAACATTCCGAACGTGTCGTCAGTAATGATTCTTAAGCGCAATAAGGAGGTCAAAGGCAACCTCCACTTCAAGGACAACACAAGTATCCCAATCAAAAATTCGGATTCGAAGATGACTGTGGAGCGAGCTCCAACGTTGTGATGACACCTGGGAGGGAGGTTTTAGGTGGGATGTGCACTCAAGCTAACAAGCTTCTCACTGCAAGTCCACTTTTCGAAAAGAGGCATAGATCACTGGCACAGTACGGGTAAACAGACTCCATGAATGCAAGTTCAGAACAGATAAAGAACTGAAGTAAGAAAACCTTGGTGTTTTCGACGCTAAAGAAAATACTGTAGATGGGGTAGTCTTGGAAGTCACAGAGTGGCATGACAATTCGCCAGTTCACTTCCTTTGGACCTCTGCTGTTGTTGATCCCACAAGTACAGTGAAGAGGTGGTCATCAGCTGAAAAGACGACTATTGGTGTCGAGTTCCCTTCCGTTCTCGTTCTTTACAACAAAAACATGGAAGGCGTTGACCTCTTGGACTCTCTCCTTGGGTTGTATCGCATTCGCTTGCGATCAAAGCAGTGGTACCACAGTATTTTTGTGTCATGCAATGGCCATGATGATTGACGACTCTTTGCTTCTTTGTTGCAAAGGCATCAAGGAAAGAGTGGCGCTTCTCTGTTTATTCAGGGCACAAGCATCTGAAGCCCTCTGCAAAAGAGGAAAGGCTGACAGGCCAGAGCGGGGACGCCAATCCAAGGAGGTTGAAGCCCGTTTCGAAGCCACGAAGCACAAAGGGCCGGCCAAGCTTCTGCCTTGCAAGGACGCACGGCTTGATGAAATCGCACATTTCTCTATGATGACACCACAAAGAGGACGGCGCAAGTTGCATGACTGCCAGGAAACATCGCGTGTCATGTGCAGAAAATGCAGCTTGCATTTGTGTTTCACCCAGAAAAGAGATTGCTTTTACGTGTTTCATACCGCATAAATATTGGGTGTAATGGAGTCATGTTACGAAACGGTAACAGTCCTGTCTTTTGTGAATTCGTTAAATAAACAATGTGATCCTTTTGGTAGTGGTTACTGCAGATATAACAAAGCTTCACAAGCAAAGTATATTTTTTTATAAGCTACGAAATATATCGCTCTATTGAGAGTTAACAAGGCAGAGGTGAAATATTTCCACACTGCATTTCCACACTGAAACTATACCTATTATTACACTTGGAGGCGGGCGTGGAACGAATCACAACCCCGAGCCCGATCTAGGCCCACCAAAAGAATGGCGCGAGCCCGGCCTGAGCCAGCAAATAAAAGCCCTGGTCCGGCCCAGGCCCACCAAAAATCCGCCTTAACCGCCGCCCGGCCTGGCCCGGCCCGCGGGTTTGGCCGGGCCCGGGCTTTCGAGCAAGCCCGAGTCCGTGCAATGCTCTAATCGAGCCCTGACGAGGGATTCCGAGATACAATATTGCCGTAATCAGAACTTAATTCTACAAGCCAGCAAACTCCCAATGTTTTAGGCTAACAACCGAATACCTCCTTCCCAACGCCGTACTGCGGAAGTAACCTTTCCGTGTTGGTATGTTTATATATTTCTATCTGCTACGAAAGTATTAAATTATTTATAGAACTTTTACGCTCATCTCAACTGAGGTGATCGTCGACAGTACAGGGAAGCAACTTCGTGTGTGACGCAAGAACCACTTAGCTTATCACAGCGAAGTTTGTCACCCCATTCGAACCTGGCAACCCGGACGGCGCAAGATTGCCAACGAAATTGTGCTCCCGCTTATACCCCTTCAATGTAAAACTTGAAAAATCGTTGATGTCATGTTCTCGCTAACAGTGTCGCGCAGTGTACATTGTAAGTTTTAGACTTTCTCCTCTCGCTTCAACGACAAATTTGTGAGTTAACACAAGTATAGCCGCTAGTATAATTCACGGCCATCTGCCAGAAACTGATCGCTTGAAAACACCGAATCTTTCCGTCCGTTGATGTCGCTCGGCAGCTTCCTCAAACACCCTCGGCTCGATGACCGTTCATTATATTTATAGATTTTTTTTTTGCTGCTGCTGACGAGTTACGTTCGGCACAATATAAATCTTTATTTACTCAAGCTTCAGCCGTAATTTACGTATTGTTTAACCCATTTCTGACGCAGCTAGCCATTCAAATCACCTTTATGCAATATGCAACTGAAATAAAAAGAACACTGCAGTTCTAGAAAACTCTCTGCACTAATCCCTCAGGAATATTGAAAGACCACATTCCTGTACGACTCAATGCTTTCCTTCACAGCCTCTAACAAAAGATCATTTGGTGTTGCATAAAACAAGTCATCAACATCGAGCGACACTGCATCAAATATGCCTAGGATTAGTTTTTTTCTCAACCATTTTTCTACACTTTCCGAGTTGTTCACCCTGAATGGATCTTCCAGATTTAGACACAAAGCATATCGTTGAAGATACAACGCCATATGCATCTGCCACGATCCTTTTTGAGACACAACCGCCCGAGACGGCATGGCAACTTTGTGAATCTTAACCGAGGATAAAGCATTAAGCTGCAAATGTTTTCCCGATATATCCATGTCTTAAGTCTACCAAGGCCCAAACTCTTCACACAGTGGAACTGCCTTTTCTTTCAGACCGTTCAACAGCCTAACTAAGGGAAGTTATCTGCCTAGCCTTCTTGAAGGGGCTGCAGAAACCCTTATAAATAGAAAATCTTAAGAATCCGAAAAAGATTGCAAGTAAGAAGCATATTGTAAGACCTGTGGTATTACCTATATACACAAGGTGACGCATGGGCTCAAGAGTGTGGCACAAAGGCATAATATTATTCTTGCAGTATAAGCTCACTAAAATTGGGTCATTTGGGTACGCAAATGGTCAGTTCTTTGCAAATAATCCTAAAAAAAGTTTGTTCAATGCTGAGAGGGTGTTGTGTAAAAATAGCACTTTACTCTGATTGAGAATTTATTGGCCACACCGGAAGATGCGTGAATGACAGGCCTAGGGAACGAGCGCTGTGAACTATAACATCGCCCTCGGTCAATAGCAATCTTCATTGTAGCAGGTGTGGGTGCGTGCCTAAGCTTGAAGGTACGATTATTCTGGGGAGATATGGACAGCATGTCACGAGGCGGAGTGCAGGGTCATACTCCTCGTCACGATGCAAAAGAAACGTGTTTGTGAGCAATCGATAGTGCTCCATGACAGGGAACTTGCGTTCTTAGCTGTCTTTGACATGAATTCATAGTCAAGGACTTGGTGAATGGGTTATTGTCCTATTCGTTCACTTCGATGTGAGTCACTTCTGAATGAAATCAGTTGAACAAGAACTTTCTGCCTGCGTACGTTTTTTCTAATCATTTGTTTTGTTTGCGCTGTTTTTACTTTTTATAGAGGCATATCGAACTCGCCTAAGTTTCTACCATTCTTCGCTAATTGAGAGTAGGAAAATAGAGGCCCCAACGCTTAAAGCCACAAACAGCTGGAGGGGTCACACTGCGCATACGCAGGCTGCGTGAAAATGCTCAATGCGGTGCCTCAAGCTGTTTGGGGCACCCAAAACGTCGGAGCCCATTGTTATAAAACGTTGATAGCGATAGCTGTTATTGGCTCTTTCCACCACTGGAAATGACGTCCGTTATTGATGCCGTAAATGTCGACGTTGATGTGTAGATGGTGATATTGTAGTGGGCGATGTTGTAGTTGGCGAATTAGGACGTAGGGTGTCCATCGTCCACGCTTTTAAATCCCCGAAAAAGGCCGCCGCCGCCCGCGGCAATCAAAACTGGGTCGGCTGCGTGTGAAGCAGAGGCGTTAGAACAAACCTCCGCCACAAAGTTAAGAACCTTCTTTATACATAGGGTTTTTGTAGTACCCGACCTCCACTCCACCCACTCCCAGATTAAGAAAACAATATATATATATATATATATTATATATATATACATGAGCGGTTTCATTTGGATTCAGGTTCAATCAACGAGTGGCAGTCGTATTTTTTATTTGCTTCAAATTTTTATATCTTGTGCAGCATGTTCCAAGAAGAACAATCCTTTTTTTTAATTTCCTGACATGATTAGTTCCTGAGAAAAAAAAAATAAGCAAGGAGCGGGAAAGAACGACGAGGTTTTGAAGATTGTCGTGTGTGGCGTTTTTGAATCACTCTTAA
The DNA here is from genome assembly GCA_013358835.2 of Ixodes persulcatus. Classification (NCBI taxonomy): domain Eukaryota; kingdom Metazoa; phylum Arthropoda; class Arachnida; order Ixodida; family Ixodidae; genus Ixodes; species Ixodes persulcatus. The sequence goes on along the minus strand of JABSTQ010009981.1, from coordinate 254,885 downwards.
TCTCAAAGGATTCAAAAGAGAGCGTCTATAATTTTTTAGTGTGATATATATGCAAGTAGGTAAGACCATATTCCAACTAATATTTATTATTCGTCACTCCAATCTTTGCTAAAATCCCCAAACATGCCTCCGCGAACAACTGTGACCTAAATTGCGGATTTTATTTTGAGTCGACTATGTTTAGTATCGCTTTTAAAATAATACCACGTGTAGAACCTTTAATTGCCTTCCAAATTAATTAAAGTTTGTGTTTTTATCATGTACGAGTACTGAGAAATCAATTATGAAACAGAAAGGGTTTTCACTCTTCGTTCAAACTCAGCACGCTGTATAAAAACAACATTTTTAATTCTTTTTCTTTTTCTCGCGTCGCGTTCTCTTCACACCCTTCGTTTAGCCAGAATACATTCCGTTAGAGGTATTTGCCTTGGATTTGAGTTTTAAGCTTCTAAATATGCTAAAAAAGAGCAAATGCCGATGGTGGGATTTGACGATTTTTGTGTGTGGCGTTTTTGAACCACTCTCAATCTCAAAGTATTCAAAAGAGAGCTTCTATTTTTTTTTGTAATATATGTGCAAATCTGTAAAACAACATTCCAACTACTATTTATTATTCGTCGATTCAATATTTGTAAAAGTCCCCAAATATGCCTCCGCGAACAACTGTGACCTGAACTGCAAATTCTTTTGTTAGTCGACTATGTTTAGTTTTGTTTTTAAAATAATACCACATGTAGAACCTTTCCTTGCCTTCCACATTTTGTAAAGTTTGTGTCTTAATCACGTACGAGTACTGAGAAATAAATTATGAAACAGAGAAGGTTTTCACTTTTCGTTCAATTTCAGCACGCTGTATAAAAAAACATTTTTAATTTTTTTCTTTTCTTTTTGCTTCGCGTTTTTTTTTACACCCTTATTTTACCCAGAATACTTTCCTTTAGGGGTATATGCACTGGTTTTGAGGTTTAAGCTAGTTCGGCACAATATAAATCTTTATTTACTCAAGCTTCAGCCGTAATTTACGTATTGTTTAACCCATTTCTGACGCAGCTAGCCATTCAAATCACCTTTCTGCAATATGCAACTGAAATAAAAAGAACACTGCAGTTCTAGAAAACTCTCTGCACTAATCCCTCAGGAATATTGAAAGACCACATTCCTGTACGACTCAATGCTTTCCTTCACAGCCTCTAACAAAAGATCATTTGGTGTTGCATAAAACAAGTCATCAACATCGAGCGACACTGCATCAAATATGCACTTTCCGATAAAAGTATAAAAAAACATTTTTAATTTTTTTCTTTTATTTTTGCTTCGCGTTTTTTTTTTTACACCCTTATTTTACCCAGAATACTTTCCTTTAGGAGTATATGCACTGGTTTTGAGGTTTAAGCCTCTAAATATGCTGCAAATGATTCGGTTCTGTTATCAACATGAATTTCGCATTAAAAATATAAAATTTCGCATTTAAAAATGTAGGTTTCCAATAGGAAGTGTATTTTACTCTAATGTTTTACAATATTATACCTTGATATTTCTAACGTAGTATAGATTATGTAGCGCATAGGGTTTAGGCTTGAGGCCCCTCCAATCATGGCACCGGCGGAAATTGTCTGAAAACCCGCTTTCGGCAGTTGCGATTTTATAGTGTTTAGACGTTTGGAATTTCAAACTTGTTATTTTACGCCTAACTACATTCATGTTTTTTATATAAGTATTTATTCAACGTCCCTTAGATTATTATAATAAAGAATAAAATATACAGCTATAACCCATAAACCCACCATCAGCATTTGTTCCTTTTTAGCATATTTAGAGGCTTAAAACTCAAAAATAGGGCATATACCTCTAACATAATGTATCATGGCTAAAAGAAAAGTGTAACAAAACGAGACGCAAAAAAATTAAAAAAAAGCTTTTTTTATATTTTTTTACAGCGTACTGAAATTGAACAAAAAGTGAAAACCTTCTCTGTTTCATAATTTATTTCTCAGTACTCGTACGTGATTAAGACACAAATTTTACATAATGTGGAAGGCAATGATAGGTTCTACACGTAGTATTATTTTAAAAACAAAACTAAACATAATCGACTAAAACAAATCCGCAGTTTGGGTCACAGTTGTTCGCGGAGGCATGTTTGGGGATTTTTACAAAGATTGGATCGATGAATAATAAATAGTAGTTGAAATGTCGTTTTGCCGACTTGCATATATATCACAATAAAAAAATATCAAAACTTTCTTTTGAATACTTTGAGATTGATGGTGGTTCAAAAACGCCACACACGAAAATCGTCAAATCCCACCATCGGAATTTGCTCTTTTTTAGCATATTTAGAGGCTTAAAACTCAAAACCAAGGCAAATACTTCTTGCGGAATGTCTTCTGGCTAAAAGAAGGGTGTGAAGAGAACGCGACGCGAGAAAAAGAAAAAAATTAAAAATGTTTTTTTTTTTGTATACAGCGTGCTGAAGTTGAACGAAAAGTGAAAACCCTCTCTGTTTCATAATTTATTTCTCAGTACTCGTACATGATAAAAACACAAACTTTGCTTAATTTGTAAGGCAATGAAAGGTTCTATACGTGGTATTATTTTAAAAGTGATAATAAACATAGTCGACGTAAAATAAAATCCGCAATTTAGGTCACAGTTGTTCGCGGAGGCATGTTTGGGGATTTTTACAAAGATTGGAGCGACGAATAATAAATATTAGTTGGAATATGGTCTTACCTACTGGCATATATATCACAATAAAAAAAAATATACACGCTCTCTTTTGAATACTTTGAGATTGAGAGTGATTCAAAAAAATTACACCATCTTCCCGAGGGGAACCATGGGGTGATGCGGAGCATCGTGTTGGTTCCGAGGAAAGAGTCAGTTGCGTGCTGACGTCGAGAGATGGCGCCACAGACTGCCCTAGCGTTACCCCCTACGCGAGCCTTCGTCGCGGCTCGCGGCAGAGAAACTTGGAACGCTGGCCGCTCGCCGTTTATTTTTTTTCACACTTGAAGGAGAGGAGACTAGAGGAGGAGAGTTGCGCTTCGCGCGCGGTGTGAGGAGAAGCGAACGCACGCGCGGTCATGGCGCAGTGCACGCAGCTTGTAGAGAGAGAGAGCGGAGAGAGTAACGCCAAGTAACGCGCAGCTGTTGGAGAGAGGGAAGGAGGAGAGTTGCGCGTGCGTAGTTCGAGTGCCGACTACAACGCCGACGCCGCGGGACATAGACCCGAGCAAGAGATGCTCCGCATCTAAAACGCCACACACGACAATCTTCAAAACCTCGTCGTTCTTTCCCGCTTCTTTGAGATTTTTTTTTTTTCTCAGGAACTAATCATGTGAGGACATTAAAATAAAAAGGGTCGTTCTTCTGGGAACATGCTCCACAAAATATAAAAAAAATTAAGCAAAATAAAAAATACGACTGCCACTTGTTGCCTGAATCCAAATGAAACCGCCCATATATATATATATATATATATATATATATATATATATATTTATATATATATATATATATAGACATTTCGACAAAAACCCTGAGACTGGGACAAGAAGGGACGGACAAACACAAAGTCTCAAACACAGCTGAATTTTATTTGACAACGAAAGGTGCTTATATAGGCGTCAAATCCTACACAAATCAAAAGAGACGAAGGAAAGAGAGGTAGAAACCCACACATAACAAAAGAGACGAAAGAAAGGTGCAAATTTAAGAGGTGAATATCTCGAACCACGAGCTCGATTCGCAATTTTTAAAAGCTGAGCTCGCTTTGAACATTGACTGCCACCATTTATCTTATATAAACGTGTGCCCTAAAGCCCCTAATTAAAAAGTTAATTATTCAATTTTAGTTAAATAATCATTTTACAGTTGTATGGTTTCTTGAATATAATGTCCACCAGGCACAATAATTTAGCTGCGCAGACCGCATTACTCTAGCTTTCATTTTTTTTTTAAATTCTGTTAAGCTTAACAATTACCCTGTATATATATATATATAGGTGAAGTAAGGTAAACGTAAAAACAATGGACCGGGAAAGGTTAATACGTCAAAGATGTGTACTGTCGGAGTTACTCATTCGAAGTTTATTACGACATTTTGAGCCGGGACCGATGAAGAGCGGTCCCCGCTCGAAACGTCGTAATAAACTTCGAATTAGTAACTCCGACAGTACGCATCTTTGACTTACATATACATATAGCTGATAACAAAACGCCGTGATTACACTGTCAATGCCAAGAGCTCGTGCCAGGAGTAACGCTTTCACTCGCTACAAAACACACACAAAAAAAAAGCGTTCGAAACAAAATCGTCAGATTTTTATTTTGTTCCAAACACTTTGGTTCATGCATCCCAGGGTACGTGAACGCGACGTCGATGCCCTGTTACTTTGCCATGACGTGTGGCAGCTATCGCTCTGACTGTACTGCGGATTCACACACGACTGCTCAATATTTATGGCTGGACATAGATACGAGCAGTGGACTGTGCCCAAACGCTGTGATGTCGGGAGTAGCCGAACCTTAACAACGTGGGAAATGAGCGCGTGCCCGGTGTTTCGCAAACCCCAACGTGAGGCTATGGTAAACGTTGGCGGTAAATAATCGGCCCCCAATCAAGTTGTCGTTTGTTCTGGCTGCGAGTTGATGAGATAAATGCTGCTCGTTTTTTCTCTTCATATTAAATGTGACTACACTGTGTGTTTACCTAAGAGAAAGGCGTGTTTCACATTTATTTATTTATTGTACCCTTAGGGCCAAAAGCAATACAGAGGAGACTGGTATAAAAAAAACATAACATGAACAAAGATTAAACATTTGCAAACATGTGGTTGCTCACACTTGAGCAAAAAAAGCCTTATCAAAATTGATGTCAGTGATATAGCGTAAATATGTTATAGCGACAAAATGGGATGCCAACCTCGTGCAGATGATCGAGGCGAGATTAAACAAAAGATGGTGTGACTAATAGCTGATCTTTTAGTATGGGGTTGTGACGGAATATTTTGTGAGAGACAGACGCTAGAGATTCTGCGGCGATGTTCGAGACTGCGTATGAGTAAGGGGTCTTTCATTGAAGTAAAACTAGCGGTACGATGATAATCTGCCAAAATTAAACGCACTGATTTAAATTGTACAGCTTCAAGTAATAGTAAGGTCATTTGTTCAAGGACTCCACATGGAGGCCGCATATCTGAGCTTTGATCTGACTAATGTTTTATACAGAAGTAGTTTTAAGGTGAAGGTGTTAGAAAGGAGCTACGCTTCAGATAACCAAGCATCCGGTTAGCACTGTTAATTTTGTGGGAAACACGCATGTTTTAGATAAGATTGCAGCTTAGGATTAAACCGAGGTACTTGCAAGATTCCACATGATCAAATACAGTGTTGTTCAGACAATAAGTAGCACTAAATGCAGCCTTTTGAGGTCATTGGCATTAGTTATCATTTGTTAATGGCTCGTTTCATAAAGCAGAGTTCACACCATAGAAAAATAGAATCGAGATCATGCCGTAGCTGTTGGGAATCAGAGTCTTTAGATATTAATCGGAAAATCACACAGTCGTCAGAAAACGAGCTTATTTTGGAGGAAACAATACTTGGTAAGTCATTTCTATAGATTATAGAAAGCAAAGAACTTAGGACGGACCCTTGCAGCACTTCGGAGAAAACAGATGTGAAAGTGGATCTTATACTATTGCAACGTACAAATTCGGAACGATCAGTTAATAAAGCTTCTATCCGACTAAACATGTTAGATTAATGTTAAGCTTGATTTGTTCATATAAAAGGAACTTATGCTATACCTTTTACCAAAAGCTTTTGCGAAATAAAAAAAAATGCAGTCCATCTAAACTCCCTGATCAAAAGCAGCATGAAAATTATTAGTAATGGAAAGGATCTGAGTTTTGCAGGAAGATCTTTTCCGAAACCCAAGTTAAGCGGAAGACAAAATAAGAGTTCGATTCCAGGAACGCCATAAGTCGTGAATAAAGTATGTGTTCAAACATTTTTTTTTTTTTTATAAGGAATGCTGGTTAGTGAGATGGGTCCGTAGTTGAAGAGAGTCCTTTTTACCAGCCTTATGAAGGGGAATTACTTTACACATTTTTCAATCGTCCGGGAAAACAGATGTATAATGCGTGTTTTGAAATATACGCGCAAAGGTGGGAGAAGGGTATGGGTTTGTTTATTTTTAAAAAAATGTATGTTTAATTTCATTGACAACACTTTCAGAAGTCAACTTAAGACCGTTTATGATTTTTTGAGATGCCGTCTGAGCTGATAACAATATGGTTCATCAATGAAATACCGTTAAAAAATAAGGCGGCTCTGCACTTTTGACGAAGTTTGAGAACGATTTGATGAATACTTGATTAATAATGGAAGCGCACGCTGAGTCATCTATCTGGGTTTTATCATCATTTAGGAGTGAAATAGTAGGTGGCTTATCATGGCAACTTTCACGGGTTACTGTGTAGCACTGATGGCATAGGTTGGTTTAAATATTTCCGCCAGCGTTCTGGACTGAATGTTCTCCTAGTGACTATAAAAAGACGTTTCTTTCTTTTAGATAATCTTAGGTGTGTTCCGTTAAACCTTGGGCACTGAGAATTGCAATTACCTTAAAAAAAATATTTTTCTCTAAGTGAATTGATTTTATATTTAAAAAAGTATCCAATTGATCTCAACGAATCGCTCCTAGAAATTATCGGAACATGTATCGAGGAAAGCACCCAATTCAATGTTAACAGCTTCAAATTTGGCCCTTGTAGAGTTACGAATTATTTGTCTTTCATTTATTAGAAGAAGTCGAAGGAACGCTCAGTGAGAATGAGATAAAAGAGTGATCACTGAGACCAGGAAGATGAATGATGGAACCGATCAGATCAGTAGCAGTAGTCAAAATAATATCTAAAATGTTTGATGTAGTAGCGGTTATTGCGGTTGGTGAAAAAACTAACTGTGATAAATGTAATACGGCAAGCACACGCAAAACAGTTTTTGCTCTCTGCTGAGGAGGGATCAGGATAAAGAGGACTCAAGCGCCCAACTATATTAGGGTAGTTTGAATCACCCACTAAAAGAAGTGGTACAGCAGGAAAACGAATTAGAATGGTATTTAGTACGTGACACAGTTTATCAGCAAAGTCAACAGTGCTTGATAAAGGCCGATAACGGCATCGCAGAATTAGTCTATGATGTTGAATGGTGGTACACACAAAAATAATTTCAAGAGGACTACTGATATTTACAAAGAAAGACGGGATCCAACCTCTAATGGCAATAAGCGAGCCAGCGCCACCCCGTTCCCTGTTCTGCCGGAACGGTTTAAAGTTTTTTTTTGTTTTTTTTTGTTAAGGAACAATTTGGCAATTCTGATTTTTGCCGAGAGCCAAGTCTGATCAACACAACAATGTTGGCACCACAGGTATCAATTGAAGAACACAATTCGTCTCGCTTTTTGTATTAGACTGCCCATATTAGTGAAAAGAATGGACGCGCTAGACGAAAACAGATGACTACCCCCCCCCCCCCCCCCCCGCCGACCGGTTCGATGATGTCTGTGCATTCTGCGAACATGACGGATGCTCTGCCATGGCACGGGAGCCACCCTGACGAAGCAGCTCTAAGTCGCGGTTCGTTTCGTGCTCGTAAATGTAACTTTCCGTTCATAAACACTTTGTTGTTATTAAGTTTGAATACGAAATTTCGGTAGTTTCCAAACTCAATTTGTTTCCTCCTCGCGAAACGTGTTGCAGGAGATCAATCTTCACTAACACCAATGCGATTTAATTTTAGTGTAGCTCAAGTAGCCTCACCAGTTCCTTTGTTTTAAACGATGAGAACTTGACTATTGCAGGCCTACATTTCTTGACAAACAAAAAGACTGTCCCAATCTATGGGCCCGTTGAATGTCAGATGACAACGCGCTTCCAGTCGATTTTGTTATACCCCTTCAAAACAGCCCCATAACAGTTCTTACATTTTTGTAGCGTGAGCTACACTGGCCGAGGTTGAGCAGTTTCGCGTGGCTGTCAAAGAGCTGTGCTGCGCAAGCGCGAGGAGCAGTGACGTCACACGGCGCACAGCTGACGCGCCGGAGCCGCCGCCGCCGCGCGCTCCGCCGCCACCGCGCGCGCCTCGCCGGTCTGCGCATTCCAGAGGAGTGACGTCATAGCCGCGGCAGACGCACTGGCGTCGCCGCGTGCCTAGCTGTGCGCCTCCGTTGCGCAGTAGCCAAGTCTGACGCCGCACCGGAGCCGCTTGATAGCGCCTCTCATTTTGTGCGCATAAGCTCACGTTACGTATATCCTGGAATAGCCGAGCTAAACCACCGCATTTTTTTTTCTTCTGCTTGTGACCACGTTTCGGATGCATCGTCAGGAATCCCATGAAAAAGCAAGTTATTTCTCCCGGCATCCCATGGCGCCTGATGGTTGTAAAGTCCCTTGATACTTCGTTTAGAAGTAATGACAACCAATACAAATGACAAAGCACATTCCTCTGGAAAACAGTGGCGCAAATCAGTTCAAACCTCCGCTGTGCGCCACCATTCGCTTCCCAAAATCTGCACCGTCACGCAATGGGCGCTTCAAAGGATGTCGCTATTTGTAGGAAGCTCTTATCTAGGGACTTTAGGTGGTTGAACGCAGCAATGAACGAGTCACACCAAGGCGACGGAAATGGCTGCGTCGTCGCGCGACCTTCTTTCGTGGTAACGGTGTCGCTCTTGTACTGATGATCCTTCCCAGCAGTATCAGCAGATTTTCCAAGAGGCAGCAGAAGGAACTGAACAAAAAAGAAAACAGCTTGTCAAGCATTTCGGCCTCGCTGCTGCCAACCTCCCCAGTGCTAAAAAAGGTCGAAAAATTATTCCAAGCGGTATTTGCAGAAAGTGCGAAAACTATTGCAGCACTCCCCTAACCGATCCTAACAAATTACAACGGACGCATAATGCACGTACCGCATATCATGTGCTCTCCGGGTTTATGAAAAGGGTGAAGATAAGTTTATTTACCTCTGTTCTTAAAGAAAACATATCCTTCGTGCTTTAAATAAAAGCAAAACTAAAGTCGACAAGCAATTGAATAGCTCAAACACTGCTCGGCGAAACTAACACGCCTAACCTTTTTTTTTCTTGTTTTCTTCCTTTTTTGTTGTTCTTTAGTTCTCTTTAAACTACTGACGTCGACGCTTACTGTCTGTCCCGCATTGCTTGCCTTTGCCCCCTTGGGAGAAAACACATGATTGTGACGATATTAGCGCCGGATCGCCGAGATCGTGCCGATAGAAATTTTCAGCCGTCCTTCAAGTGCAGGTCATTCCCACATATCCTACCTGCCGCAGTTTTTCGGCGTAAGTTGTTCGTTAATTGGTATGCTGGTCAGTTGCTTCCATCAGCGACTTTAAATCGAAGTTAAAAACAAACAAACCGTGACTGCCACATAATTCCGCCTAGGAGTTCAATGAAGAGTACCTCCTTCTGGAAAATAACATTTTACAACTAAATGTCCGACAGAGCCTTCTTAAAATGTAAATATATCGACATCAGTCAAATAAACCCAAGGGGGAGGGGGGGGGGATGACGGACAGCTCTCATCGTGCGACGATTTTGCCTGCGTCATTTTTTGTTATGCTTAGTAAGGAATAGCTTTCGCTAGTTTCGGATGCATCGCACTCAAGACAAACTCATGTGGCACCCGGGCTGAAAGCAAATTTCGTAGATTCGTTGATACGTCTTGTGTCTATAGTCGTTGTGCTGAATAGGGAATTGTTTAGGTATCAATCTGTGTGTGGAATAGATTTATAAAACAAGCGTGCATTATCACTTTAAAACAAAGTTTTGTCTCGCGAGAGCCATATTTGTGCAAAAGAAAGTGTATATACAAATGTATTGTTTCCATAAAAACAAAAGTGTCAAATTCACTGTAATCATTAACTTCTGCTTTGGTCCGTTGGTGCAAAAGCAGTGTTGATAAGTTGGCATAAAAACATTAAGCTAGGCGGTCTTGTGGTACCCCTTAGGGGTTTCGCGTCGCCTAAGTTAGTATAGCACGTGTCACTAGCGTGAGTAGACAGTGGCGGCTGCGCCTGATATGGGGGAGTGCGCCTAACGAGGGTGCACTCCGCCATATCATAGAGTTTATTTTTATTTCAATTTATCGCTATTATTCCTTAGTCATGAGTTCTTATGATTTTGTAACTGTTTCCGTAGTGTTCCGTAACACTTTCCTCTGGCATTCCAGCCCCCAAGCATATTCTGTTTTCAAATATTTCTTGGGACTTCAGATACAAAACTCGAGACGACTCCGAGTTTAATCCTCTTCTTCGTGCTCTTGCTTTCTGAAATGTTTCCTTTAACTGCGACGTTTGTATCTCTGGAATATTACGATAATGACCTGTGCCCTCTGTTAATGACACAAATATATATATCAACGCCAATCAAATAAAATAAAATTGGAAGTTTTTAGAGCATGACAATGTAACCCGTCCTTCAATGCAATTACGGCAGTCTAGATTGCCAAGCATCGACTAAAAGGTGTTAGTTTTCAATTGCTTCGCAACTCTGGTTCTTGTAATGTAGACTCGTAGTCGAGTATTATTTACGGCTCATCTTGCATGTTATCCACCAAAAATGAAAAAAATCCAGGCACTTATAAATGAAAACCAGTCTTTAAGCACTGCAAGAAAAAAAAAAGACTTAAAAACAAAACAGAGAACTATGAAACCAGAACGACCTTCTTCTTTTACGAATCGAGGGCTACGGAAGTTTGATTACGTTTACTAGCGAAATTGCCAGCGACCTTTATCTTTATATTTTATATTACATGAAACGCAGATATAATAAAGCAATCGTTTACATGTTTATTTAAAAAAAAACTAAAATATTTGTTTTGAGGAGTGATGTGGAGATTTACTATACAGCCGGGAGCACAGTGTGCTCTATCTCACTAGCGACTACTGTGGAGACCACGGCAGGGTCGCGAGCTCGTAGGATTGGAAAGTGCCTTATATGAGTGAGATCTCACGCAAACAAAGCCGTTCGCTTATCTACAATTGGCCAACCGTGACGTTTTCTCCACTGTAGACACATGGGTCCATATTGCAGATAAACGAGTACGTGAAGATGTTTACGGTAGGGTTGCAGTTGCACGTAATCTTCAGACGAGCCAGAGAAACTGGTTAAAAAGCGCCATAGGATGGCGTCGTCGTCACGATCGGTGGTGGTGCTTAATTTTATTCGCTTCGAGTAATATTTTTGAGTGAATTGTTTGTCCTATTCAGAAAAAAAGATAAAACAACCTAGAACTTGTTTTGTAAAGCAAATTGCATATGCAAAAAAAAAAAAAAAAACTATCAAAATTTTCACAAAAAATCGGAACACGGAAATGAAGGAAAGGACAGAACAGGAAGAGAGTGAGAATTACCTAGGTATTCTTTCCGGTTGGCTAATGTCTAGAGGGGAAGGGGATGGGGAAATTAAAGCAGAGGTTGAACGAATACGTAAGGGTGCAAATAAAATTAAAAAATACAATTTCAAGTTGTTTTGATTATTCTGTTTACACAAAGGTACAGAATATGTCGCAAGTTTTGTTTTTTTCGTGACGATGAATTCTTTTTTTAAAGTCTTTATTTTTTTTAAGTAACTGAGATGTCCCCTGGTGGTGATGCAGATCACTGTAACCGGGGACGATCACCGAATTTTTATGCCTGAATCACGTGGTCCGGTTCTACTTGTAACTTTTTGTCGTGACTACGACTACCGTAGCGATCGTCCACGGAATTTCTACGCACGGTGAGGTCACGTCTAAATATTACAGGCATATTTGTAGCCTGCGTATCAAGCTTAAACGCCAATTTGTCTGTGTTCACGCAAATCTATCTCCATTACTCGCACCATTTACGCTACGCTTTATGGTGTAAAGAACCTTTCCCATTGCGCTGAGGTCAACAAGGAAGTCAGGTGTTACTGAATGCATGTATAATATTAATAATTAAAAGGAAGAACTCAAAGCCGAAAACGGTACGGGTACTCGCACCGGCGCCTACAACATTACAGCCGAATGGTTCGTGTATGGGGAACGCAGCAGTTCTTTCGCAGACATCATTCCGCACGCGCGGCCCCGCTGACCAGCTAGGGGAGCACCGCGGTTTCTTTACTAATATTTGTTGGTATAGACACTCTGCACGCACGGTAGACTTGCGCTGCGTCGCCGAGGTACTCACCCACTTACATGGGCAATTACATATGTAATCGTTAATTATAGTGTGAGTTACTACCGGTTGGCAAACAGTAAACAAACTATTTAGGTCCTTAATTGGTCTACCCTGTGTTTGCGAAAGGAACTCAGTGAGCTATCTTTGAGAAAACGGTCACTTGCAATATGTCCGAATAATTTCCCACCTTTGGTGAAATAATTATACATAAAACAAATAAGGAAGTAGTATACACAGGCAAGACCAACCCGTTAGATGGAGCAAGTGTGTTGGTGAAAAAGGTGGAATACAAAGCCTGTGCCAAGGACAAGTACACGGTGGTGACTCTGATGCTAGTAAGTGGTAGCGAGACCAGAAATGAATTGAAGCAATCAGGTTTGAATAAGAAATAAAAGGTTATCGTTGCGCCTATGCACAGCTAACATAGAAGCATTTTTACGGTTCTGGTGGCTGGCGTTTTTGTTATAAAACTTTGACTCGATAGCGTTGTTCATTTTGCTTGAGCGAACGAATCATCGAGGGAAAATATTTCATGGTCAAGGGCCATTTGTTTACTGACTGATGGACTTTCCAATTAACTGTTTTGGCTTTTTTGAGCCCCTATCGCCTTAATCATCTCAAGAGTGTAAATCTGTATCGTCCGTCCTGCCAAGGACGTTACGGGTTTCTTGAACTCTCCCCCGAAGCCGCGTTTCACGGGTCTTTTTTTAGACCTTTCAAGGGCATGCGAGAGATAAATACTTGCTTAAAGGCAGTGCCGATCAGCTAACGGTCATTTCTTAGCCTGAGAGAAGCTGCGTCAAGACCCATTGCTAAGTACAGCAGAGTGTGAAGCCTTGTGCATCGGCGTGACTGGCGCACCGCGATGGCGTGGACAACGACATCTACATTGGCCGCCGAAGCGAGTGAGAAATACGCCTACCTGATGTCTTTACGGGACATGAGGACTCTTGACTGGGGTCTCACAGCGGACCTGAGATTTATGCTGCCAGTTTGTCTGGGATACCTCTTCGTGGTAAAAATATCAGGCCCAAAATGGATGATGGACCGAAAACCCTACGAAATGAAGACAGCTATCATGGTGTACAATTTGTTCCAGGTGATTGCGAACGCTTTCTTCTTCGTGCAGTACATGCGTTTTACGTACGTCGGTGGAAACTACAATGTGTTTTGCCAAGGGGCTGACTACTCGCTTGATGAAAACGAAATGAGCATTCTGGAAATATCATGGTGGTACCTTTTTGTGCGGATCGCCGACTTCATGGACACTTTCTTTTTTGTTGCCACCAAGAAGTTTTCACATATCACGCACTTGCACGTCATTCACCATTTTCTGGTTGTGCTCAACGGTTGGGTGTACTTCAAATTTGGAGGTGGTGGTCACCTGCTCATGGTGTTGTGTTGGAACACTCTCGTCCACGTCGTGATGTACGGCTACTACTTCCTCTCCGCGTTCGGATCTAGAATTCAAAAGTACCTGTGGTGGAAGAGGTACCTCACCAGACTGCAGATCTTCCAGATCATCTTTCTCACCCTGCATGGCTGCATTCCTCTCGTGTACGATTGTGGATACCCCAAGGAACTTGTATTGCTCGCCCTTCCACAATCCCTGGTTGTTCTTGGGCTCTTCATCAACTTCTACATTAAGTCGTATACCAAAACTGGAAAACCTCACCTTTGCATTTCCCAAGTACAAAAAGTTGAATAGAGGACAAGTCAGTGGAGCATATTGATCGTTTGTTCGTATTCGCGACCGCGAGGCGATTGTATCAAAAGGTACTGCAATGAAACTCGGCATGTGTACGTGGAAGATTGTGTAGAACTCTGGGCCGTTATACAGAGTGATGCAATGTCCTTCAATGAGGTAATGCCTTCCCTAGCAAACCATGCTTAAAGGGGCAACACGGGCGTCTGATCACAAAAGATTTTCAAGAAAACACTATTTTCTAAAGTTTTAACTTTTTGGAACAAGTTCTTATGGACATTTAATTAACTCTACATTTACAGGGCCTGTAGTTTAAACAAAGGATTCTCATTTGGCTCAGTGTTCAGTGCAGTCCTAACATTGTGGCCACGGTGTGAGATCTGAAAAGTACTGAGTTACGATTCAGCCTGCAGTTCTGTTTTGTGTCGCCTGGTCTTCTCGCCGGTCCGATTGCTGTTCACGTGTATTTGAGTCTGTGTGCGTGATACTGATAGTCAGTGCGCGTTTCGTAACGTTCATGCTCTCTAATGAGAGAGCACGATCGTTGATTTGTTGTCCTGGACTGCTCTCCGTAGACGAGCTTACTCAGGAAAACCTTGCGGTCGTAACTGGCCGAACGTTCGTGCACGAAATGCCAGCAAATCCAGTTTGAGACATAACACCCCGCGAAAAGTAGAGTGAGTCGTAATTAATGGTAAAATCCTGCTTGAGACAAGCCACAACTTTGAGCAGGGGCTAGTCGCGTGCAACAAAAGCCTGTCTCGTTTGCGATTATTATATTCAAACCGAAACGCTAAGTGTAGATCGCTCTCGAACAACGTATGAATCGAAATATATCTAAGTATCTTACCGATCATATATTCTCACTTTGGGTATCATCGTTTCTAACATATATTAGATGTAAACTTCAAAAACTGTATTGATTCCCAGAATAGTATCTTTGAACCGAATAATGGGCGCTGCAATTAAGAACGCGTTTACGCCGTTTTGTGAAATTCAAGCATTGTCATCTCCCTTGATAATATAGTCGTGAGTTATTAGAGCAGTAGGCCTACTATAAGAATAGTGTACGAGTCATCGGTCAGAAAGTGGTGGCTTCGAGAATGCGTCCGTCGATGTCGCTTGAGATAACAACGTACTCCTTCCTGCCTCCCTAGTTTTTCTTTCCTCGTCGTTTCGCGCTTTCATATATGAATACCAACTTGATATATCATTTTTTTCACTTATAACGCCTTACACATTGAAACAATGTAACTCGTTTAAATCATGGGTGCGCAGCTTCTCTTCATCATTTGCATATTTTAATACCTTCTTCATCTTAGCAAATTTGAGAGAACACTTTCAATCTAGGTTTTGATCATGCCAATGGAGGCCAAAAGCGATTTCTATTTTCGTGATGTGTTGAAGCAAGCTAGGAAAACACACCATAAACAACATGCCGTTTTGTCTACGGATTATCAATCCGAATATGTTACCCCAAGATTTGCCATCTTTTGCTGGATGATGTGTCAAAACTGGTAAGTGAATACCTTGTCACTAATCAGCGTTTGCAGAGGTTGAATATTGATAAAGCAAGAGCATATGCAGCAGACAAAATATAATTCCACTTGTTGTGTGGATTATAAATCAAATCAAGGGATTTATACTAACAACCTTGGCGGTGGGTGATGCCGACGTACCAGATATACCGATTGCAGGTAGCGCGCGTTTGCTTCGCAAGTGCTAATATAAAATAAAATTAAACTTTTTGCTTGTTGTGTTAAATGTGCTACTTGAAATTCCTCAATGAGAAGAAAACCTACAGAAAATTATTAAATAGATATCGTCAATGTAATACTGCAGAAACAGAACAGAGCAAAACACATCTTGTGACTTCAGTTCCAGAGCATGCGACAACTCAGACATCAAAGACTTCGTGTGCCATGCTTTCTCAAATTTGTTTTTTTCTCCGAAATATTTAGGTCTGATATTTAATACTATTGAAGCACGCCTTCCGTTGACGAAAATATTAAAACTCTGAACGCCAAGTTAAATATGTGTATGTTCAGATGAGGGCAATCATAAGGGTGGGGTATAGGGCTATATTTTGTTTTCAGTTCAACTTTCAAAGAGGTATAAAAACAAGTCCAGACAACGGAACGTACCTTAGTTTTGCAAGGTATGTTCTTGTATTCCTCAAAGTCATGCATGAAAGGAAGTGGAAGGATGATTTTCCCAATGGCGCGTAGACGCAACTTTAAGGGTCACAGGAATAAAAAAAACAGCCTTCTTGAACGTAGATACGCTTACGTATGATGCGCTCTAAGTGGTACATTTGAAGTATTTAAATTTATTGCAACTTCTAATATTTTTTAAGTAAACTAACATGACAAACTTGACCTCTTGCACAATTGGTTGATATTTAGACATATTTTAAATTTTTAAGGCACTTTACAAATCAGTTTTTAAGCTGAAAAATTTCTACAGAATTATCAAAAAGGTTAACGTTAACTATTGTAAGCTTTTTTTTCTTATTGCGCCCGGAATTTTTCTAAACATAAAAAAGGACATATAATGTAATCGTGCGGCCACGAAAACAATATTAGGCCCCGAATTTGTTTTTTCAAACCTTCCAGGATGAATTTGTGACACGCACACAGCAGCAGTAGCGCCAAGAGTTCCCCCTTTTTGGTGTCTAATTCAAGTCTTTAAATCTTGCACATTCTGGTCTACGTGGCCGTGTGCGATGGTGCTGCCCGTCGACACCGGCATCACCAAGCTGCTTGTGGCGCTTACAACATCGTCGATACCAGTCTTTGATTGGCCAGCTGCTTCATCCTGCAGAAGCGTAATGAGTTCCTTTTTGGCATCTAAGTCATGTCTTCGAATGCTGCAGGTTAGTACTAGATAATATTAGAATATACGCATATATGCACAAAAAACTATGAAATAAAAAAAAAACAATTTGAAGGAAAGCATAAATGGGACACGTTCATAACAGGTCATAACACAGTTCATAATTTTGTTACAAAAACAAAAAATACGCTATTTAGGTGGAGGTCACGGCCCGTTTTAAGCCCCGACCACAGATCAGTCGCCCACCCATTACTACTGAGTTGTCTTGGTTGCTCGGCCGAACATGCTCGAAAACGTATTGTCTCTCTTTCGCGACATCCGTTGCGTCTTGTCTAGAAGTCTGACGCCGTGTGCTGGTCGTGAGAGCGGAAGCGCGGCAGCGTCTGGCATCGTCTACTATTCCACAGGCGTGTCTTGTCATCTGCAATGCCCAGACGCGGACATGAAAGCTGCGCATCGGTGTCCGTTCTCGCCCTCGTCTATCTGCTATTACGCCCCTGTCTCAAAAACCTTCTGCAACGCTTGCAAGACGCGAACATGAAAGCGGCCTTCTAGTGTTCCATCATGCACGAGCCACGGTTCATTACAAGTGTCTGTCAGCGTCTTTCGATGTGCGGTAGAAGCGATCGAGAGGACTAAATAAAGGAAAACATCTGCAGTCCTTCCAGCTGTTCCGTTCTTGTTATATTTTAGCATCATCCGCGAGCAAGGGGGTGAGAGTAATGACGCGCAGTTTAGATGCGACCTAAGACTATTCGAATCGGCGGGCCATGCACACGCAAAACTTGAGAGCTACTTTCGAAGAGAAATGACGGGAACAAACCTGAACCAACTGGATGCGAGCCGAACGCCCGATTGCCTCGAGCCAAATCGCGTACAAAGTCTTACCTGTGTAGGTATATTCTAGGTATTGAAGCCATGGCTGTAATAATAAAGTTAGCGTAATTCAGAGCAGCCGGGCAGCTTTTACGGGAACCTACGTCTTTTTTTTTTCAGCAGGAAGACGCGAGAAGGAACAAATCAAGCCAGAACATGCAACATAGTTGAAGTGCGGAGCTAGGCTTAGGCCAGTCCAGCTACGAACCCAAGCACCCACACAGTGCTTCCGAAGGCGCGTAGTTGCGACAGTTGTTTGTTGCAAACTAGGTCGATTGAGGATATCTTCTTCTAAACACCTCGGTGAACGCGAAAAACTCGCACTCATAAAAACAGGCGAGCTCAACGACAGCACCTCGTTGATAACTTCCAGATGCCGGCAGCCGTGTTTGTTATCGTTTGATACCGAATGGAAGGGGCAATCTTTGTATATTTGTGAAAATAGCAATTACTCTATTTACATTTTTTGTTTCGCAAACAAAAAAATAGATTTACGATTAAAATACGCTTACGGCACGGAGATAGAATTTTACAACCAACATTCTCCATGTCAATCCTCTCCCCAACAAATAAGAGCCGAGAAAAGATGCTTAGTTTTATATGCACTGGGCGGGGCCAAAAGCAGGGCTACCCTCCCCTAAATTGCGTCTAATGGCATAAATATTGCTAAGCAATATAGTCTTTCTGAAAAAAAAAAGACTTAAAATTCGTGTGTTCCATTTGGGTCCTTTAAATAAATCTTTAGTTTTCTTTTCAGTTTTTTTCAAGTGCTAAAATGCTGCTGTATTTAAACAGCGGTTTGAATGGAAAGCCTGTTGAACCCGGAGTTGTTTGTGCTATCTAACAAACCATTGTCAGAAGCTAACAAGTATTTTGCATGCTCTGACTGCGGATATAGCTACCAGGTAGGTTCATGTTCCGGGGAATGTAGCTCTGTGATGTGCGCCGCCGAGAACCATCACCGGGCTACTTATGTTTTTGCTATGGCACGGCTGGGCGTGTCACGAGATATACCGTTGACGGCCGGAGAAAAAGCACGAGCGGGGAAGAACGAAAAAAAACGGTGGAAGAAGACGAGCGGTCAGAGGAGCTGGCTGACCGCTGAGTGCGTCCTGGTTCGACTAGGCCGGGAACTCAAGACTCTGCTTGCCTTGCTACCGTTACCGCTGAGTTCGTTCCGATTCGACTAGGCCGGGAACTCAAGAATGCGCTTGCCTGGCCACCGCTCCCGCTGAGTGCGTCCTGGTTTGACTAGGCCGGGAACTCAAGACTCTGCTTGCCTGGCTACCGTTACCGCTGAGTTCGTTCCGATTCGACTAGGCCGGGAACTCAAGAATGCGCTTGCCTGGCCACCGCTCCCGCTGAGTGCGTCCTGGTTTGACTAGGCCGGGAACTCAAGACTCGACTAGGCCGGGAACTCAAGAATGCGCTTGCCTGGCCACTGCTCCCGCTGAGTGCGTCCTGGTTCCACAAGGCCGGGAACTCAGGGACTCGTCAGCCTGCCCACCGCCCCCGCTGGGTTCGTCCGGGCTTCTGAAGACCCGGAACCCAAGACTCCGCCCGCTCAGTCATCTCCACCGTCGCAACGACAGAAGACTCAAAGGCCCAACGTATGACATGAACATTTTTTTTCTATTGACATTAAGATCTGTGGAAGCCGCGTGTGTAACGTCTACTGATACCGCGGTTGTAAATAGTTTTGTAGAACCTTTACTAATACCGTTGCTGTAAATATTTTTCTTCATATCTTCTTTGTTTAAACAATTCTCAAAGCAAACGGTCTCGTTCTCATTATTTAAGACACGACATCCCCACTAACCTATGACAAGCTCTCAGGGTAAAGGTAAAAGCCCAAAAATGCACTAAAAATGCCAAACTTGCACTACTGCTAAAAACTGAAGAGGGAAAAATTATGAGCAACAGATTAGCCCACAACAGCTCAATTTCATGCAGGAACTAGCTGCTACCAACAAATAAAACTTGCCGAAATTGTGACGCCATATAAAATACTAGATTCCCTAATGGCATTCAAGAACGCTGTCCTTTATCGAGAAAACCAAATTCATCTTACATCACTGCGATTAAGCCCTAAACAAAATGAATGAGTAGTAGAAACAAATAAATGGTCTAAAATACGGGTGCGAGAAATGAGGAACACCAGGACAACCAGAAAATTGACAGATTAAAAATAGAAGTAAACAACATTCAACAGTATTCTAGGTGACACAACGTGGAGATTCACGGACTGCAGCCCACTCTAAATGAGAACCTTCTTGCTGAAGTCGAGTGGCCTTGCGAGTGACTTAACACGACCAAAACTGGGTGTGAATGAAGTGGAGGGCCTCAACAAACTCGGGAAAACCCCAGTCGTGCAGGTACGTTTTGTTTCACTAGTAATCCAAAATCAGTGGCTAGAAAAACGGCGAAGCCTATGGGACGCCCAATCTGATATCAGGATCCTTAACAACCGTGCAATACAGATTGAGAGCTAAACTGACTTGGACAAGTTTATGTTAATGAACACGATTTACGAGACGTACTTCGTCTGTTTTGTTTCCTTGGATGGCGAAGGCAGTGACAACTGATAACGATCGGGCGTCTTTTAATCTTGCACGAGAGCATCTTGTTCCTAACAAAGATATCTTATGTATATTGTTTTTTCATTCAAACGCCAGTGATGGCAATATGCATGATGACGTTGACATGTTTCTTTACTCTTTATCTAGGACATTGGATATTTTGGCTTTCACGGAAACCTCGCTTCTAAGCCCTAAGGACGCTCTCGGGTTCAAACATAAAAGTGTGACGGAGTATACCGAACTGACAATGAAGGAGATGGGGTCTCTCTTTATTTTCGTGATAGCCTAGATTACAAGGTGTTGTCTGAATACTCGAACACCAAGTTTAATTATGAATTCATTGTTCTTAAGTGTTGTTTTCTCGTAGTGGCTGCTGGTTACAGACTTCCAGTTGGGTCATTGGCGAAGATGTTTAGGTTTGTTGAGGATGTTCTGGAGCCTGTTACATGACTTAATATTTCTGTTGTTTTAAAAGGTGGTTTTAATATTGACCTGATATTACCAGTTAGCGGTAGCCTTTAACTTTTTGATGTTGTTGAGTGATAATGCCACTCGCGTCGCTGGGCGAGCGCGTACGTGGCCACGTACGCGAACGTACGTGGCCGATAGGTTACCGTGCTTGGCTGTCGCGCGTAAGATCTGGGTTTGATTCCAGGCAGCGGAAGGTTCTTCATTTATTCTTTCTACATGGCGTTCTCGCAAATTCGAGAACTTTCCCTTCTCATCCAGTTACGAATGTTCTACGTGCCCAACGTTATAGACCGAATGTTCCAGAGACCCACACGGCTACAAACGATGCTCCGAATGGCAAGCCGCAGTCAGTCTTGTCCCAGCTTTAGATCCTGCTGTTACGACGCCATTGACGCCTGAGACGCTCTATTGTTATCTTTTCTTTTTTTTTTTTTGGGGGGGGGGGGGGGCACAAGTTTGCTTCACTAAACGTTTAGTTTGTTTTAGCTTTCGTTGCTTCATCAATTGTCATTTGAGACATTTTGGTGGAGGTGCGGGGTATCGCTTTCTATGCCCGTGAAGCGTACCCCTCCAAAGACATCCCGGCGAAGTGAGGTGCTCAGCCCCAGAAGGCTATCCTTCGCAGAAAACACCGACGCCAGAGCAAGCAGCCGTACCAAAGGCCCATCCCCAGATTTCGGACCCCTGACGAAGAAACCAAAGACTAAAATTCACCTCGAACTCGTTTTTTTTTTTAATAACCTCTTTAGCTTCCCTTTAACTTCTGCAGCACCTGTACAGCATGATCACAGAAAAAAAGAACTATTAAAAACACTTGTTGGAATTTGTGTTACAAACCAGTACTTAATCTAGCGCGTTCCAGTCCTTGAATACTTCTAAAAAAAAAAAAGAATTCTCGCAGAGCTTTGTCCTGCTGCTATGCATATGTAATCTTTTCGATGATAAAAATAACCTGGTGAAAGTAGGTGACATGAGTTATTACTACTAGTGTCTTTATGATAAATATTTTATAAAATATTAAACGCAAATTATTGCATCGAAGCTCCCGTGGACACCAGCCTACATCCTAAGAAAAAACGATGGTCTGAAAGGAATAGCAGTAGCATTCGGTCCTCTGAACTCCCATTTGTTCCCCGAAGAGACCATCTGGTTCGAGCTAGGTACCACCGCGACTAAACGAGAGGCGTGCGCGAGCAAAAGCAGTCATTAGTCCTTCTAAGACAGGCTGAATCTGTATGTTTTTGTCCGCTGAACGAAGGGCAACTCGGGTCGAGAACAAAACTAAGATAAATGGCTGGTACCACTTTAGTGGCACGAAATACGATTACTGTCAAAATGTTCCGCAAGAGTGAAGCCGCTTGATCCACTAAAACCGCTTTTACAGATGCGACCGGCTGCTCTTCGGCGGGTGGCAAGCAGGTTAGCTTTTAGTAAAGCAACACCGGGCGACGTGTACCGCAGCATCCCGTGACGTCATGTCGCGGCCGTACAGCTGATGATCAGTTTTGCCATCCGTTGCTAGAAGATAGTTTCGGTTTCGCCGTAGACGTGCGAAACCAAGCTTTGAGCCTTCATATTTATAAAACTACACACGATATTGAAAAAAAAAAAAAAAAATCATTGTAAATCAAGGACACTGACTGAGCTGGAAACAGTCAAAACCACGAAGTGGAGAATACTGACCGGAGTTGCCCTTTAATTGTTCGCTGGTGCACTCCCACCCGAAGGAACCGAGTGAGTTGATAAAGCCGCTAATCCCGCCGACTGCCTACATCCCCGCGCGTGAACGCAAGAACTGCGAAGGCAAACAGGTGCTCATTTATACAACACATTATGCGTCATTTTTTTAAATTAAGCTCAAGATTTCAATCTACAGCCTCCTTCAAAACGTTTAGTGCGTCGCAATAAGAAGTAAACAGCCTAATTTGCGAAACGAGTATGTTTTGATATCCGTCTAGCAAACACTGTTTCCCGAGTGCCCATTTGGAAAATGATGTCATTATGCTCTTGGAGAATGTGCGTATAACGACAAAAATTTGCGTTTTTTTTTTTTTTTTAGCGAGTGCCACAACCCGGCAGAAATAGTCGTGCTTTTTTTCTATTGCAGTTTTTTTATTAACGAATACAACGGCCGGAGGACCGCAACCCGTACATGCAATCTCGGAGGTCAAGGTGTGGCCAGCAAGTACATAGTCCGCCCACGTTCATTCGCAGTCATTAAGGACGCTGAATAAACACTTGTCAAAAAATGTCATTTCCCCTTAAGGGAATATAAAATGCAAGTAATGCGCTCTCACGTTTTGCTCAAGGACTCAGGGATCTAATGAGTAGACTGAAAGAACATTTCTGTGCGCTCACACGCGAGCCCATCTGCGCCAGACACACGCAGCAGACCGTGCGGTGCTGTGCGCGGAGAACGCGGTGTTTGTGGTCTTCCAGTAAAGTTAGGATGATAATTTGTGAGTCGTACACTCTGCCTTTTACTATCTCCGTCAGTCGGGATGATTATGCACACACATAAAAAAGAGCAAACGCTGCCTTGTCAAAGAGGGAGGAATGCTAATATGCGAGCATGCTAATGAGCGCCGCATTACTCACGATGTAAACAAAAATTATCTTTGCTTTTGAAAATGTGCTTCAGTTCTAAGCGCAGCACAGCAAGCGGCAGCGTCGTATACCTGCTTCCTACCATGGGGCAAATCCATATCCCCTGTTCGTCATTTTGTTGAGGCACGTCACAAATGCGCGCGCCGCAGGTGGGTTAAACACGCGCCAGTGTTTCAGGCGCACACAGATGCCGCCTCGGATATAGAGATGATGGCGCTTTGAGAGATTCGCTTGCTTGCTGGCTGCTTGCTTGGCTGGCCTTGCGGCCCTATCAAAAACAGACTCCGTTACTTTCGCGCTTGGCTTCAAAACGCGAATTAGACCCGAAACTCTTTTTAGCGCTTCACCACGCGGTTTGGGCACTCGTATTTGCCGCCAAAACTAGCCTTTTTTTTTACCACGAAATATCTGTCATCAGCCGCGCCCCATCGTGTCGCCTTGTAATGTGTCACCGCACTCTATTACCACGAAGCGGCGTGAACGAAGGGGGTCGGGTGGGTTAACACGCGCTCCAGTGATACACCCCGCCGTCCGCCACTGCCTTCTCCATAAAGGGAGACCCCGCTGCCGTCCTCCCAGTGAGAGCCGTCTTCTTATCTCAAACAACAAACAACAATCGCGAAAGGGTCATTGTCGTCACCTACTTGCGAAATAGTGGGATGTTCAAATCGGCCAATCAGGGCCTTAAATTTGCTGCATGGTTTTACTCCGTGAGCAAAAGGCAATACGCTGACCGGCACGAGCGAATGTTTCTCACAGCAATGGCGAGAGAGACGTACTTTGCGTGTATGTATTCTGTTTCTGTGAATATTCTTTTACATTAATGTTTGTCTTTTTGTTTTGTTTTCTGTGCCACTGCTGCCAAATGTAAGGATGGGGGGCCGAGGGCTTGTCAAGCTGCATCATGCAGCTTTTTTCCTCGGTCTCCCTCCGTCATACACTTTTGACAGGAAATAAAGCATGTTATTATTATTGTGCTGTCTTGTTGCAAACGTCACGCAGCATAACTGGGCTTGCCTTCTCTTTTTACTGTACACTTCTGTCGAGGGCATGGTTTGAGCTGCTTCAACTTACTTTAAGTTGCCTCATTGATATTCACAGCAATGGACATTGACAAGATTTAGCAAGAGTTGCCTCAGAGACACGAGAACACTGTGGCGACTGAAAGGTCAATGGAATATCTCTCACGGGCTGTTGACATTTTGCAGTGATTCCACCACTCCACTCTTTCACTGTAAGCGACCACAGGAATAAAGTGAAGCGAATGGTATGAACCAGTGGTTCTCAAATGGGGGTCCGCGGACCCTTTGGGGTCCGTGAAGGCGTTCTAGGGGTCCGCGAAGCCCTGCCTCATCAGTCAAGCCCGGCCATAAAATTGTCTTTTTTTTCAGATTGAGAAGAAACGTTCCAATTTTCGGGTGGGTTTTCTTATGTATATGTAAATAAGAGATGTCTACTTCAAACTAGCCCTTAGTTATATCCATTTAATAAATCGCTATCATAATTAACCTATATATTTTCCTTCCCCTCACCACGAACGGGGTCCTCCATTATCTCCGCCGATCCACAAGGGGTCCGCGAAACATACAAGGGTTGAGAACCACTGGTATGAACGAAGACAAAACGCCCAGGCAAATAACTCACCCAACGTTTTATTAGTGGATAAAATCGGGGATGAACATCGCGTATTTAATTTCACAATTTCTGTTTCCAGCTCTTTGCTCTCCTACGTTCGGAGGAACGTGAATCGCTCTAGCTAAGTCCCTTTTTTCCTCTGCTGAGCAGTCGTGGCGGAACTGCTCGTCATCTTGGGTCACGAATCGCCGTATCTAAAAGCAAACAGCGGTATGCATTCGTGTTCCAATGGAATGCGGCGGTGCGAAGGTTTAATTATTTTTGTTACTACTTTTCCAACGCCAATAAAACGGGCCAATGTTTACAAACATTTAGATTTGTTACTGCCTCTTCTAACAACAGACTCATACGGAGGAAATAATGGTGCGTAAAATTGAAACAAGATACATATTTTGAAATATTTTGTATGTTAAACAACATCGCAATCGAATTTTGTTTATATAATTTGTTTTGCGGAGTATTTTTGTCTGAAATGAGTGGGAAGCTTTGCTCATCGTCCTCCCGTTCGTGTCTCCAAGAGCATATACGAAGATGTGCTTAGTTTATCTACAAGTAATGTATTTTTCAGAGAGTGTTGTCACTGTATATCATACTAATTTGTCTCGTAATTTTTTATTTATATTGTGCCTTACTTATCAGCTGCGCCAACATCTTGCCAAGTTTTTATTGCAATTAATTTTTGCGCGCTCGAGGATATGTCATCTAAAAGGTTGACAGTTCACTATCAATAAAAAATTGGACTAACGAGATAAGACCACGAATAAATTAATATATCATAAAATGCTTCATGTGCTGTCCATCAGAATTTCAGTTCTTATTTTCAGAATATCAAGTGCGCCGACATCGCTCTGAAAATGCCTCTGACTAGCCTGAAACCTGCACATTTGTGCGAACATGCATTCATTCTTTTGCTTTAAATAGCGTACGTGTACTTTCAAGCAAGAATACTCTTTTATTGTTTCTAAAATTTATAAAGGCACTCGAGTTTTGCCAGCCGTGAAAATATTGTGACCAATTTGGATTGCGATTGTATTTCCTGTCCAGAATATTTACAAGTGTGTTTCTTGTTTTGAAGTCTTTTTTTTCAAATTTTCTAACACAAATGGTGTTTTTCTAAGTTTTTTTTTCTATTTTCTTTTTAAAATATAGACGATGTGTTTCTTAGCTCGCTGAAGAATTTTCTTTTGCTGTTACAGTTTCAATTCTCCGAACTTTAAAGTTTATGATATTTGTTCTGTCTAAAATTTTCAAAATGCAGAAATAAAATGAAAAAGCTGTCGACACACATACGCCTTCTTCATTTATAATTACTCTCCTGGACGAACTTTTTTGTCTGCTAGATTTGAGGTTGATGTCTTTCCGAATAATAATACTACCTGTCCCACAAACAAACTTTAACACGAGTCTTTCTCCGATAAAAGTCGACCACTCCTGGAGGTAGTCGCCAGAAGCACCTTTCCTTCCTATCCCATTCCACCACTTCA
Organism: Ixodes persulcatus; assembly: GCA_013358835.2. Classification (NCBI taxonomy): domain Eukaryota; kingdom Metazoa; phylum Arthropoda; class Arachnida; order Ixodida; family Ixodidae; genus Ixodes; species Ixodes persulcatus. The sequence continues at coordinate 228,465 of JABSTQ010009981.1, read as the reverse complement.
CTCTGTGCAATTCGCGGGAGGGAATGGTGTGGAGAGTGTCATGAACGCTTCAACTGCGACCTCCCCCTCGATATACATCGGCGGGTTAATTGGTTTCACTTTTCTAAAGGCAGCATCCTCCTTCCTGAAAGTAAGCATGGTATGGCATCAACTTGAAACCGGAAGAGTAGTTTTGTTATGACCCAGAAGTACTATGACCCTTTGTGCTCGAAGAACCTTGACGATATAATAGGTAAGCCCGTTCTTTCAATAATCGGATCTTTAAAAAGAAGAAAAATCTAGAGGGTTTTTTTCTTAGAAGAACCGAGCCTGTGGTCTGACTCTCGTTTATTTGTGATTGTTGATTGTAGAATACCGTCTTGTTTTCTTTTTGCCGTCCATTTTGCATCAGGAGTTATTTCGATGAATACGAATTCATAAAAGTTTTACCAGGGGGTGTTTCTCTTTTTTTTTTATTAATTGGATAACACGGAACCCTTGACACAAGCAATGCGGCATGTGAAAGCGCGAAAAAACATTCATGAAATTAACTCAAGTGCATTATTTTATATAAAAATAATCTTAGTAAGATTCGGCAACTGAGAAAAAAAAAACAAGAATGCAAAAGAGGGTATTACATTCAACGCCGAGTTTCTCATAACCTCCTTGCCTTATTTTACACGCTTGGTGTGTTTGCTTTAGTAAGTTCCGCAGTAAACGTAAATAAAAATATATATTTCGAACTGATTTTGTCTTCGATATTAAAACAAGCAAACAATAGGTTTTTTTTAATTTTATTGGCAACTACCCTCTTCACTGAATACCTATTAACATTGACCAGTGCGCCAAAAAGTCTGAAGCGCAGAATTTTGCGAACATTTCATGGCAAAAATAAATGAATATGTAAACAGCGCGCGTGTTACGTTTAATAACGAAATAATAATTTGGCTGTACAGTCAAAGGGAGCCTGCTCCTTATCAGATCCGCTTCTTCGTCTTCAAAGGTAAGTAAAATAGAAGATCAACCAAGATGAAAGCCTCAAGAAATGAAGTGCACACCTGGGAGCCGTCGACATATCCGCTATGTGCCCGCGAGAATATGCACAATAAGCCAAAGTTGTTGACGGTCATTTCTGTTGTCTGCCAAACAATGATGTGCTCTTCCTTGCCCCAACCTTCACTGAGGCCCAGTGGCTCCCATTGGTGCTTTCATATTACAGGTAACTCTAAGGTTTAGAAAAAAATAATCTTTCATGCGAAAAAACCACTGTGGCTTACGTCGGGGACGATTTCCAGTGGATCACTTTGTCCGCCTAGAAACAATATTCCGCGAAGCATTCGTGCATAAGAAACCCTGCGTCTCTGTTTTGTTTGACTTAGAAAAAGCATACGATACCACATGGAGGTTTTGAGCACTTGGAGATTTACAGCTATGATATTCGGTGCTGAATGCTGAAGTGTATAGGGTACTTTTTGACGGACAGGACATTCCGGGTTCGACTGGGCTCTACTTTGTCAGATCCACTTGTTCAAGAAGACGGAGTAGCTCAGGCAGGCATCCTAAGCGTCACCTTGTTTGCGGTCAAGATACATTTTGTCGCCAGAATTCTCCAGTCTTTCATCTCATACTTACTTTACGTAGACAATCTTCAGATCGCGTGTCTCTCTTGTAAAAGTTTCACCTCTGAACGCCAGCTTCAGTTAGTTCTAAACAAACTTGATAGTTGGGCGGACGAAAATTGTTTTAGATTTTCTCCGGAGAAAACGGTTTGTTTGCCTTTTTCCTTGCGCCTTGGGCTACCTTTCAATCAGGACATCGAAATAAAGCCATGCGGTTGCCTGTTAAAATGATAACAAATTTCTGGGTGTGATCTTTGACAGGAAGCTTACCTTTATTTCCGACTTGAAGTGTCTTAAGGATATTAAACCGGTCGTGAGGGCATCAATTTTCCGAAGATGGGAAACAGAATGAGACAAAAATCTGACAATAAGCTTTACTTCACCAAGCCCATTCTTGGAATATGAGAAATTTAAAGAACAGATTTAATGAGGTCTATTGTGTCGCCTTCGCAAGGACCATTCCTATGTACCCCACAAAAAACTCCTTTTTGGATGAGATCCACCACGATGAATACACTGCAGGTACGTTGTTTTCATCCTACACATTTTATGGATTTCTTGCGGTCTTAGTGAGAAACGGCGGCATCATTTTCCTTAATTGTTTAAATATCATATATCTTTTCACCCTGTTTTCCTACTGGGAGATCACCCTCTTATCCCAATTCAACGCGTGCTCAGTTTTATTTCTAGCATTGGCTTTTTACACCAGCTTTATTACCCATGACAATGATAAGCGACATCCCATTTTAACAACAATGCGAATGAACAACCCAGTTTGGCGCACTTTAGCCTAAGCAGCATTTCTCGCAATACCGCCTCCAATCATCATCTTTTATTAATGGTGATGATTGGAATTTAAGGAAATAAATCTCACAGTAAATGTGATGTGTGTTTATTGCGAGAGCAGATGTGTTCGAGTTTTCAAGATTAGTTCCACTCGAAGACAGCAGCAACTTTAGCTGTTGAACAAATTGAAGGCGAGGCAACAAAGTTTTCAAAATGCAGAAATAAAATGAAAAAGCTGTCGACACACATACGCCTTCTTCATTTATAATTACTCTCCTGGACGAACTTTTTTGTCTGCTAGATTTGAGGTTGATGTCTTTCCGAATAATAATATGTTGATAACAACAAAAGTTGCTTTCGGTTTCTAGAAATTAAATCTGGTGTACCCAAAGAATCCTCCTTGCGCCGCTACTATTTATTACTTATATTAAGGATCTAACTGCATTTGTTCACCTTAAAGTTTTCTGCAACTCTTCGGAGATGTGTGTCATTTTTTCGAGGTTTAACATTTCGAAGACTGGACAATTCTGGACCGCAGATTAAATCGTGTGGCTGAATGGAGTGATAATTCGCGCGTGGTGATTACAGATGATAAGACTGTTTATCTTAACAAATTCAAAATTAGATCTCTAGTTCACGTATAACATAGGTAATAACCTAATAATTGAGGTTCCAGTTTAAACACCTAGGTTTAACTCTCACAGGTAATCTGAAGTAAACAAAAACAAAGGTATTATAGGTTTGGCTGCCCGTAAAGAACTGGGCTTACTTGGGTGACGGCTCAGCAATGTTCCGAATGATATCATGCACCTGGACTCTCAAACTGTTGCCCAATATTGGAGGTCAGTCAGTAATTACTCCGGAGCAAACTACCCGCTTCTGGATCGCGAGTATTAGGGTCGTCAAGTAAGCGCGAATAAGATTGAGAACGCCAAAGAACAAAACTTATACTCCGGAATTGAATCGAGCAAATTGTGAAACATAGCCACGTGTCCAAAGGCAATTATCTTGATTTTTCTTTACCCTTTAGGTGAAACGAATGAGTATACGGGGCGAGCTCAAATATGGTTGCAGTTTCGTTTTGCTTTCTGCCACTCCCAACTATGCTTTTATTTCTTCTATGTGTAGCGCCATGTACAACCTGGCTATGGAATCAATGTTTTATCTTGTTATGTTACTTCTTGAAGGGACATCAAAGTAAATGCTTATGCGCTTTTTTTTGGTGTACTCATTTGTTGTAATTGATCTGTTTATTTTAGTCTTTAAACCTCACGCTTTATGGCGAAAGTTTAGATCTAAAATATTATAATAAACTCTGCATTGGGTAACTAAGAAAACAACACAAAAAAGTAATGGTTTCGGGAGCAGGAGTTTATGTCAAATAAGTCTGTTAAAAAAATAATAAAAGACCTCGGGGTGAAAGCCTAAGTTGCTGCTGTATATTTACCGTGTAACAAAATGTAAAATGCTAAAAAAATGACCGAGTATGGGGAACATTAAGAGGTCCCTCGGGGCCTTACCATCTATTTACGTCCATGGCCTGCGTCACGTTCACAAAACATCACCTCGGTAGAAGAGGAAGGAGAGATCGAAGCTCGCGCTGTCCCATTCCATTCTTAGTCACCCCTGAAGAAGGAGTCAAGTCGACCCCGACACGGTGGGAACTCTGTTTTTAAACGTTTGGTGTGAGTTTTCGTTTTCTTCGAGTATGGAAGTCTGCATGCATAAATTAACTGTAAATTAACTTCTTTTCGTAGAACATGTATTTAAAAAATAAAGCTTCTTCGCAAAACATGCTAGACCGTTAGTGAGACCTAACTTTGAGTTCGACATGCCGGACGAACAAAAACGGTACTCAAGGCGTTCATGTTGGCTACAAACCTGTAATGTCTTCAAATGTCACATTGCACCATTCCTAAGTTCTGAACAATGAATAGGAGTCCAAGTAGCGACACTTAAACTAATATAGAATTCTTTAACCTCAAAACCGTAATGAACAACCCAGAACAGTTTCACCTCTGAACGCCAGCTTCAGTTAGTTCTAGACAAACTTGATAGTTGGGCGGACAAAAATTGTTTTAGATTTTCTCCGGAGAAATCGGTTTGTTTGCCGTTTCCCTTGCACCTTGGGCTACCTTTCAATCAAGACATCAAAATAAAGCCATGCGGTTGCGTGTTAAAAATGCTAACAAATTTCTGGGTGTGATCTTTGACAGGAAGCTTACTTTTATTTCCCGTTTGAAGTGTCTTAAGGATATTAAACTGGTCGTGAGGGCATCAATTTTCCGGAGATGGGAAACGGAATGAGACAAAGAATCTGACAGTAAGCGTTACTTCACCAAGCCCATTTTTGGAATGTGAGAGATTTAAAGAACAGATTTCCTGAGGTCTATTGTGTCGCCTTCGCAAGGACCATTCTTATGTACCCCACAAAAAACTCCTTTTTTGGATGAGGTCCACCACAATGAATACACTGCGGGCATGTTGTTTCCATCCTTCACATTTTATGCGTAGGAGGGCGATTGGTCATGAGTTAAACCTAGGTGTTTAAACTCTGTATCTTCAATTATTAGGTTATTACCTATGTTATACGTAAACTAGAGATTGAAGTTTGAATTTATTAAGATAAACAGTCTTATAATCTGTAATCACCATGCCCGAATTATCACTCCATTCAGCCACACGATTTCATCTGCGGTCCAGAATTGTCCAGTCTTCGACATTTTAAACCTCGAAAAAAAGAACACACACATCTGCGAAGAATCGCAAAAAAATCTTTAAGGTCAACAAATTCAGTTAGATCCTTAATACAAATAATGAAGAGTAGGGGTGAAAGGAGGATTCTTCGGGTACACCGGATTTAATTTCTAGACACCGAAAGCAACTTTTGTTCATATCAACACTTGACATACGGGTTTCCAGGTAGGCCTTAACCCACCTGATTATCTTGGGGTGAATTCTAAGTTGCTTTAACTTAAAAAGAAGCTTGTCATGCGGTAATTTATTGAGTACTTTCGAGTGGTCGGCGAATATAGCATTGATTTGACCATGCAGGTACGTCGGTTATCCTAGCAAAATCAAGGAATATATTTACTAATTGGATTGTTGTTGAAAAACCTCGCCTCTATATGTGCTGCGCGTCGGAAAGTATATAATGCTTATCCAGATACTAAATGAGGTATCTTTGACTTACATGTTTATGAGTTTACATGGCAAGCATGTTTACGATATTGGACGATAGTTGCAGACTCATTACCAGTCGCCTTTTCGTTCGACAGATTTCTGTCGAAGATGTTGGCCTTCAAGTACCGACACTTATTTCCTGCATATCTGTATCAGCTTTTGCAAGGTTTCTATGTCCATCGTTATGAGGACGAGTTCATCTGCGTATAAAGGTCACTGTGACGTCCATAGTGTCACAGATGTGTCTTCTGCAACTGTGTGTGAAACACCAAAACCTGAGGGCAGTAGGTTTTATACGATCCGGTGACGCGCCATTGAAACACATGTATTCCTTGGATTAACTGCAATTACCGCAACGGTCGGAGCCTACGTTCCTAAGCCTTGAGGGAGAGGAGAATACTGCGGACGTACACGATTTAGGCGGGAAGTGTGGGGCTTTTGAATAATTTCTTTTATCCGCATTTAAGTCGTTTCTAGCCTTTTATTATGGACATTTATGTTGAGCGAACATTTGGAGTTGCCAGGGTAAAGCAGCACACATAAATCCTAGGCGTGTGAGCACCTCTTACGTATATCTCTCCAAATGTGTTATAAAAGTAAAAAAAAAATTGTATACCATTGGAGCAACTCGGAGATCCAAAGCGTTGGCCCCGGTTGACAGCCCGTCAAATCGTCAGTTGTCATTTCCACCGCAAGTTGGCCAAGGAGGCAAATTTGGCACACCCGACGGGAGCGGGGGGGTGCGAAAGCCGGGTATGGTTAAAATATATACTATTGATGTGGGAAGCTTTAGGCCCAGGCGTAAGGCTTCAGGCGGACACATTTGATATCACTACATTATTGGGATGTCTCTTGAGAGCAGGTCCACGAAAGCATTCTGCAAAAACTTCCATATATCTTTAAAGGCCCTTTTTCAGTTCGGCGTGGTACAGTAACAAAATAACCTTAGATAGTCGACTAGGGCCGATCGCTAACAGCATACCAATGGCAGACGTCCCAGAAATGAAACATTGTACAAGTTGAGGCAACGTGATCGATGGCTGTTTGAAGGAACCGTATAAATTGCTTTAAGAACTTACTGATGAATATTTTTAGATAGGTGGCTGAAGAACGTGCATTAAGGGTATAATAATTCCACTGAACAGGCTTACCGCAGTAAACGTTTGAAACTAAAAACCTGAAGAAAGTTGTCTTATTGGCTGAACAGCCAACAAAAGGCGGCAGGTAAGAACTCAGGCTGTACGCTTGAGCCCTGCCGCGGATGCAGCCGGTAAACTGTAGATGGGCGTCCTGAAGTGGGTGCAGGGTGGGGGCACCTGCCTTGTTTTTGGATTCTGGGATATTGATGGCAAGAAGTTTTTGTGGTGTGCTCCTAGGCTGCGGCCTCAATATGAGGCGTCTTTCTTCTTTGCATGACGCTCCTCGGACCTTGGCAGTACCAAACGGTGTTTCTGAGCCAGAAGCGCGCTGTGTTTATGAGTGAATTGTCAGTGCGTAATAGTTTTATTCGACTAATAAAATATAAAGATAGATGAATCAAGAAGAAAGACACACATGCGTTGCCTCCTATGTTTTCTTCGACAATTTTTTTCGGTTACATATCACCGTCTGCTTTGCATTCTCTGGTTATTTGTAAACGAGTCTCTTGTCTTCTATTTTTACGCGTGCTGTTTTGGAGTGCAAGTCATCTTCATGGTGCACCTAGCTTCCAACGAGCGAGTGAAGGTTGACTTTTCTCGCCAGAGGTTCACCTCTCTCGCCAGAAGGAGAGAGCTTCAACGATGTTTTGGGGCGGAGTTTAGGCGGCGACTTCCGGGATCCCCTACGATTCTACGCATATACTCAAAGAGGAAGGAAACCTTCAAAACAAGCCACCGACAACAGCTATGCCATCACCAAAGCTGGCGCTGAAAAATACGGTACTCGCGGTGCCTTCACTGGCTACCCCCCTTTGATGACTCGGAGAGTACTGCTGACATCTAACAACTGTTGCTCCAATCGGACACGTTTAGGATAGCTCCCGGCCGCAGTAGGAAGGGGTAACAAGTTTTGTTTCCAGGTCTGCCTTTTTACGCAGATAAGTTTGCTCAGAGATATTTTGATACCCTTAATGGTCTTTCTTCGGCCACCTCTGTGAACAATCTTACCTCGATACGCTCAAAAACCGATTTAAGTCATTCCTTCAAACAGCAATCGATCCCTTTGACTCACCCTGTAGGACATCATCTCGCCCGAAGCAGTGTTTGTTGCTTATTGACAGTTTGAAGTTTGTAAAGAATGTATCCGGTGAGTTCAGAATTTGACCTCAATCAATATAGTAAGGCCGCTTTATCTCTCGGAAAGTATCGAGAAATTTCATAGAGGGGCAATCCGCTAATCGTTTTCAGCCTCTGTCATGTTATCGGATAAGTTTCAATATGAACTAAGGTCTCTCAATGAACCCTCGACAAAGGTGAGCACCACCTAGAAGTTGTTGCGCCAATTATGCTAGTCCATCATCTTTTGGGCAGGTGCTCTATCCACGGACTGGACACGAGAGCTATGTCAGCGCTCGGCTTGAACTCGGCTCAGGTCGTACCAAATACGAGCGCTGCGTCGGCGTTCGGCATGGACTCGGGTGCAGTCACACACTCCATGCCCAAGAAATGGTGACCGCCAATGTGTCTTGATCGGTTTTTGAAAATGGTCTGTTGACAAACGTTTTGTCAATTATATGTGGTCCTTATTTCGTTAATCATGAGCAGTATAATGAATTCTTGCGAAGTTTTAACGATTCACATTACTAGTGCCAGGACGGGCATAGACTCACTGTCACAACAGCAAAAAATCGGGAAAGAGTTCTTTGGGCGTGACGTTGTTAAAGGGTGGACCACGGACCGAGCCATAGGTCCACGCTCTCGTAGAGAGTCTGACTAATGAAGAGACACGGGGACGTAGGAAAAAAGCACAAAGAAAATTTTATTTAGTGGTAGTCGCAATGTTAGTTACACTGCAAACACCTTGTACAAATCACGTTTGCAATATTGAATATAACTCTTACAAAAACATGGTTTACAAATCTAGGTTCACGGATGCTTTTACAATCACTGATGAATTTACCACGATTGACCGAATCAGAATATGCTAATTCGAAAAGTAAGAGCGAGTGCGGAAAGTCTCATCTGGCGGGTTGATGGTTAGCGACGTCTCCCTGCGCGGTCCATCCAAGGTGGAGAGGTTCCGGTGGTTGGCTGGCTCACTATGGGCGGGGCCCCCTGGCCTCGCACCCACTTCTTCAGATTGCACGCACACACTCGATGGAACTCTGTCCTGTAGTTGGCGTGGGGGCCGTCGACAGTGGTCTCGTCGCCCCGCTCGACGACGCGATGCGTCCGTTCGCCTCCGAGTCTCTTCTCGCACTGCCGTTTGTTCTTCGCACTCAAACCCAGGTTCGCACACCAGGCGGGTACATTCCCCCCTCCCTTACGCTCATTGCCCCGCGGGTCAACCCTCTGGCCCTGAAAACAGTCGGCCCTCTAAACCCAGAACTTTCCCCGCCGTTTCCCGTGAAACAAGCCTGCTAGGCTCAAAGGCCTCTTGGTATATGTTTTTGTGACTTGTCTGTCTATGGGCAGGCATACAGGAAAGCGTGCCTCGCAATATTTACGACTGTGACCGCCACAGACGCGGCCGTCTGCGGCCCATTTTGCCTCGAGAGTAGCCCGACTCAAGGGCAGGGCAGTTAAGAACCGGGGGCTATACGCGTCCCCTACCGAGTCTGGCCGGAGAGGTGAGGGGAAGGGAACCACCTAGCGAAGCGCCGAGAAACACTTCACGCACGCGTCGGGGAATTCGAAGATGGGGGAGGACGAAACCAGGTGGCAGCCTACGTCGTTAGACATTCCCTCCCCGACCTTCGTATTACTATCCTTGCCGTTTTATGTGACGCTCACAAAAGGATTTTACTTGACTTTACTTAACACACCGAAAATTAACATAATTTTGTTTGCGTCGCTAATGTTCTTAAAAAACCTTAATTATAGTGAGTTTAAAAAAAAAGTAATATATATTTTCTCACTGTCACATAAACACATGGCGATAGGCTAAATTGTTTTGCCCTTTACTCTTGTTTGTGCACATGAGAATTGCGAAAGTCACGTTTCCCCGCTCTGGTGTAAGACTGAATGTAGAAATTGATGAAGAGTCCAAGAACCAGGAAAGATTGTGGAAGGGCAACCAGTATAAGTGCTTTCGGGTATCCACAATCGTACACGAGAGGAATGCACCCATGTACGGTGAGGAAGGCGATCTGAAAAATCTGCAGCCGGGTGAGGTACCTCTTCCACCACAGGTATTTTTGAATTCTAGGTCCAAGTGAGGAGAGGAAGTAGTAGCCGTACATCACGACGTGGACGAGAGTGTTGAAGCACAAGACCATGATAAGCTGACCACCACCTCCAAAGTTGAGGTACAGCCAGCCGTTGAGCACAACCAGGGAGTGGTGAACGACGTGCAAGTACGTGATATGGGAAAACTTCTTTGTCGCGACGAAGAAGATGGTGTCCATCAAGTCGGTGATCCGCACAAAAAGATACCACCAGGAGGTTCGCAAAATTCGCATCTCGTTCGCATTAGGCGAGTAGTCAATGCCTTGGCAGAAAAGGCTGTAGTTCCCACCAAGATATGTGAGACGCATGTACTGTAAAAAGAAGACAGCGTTCGCTATCACCTGAAAGAGGTTGTACGCCATAATCACCGTCTTCAAATTGTAGGGTTTGCGGTTCCCCATCCATCTCGGACCAGCTATCATGACCACGTAGAGGTATCCGAGACACACTGGCAATATGAACCTCAAATCCGCTGTGAGGCTCCAGCCGGTAATCCTTGGGTCCCGCAAAGACACCAGGTAGGCGTACTTCTCACTCAGTACGGCGAGCAATCTAGTTGCTGGTGTCGGCGCCATCTCGGTGCGCTATTCAGGCTGGTGTATCTTTTCAAAACATCTGGGTTTTTCGAACCTCGCACTCGGTCTTGACGCAGCTTCTCTCAGGCCATAAAATGAACGTTAGCTGGCCGCCTACGCTTTTAAATTATTTCTGAGTCTCGCACGTCCTTGAAAGGCAGTAGAAAACAGGCGTGACTTGTGGCTTGGGATGTAGTTTCCGGTGTCCTTGACTGCAAGGACGATAATGTAAACACACCTGAAAATAGTGAAGCGCGAGGAGCTCCTTAAAGGCCAAGCCAGCGGTGTAGCGACTATCTTAGGGAGTGGAAAAGGGGACAGGTAGTCATTAAATAATTTATGCTAAAAATATTAAGTGCCTTGTAGAGGTGATACTTAATCTTTAAAATGACAGCTGTCTCAGCATTCTAGGGTTTGTGTTTGCAACTGCACATGGGCGCAGCCATAAATGTCCTTGTTTTTGTTTTCTCTTATCAATTTAATTGCTTCACTGCACTCCTCTGGACACACTGCACCTGACTGACTTTATTTTCACCCCAGTGTTTTGTCCACAAGGCAGGCTTTGTATCATTCCTGTTTCCTTTGACACCGAACTCATTGGTACAGCATATTTAGTATCCCTTGTACTGGTGACCAGTGCATATTTCCTACTTTTTACTTTTACATGTAAACGTTTCACCCCAAGTGTCAAGTAATTCGCACATTTTTACCAGCGACCGTTTCTTAAAAATAGTTTTGAGATTTAATCTCTCAAAAAGTAAAACATTCAATTCAGTTTAGGGCCAGATGCGCTAATTGACTGTGTGCAGGTAGGTGGCACCTGTTATCAACTCGGGCGAAAATAGATAGATTTGATATTACCCATGTCAGTTATTGTCAACCTTGACGAGACGAACATAAATGTCAAATATGGCAGTGAAACTGTTTCACGCGCGATAAGCGCGTATAGCCCGAGTCATGTTTACCAACAAAGCTCTACGCCCCGTGGTTGTTCTTGCGGTGTCGCGCTTGCGACATAGTTTGTAGGCAAGAGGCGCACCCCCCATTAAGAAAACATCATAATACAATGTCTTCGGCGTCTATTTGAGTCACGCTTTTTATTTTTGCGATGGAATTCTTGATCCTACATTATCCTCGAATGTCTTACTACGCCATTAGCCTCGGCGGAAAATTACGGCTGCTTGCACCACCCCATTTCTGGAGAATGTTCCGTCGAACGGAGCAGCATTTACGTGTAGACCGCGGAAACGCTGTCGAAGACTGATGGACATGATGCGAACCTACTCATTATTTTTAGTTATGACGTCGCTCGTGCGGCAATACCAGAACATGTAGGAAATTGACGGTGCTCGACGTGGCAAGATAGTGCAATCAAGAGTGAAAACCGCATCATCATCTAGAAACAACGATTCGCAGATGACCGCCGCTTACCATTGTCAACATCACTATAGTTCAGTGCAAACCACACTATCATCCTTAGAGTTTCCACGTATTAGGATGGCTGCAATTACTTCTCATTCAAATATCCACGTGTGCGGCGCGTAGACCGTCCACATAATCTACGGGTCGTACGCTGTTGTTTTCAACACGAAAGCGCTAGGAGAGCAGGTTACGTGCTCCGGACCAGTTCACGGGGTCTTTCGCTTTTTATATGCACTGTTCCAAATAATTCGTTCGTGACAAAGTGCCCCCTCCCGCACATATAATTGTGGTGCAAGGTCGTCCAGTTTTTATATGCCTATTTATGTTTCAGGCGTACCGTATTTTTTGGACTATAGTTCGCACCGGGAGAATATTCCGCAAAGGCAAATTTGGGGTCGAAAATAAAAGTTTTTTTTCTATAGTCCGCACCCGGTGCATAGTCAGTTGGTGGTGCGTAGTCCGAACTTAGTGCCTAGTCCAAACGCAGAAATGTTCATGCAGAGTACACCTTGACGAATGCCAGCTGTATTAGCTTACAAAGAAGTTTGTGCCATACATAAATCAACATAAATCAATCAAAAAAACATAATTCTTGTATAGTCCGCACCTGTAGGTAGTCGGCATCAGGCAAAATTTCAACTTTTAAACATGTGTATAGTCCGCTGACTATACTTTGGAAAGTACTTGGGAAGCAGAAAGACGTAAAAACCAAATTGGAAAAAAAATGTATGTTGTGAAGATAGAATCAACTTTATTGTCATCCCCAAACATCTGGATCATTAAACTGGTCATCGTCATCGCTCCGGTCGAGCGAACTGAAGCGCTTTCTCTCTCTCACTAGAGGCTGGACGACGGCGGTAAGAATTAGACGTCTTTCCCTATGGCAGCCGGCTTTGGATGATCCTCCTCACAATATAAACAATAATGCAAATCGTGATTTAAATCACGCTTAAATCGCATGGCTTTTCCTAATATAAAATGATTTCATATGCTCCCTTTAATATATATTATAATAAAACGCATTGATAATTGTGCTTTCTTTTATTCCATACGCGCTTATTTGTTACTTGGCTTTGGCCAGATATATATCGAAGCAAATATTTCTGAGAAGGTAGAAAAAAAAGGAATATAAAATACGTCTATAGTTCAGACAACTCGGCAGCTCTGAGGTTCCAAACAGAAATTAAATGCTGGATGTGAAAAGCTAACGAGGAAGTAGTGGTTTTCATCCTCTCTCAAACCCTCGTTTCCTGCGCTCTCGGCGGCAAGTCTCCGCATTGGCAAGCTGCCACGGGGATGTCAGCTCATTAGCGAGTTGCGTGCGCATGCATTTTATTATTCACTAGCGTCTGGTCTTGTCCTTCATTGAGCTCCGTTCGCCCGGAAACATTCCTGGATAAGCGTGTACCACTGTCGAGGACGATTTTGTTATTGCTTTCCAACTCGAAAGCGAGTTGCACTAGATCTTAATATTTTTTCTCAGGTGACTCATACTTGGAAGTGCTAATCAGTTTGTGAAATTTGGTTATCCAAAGTTTAAAGCACAGATAAGATTTCTTATTAACATCAAGAACTAAAGCATATTTGCGTAGTGTAGACACGCAAAGCCATTTATATTCGAGGGAAAGTTTAAACGAGCTTTAACTTTAATGTATAATTTAATTAAAAATAATTAGATTTAATACGCAGCCTTTTGAGGGCTCTCTTTGTAAAGGAGAACATTATAACGGATCAATAACTCTTAATTTATAAATAAGTACTCGGTGTCTTTACGAAGTAGTGATTTGCATGTAATATACGTAACATACGTATTTATTAAATATCAATCATTTGCTCTATAAGTATAAATTTATCTTATAAAAATTATACTTTAAATTAAAAAATATATATATATTTATTATAATCCTTGATTAAAACTAAACATGTTATATCTTCACCTTTTTGTTGCAATATCAATCTGCACAAATCAACCGCGTTTGTACAAAAAGACCTTTTTGTACCCGATTAGAGCAAAGCGATAATCGGGTACAAAAAGTACCCGATTATAGTATACCTCCTGTTTACAAAATGTATCAGTACAGACTCGTGATCAGTTTCAAGTTAGAAAATAAAAGAAATGGGGATAGTTTAGTAAATCTTGCGGAGTTAAGAGAACATGCAACTTCCTACCCGGCGGAACATTAGACTGTGCCATTGTGTCATAACAACTATTCAATGCAATCACTGAAATACAACTTCCTACTATATTGAACAGCCTAATAAAAAATAACATTGATATTATTTCTATCGCCATTAAGGAATTACGAACTGAACTAATGTGGGGCGAAAACGAATGAATCGATTTATGAGACCTGTTTGATTTTTATATTTTACTTTGTAATGTCGGTTTTCTCCGTGTTGTCCGCTGTTGCTTTTGTTTTGACTTCTGTATATGCCACTAGAAGGGAGCAAGGGGCTCTGTCAAGCTGTTCTCACAGCTTTTTTCTCTTGTTTCCTCCATTTATGTATCAAAATGGAAAATAAAGTTCTTTAATAATAATGATAATAATAATAATAAGTCTGCCTCCAACGAACGTTTTTGTCCAGATTCGAACTTGAAGTGTGCTCAAAAGTCCAGCACCGTGGCATAACGTAAGATAGATGAATTGGTGCATATCGGAGTTAATTCTCTAAAGGTTTTACAAAAAAGGACACTCAGTAATCGACCCTCAAACGATTGAGAATGCGCAATATGCGATAGGCAAAATAAGCGTCATTTAGTGTGCCTGTTATCGTTAATTGAGGCTCCGCGTTACCAGAGGATACCCGTACAAATATTTTATCTCGAGAGAGACTGTGCGCGATGAAGAGGGAGTCGTAGGTTAACATAAAATATCTAACTGCAAGTTTAGTTCAGCCCCTTTACACAGAGGGTTCAATAAAAACATGTAACCCATATTAAATCGAATTTTGTTATTCTAGTAAAGTATCTGAAGATATATTTCTGCTGAAAACTCAGTTACCAAATTCTAACGGCTGTCTTCCTTTTCTACGTTGCACACAACACACTAAATGTAGGAATACATGTTCCCAATATTCTGAAAACAAAGTTGAATATAGATGCGCCACTTTTTCAGACTGAATATGACAAAACGTTGCCATTATGATGGACATGTTTATAGCCCAGAGAAAGTTTGCGCATAAAGTAAAGCTTTCGCAGTGTCAGGCAGGTCACCATTGCGAGCCCAGTTAATAAACATATGTAACAGCCCTTTCTGAAACCCGACAAAATCATAATTTCTAGAATACGTTTTTTTTTTTCTTTTTCGCAAAGTATCGAAACAGTTGTTAATGTACCCAGAAGTCGTACGCAACTTTGGAGGAGAAAGTCATTGGTCACCGCTATTCGGAGTGCAAGTTCGTCTGCTCCTTGCGCAGGGGTTGCGGTGACGTCAGAACACCAAGCTCTGATTGGCTCTGAGAAGGAGGATAGTGGTTAGACCTCAATGCTAGCTGCCTCGAGCTCTACCCACTATTAGGGCGAGCAAAAACATCGTCTGCTTTTTTGCAGTGGTGTCAGGTGTCAGGACGACGAACTCCAGCGCCATCCGCCATGTAACAGCTGTCTTAGCTTTTCTACGGTTTTCGGAAATTTGGGTCTTTACGACCGGGCTCGACTTCGCCTTTCAGAAAGGGGAGATGAAATACCTCCAGGAGTACGCTGTATTTGTGGAACAACTAGCTGACGCGCTGCTACGAGCGAAGGCAAATGTTGTGGAGGCGCCGAGGTTTGTTTTGAAGGGCGAAGGTGGCATGTGTGCTCAAGTTTCCTCCTTTCATGTGTGGCGAGACTCCTCGTTTTTTAACGGTGTCGGTGAATTGGCGCGTTTAACATTGTCTGCTAGTTGAAGCGATTGCTGCCTTGCCTTTGTACGTTTCTCTGATATTCATCGCTTTTTCACAAACAAAAACAAGGCCTTGGAACAAGGCGAAAGAAAGTATTTGAATGTCAAGTCCTTTTCCTTTAGGTGATGCAATTCACTCTAGTAGCGTCTTTCAAATATTGTAGCTACCTAGTAAAAAAACGTTATCTGAGAAAGGTGACAATTTAGAGATTCATTTTGAGTGTCTTCACGGGGCAGCATGGAGGCTGCTGCACTTTACGCGGTTTTAATTGGACTGTCGAAGACGGAGCGTCGCAGCAACTACTGTGACGCTCCAAGAGTAACATGCCGCGCCAGGTCACTCATTCAGGAAAGTTTCACCGTCGTGCGTCTCTATCTATTAAAACTTTTAATTGCACGAGTTTCGTGGATGGCATCGAACGCCCATTGAGTCTTTCAAAGAGACGCAGGAAAGGAGGGCTGAAAGCCGATGTAGCGTTCACTTGCTTAAATGAAAAGAGTGGGAGGAATCCTCCTGAATTCTTAACCTGTCACCGACGCTAGTACTTCAGCTCATCAACTTGCCAGTCTTGATCGTTGAGATTACATTCTCGAGGAGTTTTGTAAACAAAAAACTGGGGAAAATACATGTTTGTTTATAAGTATCGTATAAAACTATTGTATAGGCAATCAGTGAACTTCAAGGTTAGTTGCCGTCTGCACTCGTCTTTGTTTATGTTTATGTCGTATTTGATAAATTGCTTGATAAAGAAAATGCTTTAGGGCTTACCTTGATGTTATATTTTAGTCTGAGTTGCTTAGTAGTCCGACTGTCACACTTTCATCTGGCTCTTGCATACTCACTGTAGGAGTTAACGTAGCAGCTTGGGCGAGTTGGTTGCTCATATTAACACATACTACAGCCACACTACTGCAAAAGTACACTCACACAGTACACTCACTCCTTACACACGAAAAGAAAGGAAAACTTCAAACGCACCGCGCTGACTGACAACTTTTTTTTTTTTTTAGAACGAAAAAAAAACAACAAAGAGTTTAGCGCGGAAACTTTCGGGGCTGGCAACTTTGCTTTGGGAGAGCGAAGTGGGAAGAAAAGGGGAGCGAGACTTTTATTTATGGAGGGGGCACTCATTGAAGCTTGACTCTGGATGAAGATCTTGATGGCGGACAGCACTGGAGAATTATTCACTCAGCACACATGATTCTAGTGTAATACAGTCATCGCAGTCTACGCTCAATCACTTGTCACGTATCGATAATTGTGAACACGAGAGTCTGTGTTTACAATACAAATAGTATTATAGACGACCAATTAGCCCTCTATTTCGAAGAAATATTTCCAACGCAGCTATAACCTTTTGTTGAAGACGCGGAGAGTCCCACGAACCCAAGACCCTCTCTAAGCTAAAAGGATTGCTGTCTAATTCTTGTAGTATATTATTTATCAACATCTGCCAGTCTTCGTCGAAAAGTTCACATTCATAAAAGATATGGCAGTTGTCCTCAGGCACGCCGCAAAGCTGACAGTTAGGGCTGGTCATGAGACCGAATGAATGCCTTTGAACGTTTGTGTATGTGGCAATCAGGCACAGGCGATGTCGAAGTGTTACAAAATATCTTGGCAAATTATGTGGAAGTGCATTGTGTAGGAAACGATCAATCGCATATAGCGGTTTGTAACGGTATGCCGGTGATTGCCTTAATTGTTAGAATTCCTGCTTTTCAAGTTGTCGAATAAGTGCTCGAGTGGCACTTCTGGTAAATGGGACTACTTCTGTTACTCCAGTCAGATGGCCTTGTGCCGCCGCCTTATCTGCTGATTCGTTTCCTTTTAGTTCCGAATGGCCTGGAACCCACTGGAACACCACGTCGTGTCCACGACTCTTGGCTGTGGCGTGGATAGCCAAATTTTCAAGGATCACACAAGGGTTGGAGGAATTCCCAGTAGACGACTTCAGAGCATGTAATGCAGCACGTGGGTCCGTACAGGTCACCCATTGGGTTGGAGCCATTTGATTTTCAACATATTGTAGTGCTTTTTTTAGTCCGTGAAGTTCACCAGTCGTTGAGGAAACTCAGCGCAGTATCTTGAAAGCAAGAGTTTCACCCAACATTGGTATCGCCACTGCAGATGCCGATGTGTCAGCATATACAGAGCCATCCGTGTATACGTTTATATGATTAGAATACGTGTTAAAGATATGGTTCGAAACATGTTGTGTTATTACTGGTTGCGGTTGTACTTTTTTGTCAGCGAGCCCGGGTACATGGACATTAATTGGTGGAATTGAAAGCGTCTAGGAACTGCTTTATGACTGCCTTTTGCGATGTGTAAAAGAGAGTATTGACTCTTTTGGTGACATCGGCTGCCAAACGTCTGCTGGTATTTCCGAAGACAATTTCCTACATCTAGTCTCGGTTTACCTCCACTCGACCTTTATTACCTGGGAAGAAAAAACTTACCTACAGAAGAAAGGTGTTCGTACCGGGTTGTGTATAGCTCCAGTTCTAAGTGATCTCTATCTCGCGCACCAAGACAGACTATTGAACGATTGACTTGACTCCCCCAGAGTTGCCAGAATATTCAGGTACGTTGACGATTATTTAATCACTCCTGACGCCCAGAACAGAAATTTCCCTTACCACTGTGGCCAGCGTTCTGTCAACTTTCAAAAACTGCCTAGAACCATTGGATGTTACTCATGAGCTTCCGGAAGAAAGATCTATTCGATTCTAAGATATCATGCTCCATTTCCGACACAAGAATATATGCTGGACATATGAACCAAGGAGTAAAAAACCGATTCTTTCTTTCAATTCAGCATACTCTAAGCTGGTAAAAGGAGGTATCGTAAAATTATGTCTAAACAACTCTCTTCAAACATCTTGCGAGTACTTCATTTCAGTAAGCTTCGATGAGCAATTTTCAAGATTAACATCTGCCGGATATCCCATCTCTTTATTAATATCATTTGCAGAGAGCATCCTGAAAACCAAAAATAAAGAAGCATCTGTCACAACGAGAGCCAGAGATAGAACTACGAGACCAGTCGTTCTGCCTTACATACACAAATTCTCTCATGGCGTCACAAAAACCATTATTAAGTTCAACATGGGCGTCGTCTTCTCTGCTCATAATAAGCTTGCCAACCTGTGCAAACAAGTGAACTCACCTTATTCCCACTGAACAGTAAGCAGTACCAAGAGACATCAGAACAGCTTCGTCGAGTGCACAGAGGAAGTGGTGTTATCGTTTCCCCTTTCGAGCGGGAAAATTTACATTGGGCAGACTGGACGATGCCTTAATGATAGGCTTCGTGAACAGGAAAACAATAGTACCAGAGCTAACTCTGGCCCTTTGGGCAAACACTGCCGTGATTGTGGGTGTGGTGTTTACCTGCCATATTGTACAATTTTAGGTATGCACAGTGATCAATTAACTAGAGAAATTACTGAAGCCGAACACATCGTCAGGGATTATTAAAACTGTATCGGTACAGTATCTTTGAGCCTGAGAGAAAAAAAAGATTTCGGCGTCTAGGAGATTGGTGCACGTGATTTAGAAAATTTGGTAGTCCCTGACATAGAGGAAGACAAAGTATATATAAAAAAGATTTGTCATTCAGCGCGGTTCGTTCGAATTATCCTTTCTTTTCGTGTGTAAGGAGTGTGTATCTTGTAATGAGTGAGTGTACTTTAGCAGTAGTGCGCTGTAGTGTGCGTCACTGTGGGAGGACAGCGTTAGAAAGCACTGTTGGATATGGCTAAGAAATTGCCCAGTACTCAAAAAAGAAAAGCAACGCGAATTCCAGAGGAAACTGAAAATCTGTCTTCTAGATAAAAAAATAAGATACCAAAGATGTACCAAACGTTACGGAAGCAGAATAAAAACACCAAATTCTAGTTTTAGTGTAGGAAAGTAATTCAATGTTAGTCTTGCAGCCTGGACTTGGAAATAATTAAAATGAATGAATATAAAATGAAAAAAATAATTTGAACATTTTGTTTTCCAATGTGCACTTTTTTTTCGCTCACTTGAAAACCCTTCACGTGAAATACTAAGCATGCACTCTCGTTGCAGTAAGTGCACACCTTCTACTTATGACAAGCTTGAAAAATAAAAAAAAAATTACATATCAAGCGCCCTGTAGAGGTGGTCGCTTTTATTTAGTACTTTTTTTTTTAAGACCGACAGGACGGCATACCCCGCTCTGTTTTGTTTAGCCGCCTGACGGCGCTTCGGTCGGGAATGGGGAGGCGCTTTGGGAGTCGAGTGTCGCGTTTCAGGGGGTCCCGTGCCGTTACGAGTCGGAATCCTGCTTGTTTATGAGCTTTTCCCGGTATCGGGGAAATGGCCGCGGGTATGTCGCCCTCTTCGTTGCATTTCATGCGGAACCCCGGTTTTCGAACCCACGTGAAAACACCTAACTTGCCGACAAGAGGCTGCTGTCCCAGCGCCTCGTGCGTCTACCCCTTAACCCTGAGACGCGGGGCCAGACGTAAACGTTTGCCGGGGAACCCACGGCCGAGACATTAACACGTCACCGGTCGCCAGGTCGTTTGCTGGGAGACAAAGTGCTTCAGAGCTCTCGCAGTCGTGTCTCGGAACTCTTCCGTGACGCCCGGGGACCAGGCGCTTCCCATATATTCTGCATATGCCTGGCGTGTCTCGCTTTTTACTTTGTTGCCAACGGCTTTCGCGGTGGCATAGACGTGCCCCAGCCGACATGTCTCGGTGGTTCTCGCCGTTTGCGAATGTGTATCTTCTGTGGCAGATAGGAAAGCCATAAGTCTTATTTTATCCTCGGCTTCTGAGAACCAAGGCTTGGCCTATGGTTCACTCTCGGAGCAATGACCTCTCACCCGATTGGTCGGAAGTGCGTTGTGTGTAGGCGTTGTAGTTTGGTTCCTCTAGCCAATGGAACCAGGGTCGAACCCTGATTGGCCTAAACGGGTTCGAGCACGCTGTTTTAGACCCTGGCCGGACAGGGAAATCTTTGAGTTTTGGAACGGGCTCGTGAGCGACCCCACTTACGTTCAGCTCTCGCGGTGCGCCGCGTTACCTGTCGTGCGCGACAGCGTCCTCATCTTCGCGGCTACAAGGTGGTCGCCGTCCTTACCGTGCGCGGTATAGGACCATCTGACGCCGAGGCGTCCCCTGCAGTCTGTAAGCCGTGCGCGGCAGTTTATTACAGCGCGGGAGCATTTTGCACTTGTGTTTATGTAACTAATTGTGTGATTATTTTTTTAAGTAAAGTTTTGTTGATCTCGTTAACCCTCCGAGTTGTCGGTCGACTCTGCATCACCACCGACGCATCCTGCCCTCCAGCAACTAGCCTCATCCACGATCCCCCGGTCCTCGACGGCAACTTCAAGGCGGTCCATCGAGGTCGGGGAAAACAACCTTCCTAACATCACTCCCCCGTCTCGGCAAACTTCTGTGCCCGCCGATTTAACCGAGATACTCCACCGTCTCACGCACTTCTCTAAGTACGTGGGTGCGAAGTGGTAATGCCTGACGGGTGAGCCCCGGTGCAAAGTGGGCTCGACGCAAGAGCACCTTTTATATAAATTTTGATTCCCGCTGGCGCCCCATACCAATCTGCTATGCATCCCTCCTGATTTTCCGCTGTCGAACTTAGCAAGATAGTATTATTTTACATTGATTTTCAACGTTCGGAGGGTGCTTACTCGGTAGTTGACGGGCGAGTATTTTCTTGGCATGGGAGGTTTCATCTCAAATCATGCAAGAAAAAAGGTTGGGTCTTCAAAAAATTCTGGAAAAAATATATGTTGTGGGCTAGTTCTTCATTAGAACGAAATGGGAAGCGGTTTTGAAGAAAATTTTTTTTTCTGGAGTTATTATATTTCATTTGACCGAAAGCGGATTCTGAGATTTTGGCGATCGTCAGAGGTCGCATATTTGAGAGTCCCGCTACGCTCATATGTGGGCCGCACAGCTATTAAACTTTTTTTCACTTGTTTTATACTTTAGGTACAATTTTTCATTCACAACTGAAAAAAAAATATTTTGTAATATTTCGTAAAATAAAAATGGTCAAACCTAGTCCCTTTGACAAATATTTGCCGAACTTGAGTGAATATAACTTTCGTTTCGTTCAACATTTTGGCATAAACAGCACATCAAACGAAAGCTTAAAACATTACCTTTTTCGGAAAAATATAATCGGTATTGTAAATTAGGTGTAATACAGTGAAACAAACCTCCGAAGAAAAGAGGAATCGCTAAAAGTACAATATTCAAAGTCAATTTTCTTAAAAAAAACATTTTTAATTTTTTTTTTTATTTTGTGTACGGACACCTTTTAACATAGTCTTGAAACGCTGATAAAAATTAGAGTGGGTATTTTGTTTTTTGATGTAATGCCAAGCGTTTAAAAAATGATATACGGTTTGCTATGCAATGACAATCTCGATCGTTACCGATTGTTTTGCGTGGTTATCTAATATTTGTTGAGATCTGACTTATTGTATTTATTGACTGAAATTTCGCATACATTTAAGCAGAATTGATACATGAAAGGTACGTTTAATAAAAGATATGAACATTTATTGGCGCAATTCAACATTAAATACTTAAAAACATTGTGAAACGCAATTTCTTAGCAAAAAAATATTTCTGAAACTTGGCACAGCTGCATTCACAAATATATAGGTACAACATTTAAAAGGTTTTGTAAAGACTGCTAACGTGACAAACAAAAAATAATCCTGTCGAACCACTGACAGGTTGATCACGTTGATCTACAGAACGAGGAGAAGTAAAAGTTAACGAACAGGGCCGCTTCTCCCCACGCGCTAAGGCCATTGACAATCGACTAGTTTTTTTTCTAATCTCAATATTTCTTTAAAATAAGAACTTGTGCAGGTGAAATTGAAGTATGGACACTAACACGAACTATACAAAACCTCAAAACCTTCTTTGGGATCAGTCTGGTAACTTTATCAACACTTCACTTTCATAGTTTTGCGTATTTTTGAATCACCAAGTTAACACACCCGTCTTCGTTCTCAACCTTTACCCACAGATGGCATGTCTGAATGCCTTTCACGGGGCTTACAGCGTTCCAGTCTTTTTTTTTTAAAGTTACGGTAGTCTTTCAGGCAAGTTGCATCACTTTTTAGAAGTACGATTCCAGGTACTTTTGCGGCAACCACCCGAAAAAAGTCCTCCGCACATCCGATTGTTTCCAGTTCCGATCATCTGAGGTTGTGTTGGCATGCCTGGTGTTTGAGCACTGCGCCCACGCAATCACATGCGCTTTTGCCATGTCCTGTAGCAGAAAAAATCCACTTGGTCACTTCATTTCTTTTCGCCATCTCGTGCAGCTGGAACCTATTCTTAAAATGGCTTGCTGCTCCGTCGGATACGTAGATTAGTTCTAGAAACACGGGAATATTTTCTTCAAGCCACTCTTCAATTTCACTCAGGGCGAACAATGCGTGTGCTGTATCATGTACGATGTCGTCACTGATGACTCGAAAGATGTAAGTCTTCTGCTGTGTTGTGGCAACGCAGGTGAAGATAGAAACCATTTGATTTTTCCAATGAAAACCTTGTACGGCTCGAGGAAGAACAACACTCCAGTTTTCTGCGAAGTCAAAATGCAACACGGCAGTACGCGGCTTGATCTGGCTTTTTTCGAAGCATATTGCAAGTCTCTGGGCTTGTCGGATGATCCAGTGGGGAATGTACTTCGTTGCCCATTTTCTTATTTCGTTTCGCATTACCTTCCAAATGTTTCTTAATCAATTCACCGGATTCACATATTTCCAGCTCCACTTCGTCTTCTTCATTGATTGATAACGATTCTAGAGTTAAACCTTCTTTTTTCGGACACGATTTACCGTTTAGCAGAAGACACTCCTCCGATGGGTTTTCGCACAGGCAAAGTTTCTTGACGTGTTCTAGACTCAAATCTTTTCCGCCTGCGTTTGATAATGCCGCCAAACAAAGGGCGAAGTTTGCACAATAAATGCAAACGCACTCTTCGTGCACGGGACGTTTCATGACCCATTTTGGTCGCAGGGCGTAAAACATTGTCAACCCAAGCTTAATTTCTGGATGAGATGTCTTCATTTTTTTTTTGTACATCTCACGGACAGACATCGTTAAAAAGCGTTTTGCAACGAGGGTCTTTTGTCCGTCTGAGTACAGCGTCACATCTTTTGTATTGGGGCTTGCCCTTGTACATTCTTTGTCATCGGACGTATAGTAGCTCAGTGCGAGGGCCACATCAATTTGTTTAAGGGATGGCCTTGATAGGCGTCGACGATCGCCAGCACACCATTTTCAGCTTTCACCTTTCTTGATCTGTCCAGAAGATAAGTTGTGACTTCGGGAATTAGAGACATAACTTTTTTCTTCGTCAAACCGGAGGGTAGCAGAGTCAGAATTCGGCACTTTTCTTGTAAGGACGAGCTGTTCACGTAAGCGCACCGTTTGTTGGATGCCCACTGAGAGCAGGACGAACAAGAATTCTGCAGGTCGGGGCTTTCTATTGTGTGATAAACCTCACTAAGACGGCGGCCGATCTTCTTCGAGAAGTCTTTTGTTGCTTGTATTAGCTTTCCTTCTACGTATTCATCTCGAACATCTTTCTTCAGCGCGGGCGGCAGTTTCAACGGTGTCACATTTACGTTTGCTGCGCTGATGACTTCCTTCACATCTTCGATCATGGCTTGCTCCTCCTCAACTGCGGCATCGCTCAATGAAAGTCTCCTCTGCTCCTTGACGAAGTCTTGCAGGTCGCGCTTGAACATTGCAAAGCAGTTCTGGCAAATGCTGTCGTCCCCGTTGACAGATGCCGCTTGTTCAGCTGGAAGTAGCTGCTTTAGCAATTCGAAGTCCAGATCAGACACTTTGCGGAACTTGCGCTGGTATTCAATTTTACTTTTGTGTCTTCTGGCATACTCAGGGCAAAACAGTCTACATTTGCTGAAGGTGCCTGCCATTGTCCCTTCTTCGGTGCCAGAAATGACCAGCTCAGCTGACTGCGTGACTGAGCTTTGAGAAAAGAAAAAAAGGCGGTATGTTTTTGGCTCTGAGCTGCCAGAAGGCCACCGCCAGCATGACCAGCTCAGCATATAGAAAGATATAATGCTTTCAGGAGAGAGAAAACCGAGTAATGTTATTCAGTCCAGAATGGCCACAAGGTCACCGCCGGTTGGGAGATAAGAGGGAGAAAAGAGATAAGGAGGCAAAATGAGAAGCCGCCGCCACCCCAGCGGGTAGGCCGCCATGGTCCGGCCAACTCTTATTTGGTGAATCTACAACACCGCCACTATCCCTCTCCGTGTGTTTGCTTTAGCTGTCAGCCACCTCGCAGCGGCTCGCAGCTGTTGCGACATGAAAAAGGAACTTTGCTTGTGCAGTGTCCACGGGGTGCTGTCGGTGGCCCAGGCATCGGCCAGCAAATGACCTTGCCAAAGGGACAGCGGGATAACACCGTCACGCAAAACAAAGTAAATGTAAAGGCCTACCTATATGCATCGTATTTTAAGCAACTGTCAAGGTCTCGCGGCCGCTCGCCTCGGAGACATTGAGAGGGGAAGGTCGCCGAGGCGCGCTCAAAGGCGTCGCCCTCGAAGCGTCGCCAGACTGAGGCGTTGTAAACCCCGCTAGACGCTACAAATACTTTGGCTATACTCCGTTCACCCGTAAGCTGACAGTGCGGTGGAAGCAGCATGCTCGTTGGGGCAGTCAACTGTCGGCCTTGCACCGCCTGATGATCCCCTCCTCCGCGTACTCACGCGCGGAGCGCGAGGTCAAGCGATAAGAGGCACGCCATTAACTAGTCCGGCGAACACATAGCTTCCGCCGCACTGTCGGCTTAGGGTTGAGTGGAGTATAGACGCACGCGAATCCGTTGAGGATAGGGTGCATGTGTGGGTAGGCTTTAAGCTGTTTCTCTTCCTGATAATGCAGCCTCTTTTGGTGTCATGTAACCGCAAACATAATCATCACTTGAATTCTTATAATCAACATGAAACCTCACTACTTAAAAACAATCCAATTAGATTACTACTACTTAAATAGTAATGCTTATTACGAGGTGAAATATGAAGATAGCTCGGAAATGCTTTTTTTTTGTCTAGATATGTGGAGACGTGCAGGGTAAGGTTGCCGAAACACGCAGGACGCGTATGTTGTGTTTAGTTATACCAAGTTATGTTCTGCGTGACACACATAGACACAACACACTGCTTACGTGTCATTTCTGCTACAAATACGTAAATACAATAGTTCAGATGTCAACAAATAATATATAGCCGTGTAAAACAATCAGTAACGTTCCAGATTGTCATGCATAGCAGAGTGGAAAATATTATGTTTTTAAACGCATAGCGTTACATCAAAAAACAAAATACCCACTCTAATTTTTATCAACGTTTCAAGAATATGTTAAGAGGTTTCCTAACAAACAATTTAAAAAAAAAAATTAGAAAGGTTTTTTTTTTAGAAAATTGACTTTGAATATTGTACTTTTAGGAATTGATCTTTTCTTCTGAGGTTTGTTTCACTGTATTACAGCTGATTGACAATACCGATTATATTTTTCGAAACAGGTAATGTCTTAAGCTTTCGTTTGATGTGCTGTTTATGCAAAAACGTTGAACAAAACGAAAGTTATAATCACTCAAGTTCTGCAAATATTTGTCAAAGGGACTAGGTTTGACCATTTTTATTTTACGAAATATTAAGAAATATTTTTTCAGTTGTGATTAAAAATTGTACCTAAAATATAAAACAAGTGAAACAAGTTTGATAGCTGTGCGGCCCATATATGATTGTAGCGGGACTCTCAAATATGCGACCTCTGACAATCGCCAAAATCTCAGAATCCGCTTTCGGTCAAATGAAATATAATAACTCGAGAACAAAATTTTTTTCTTCAAAACCGCTTCCCATTACGTTCTAATGA
Source organism: Ixodes persulcatus (assembly GCA_013358835.2). NCBI lineage: Eukaryota > Metazoa > Arthropoda > Arachnida > Ixodida > Ixodidae > Ixodes > Ixodes persulcatus. The sequence continues at coordinate 201,704 of JABSTQ010009981.1, read as the reverse complement.
AGAATTCGCACACGACATATATTTTTTCCAGAATTTTGTGAAGACCCAACATTTTTTCTTGCATGATTTGAGATGAAACCACCCGCATAGCTTCAAAGATAATATGTGGTAGTAGTCTGCCCATTGTATCTACCATTAAACATGGTGTGCTTGATGGAACGTACGCAAGGACGAGGCATAGGCAGTTAATGGACCTGAACATGGCCCACGAAGAATAATCTGCAAACTGCCAAGTGAGGGAGCTTAGAACATTGCACTCTTTATCGCGTCCTTGCACTGCCCTATAATAAGGAAGGTTCCCATTGGTTCTTTTTTATATCCTGTGTACATACTTTTGCAACTATGTTTCCATCTAAGCCATCTAGAGAATGCTATATAAGGTTTTTCACAATAAGTAAACTTGGTAACTGTGGTGGAGAGCGTCTGTTTGTCAGTGATTCGCGTTCCCAGCCTCGAGTGCGGTATTTTTTACCGTTACCTGTTTACCAGTGTCATCATTGTTCAAGTACTTTCAATGGTATTTTCTAAAAATACTATTCCACAAATTCTGCGAAGTACCAGGTACTGGGACATACTTTTGGAAAAGAATTTGGAACTCAGGTGTACGCGAGATGTATGGATAATATGGGACTTGGACCAGCATTTTCAAAATGCTGTGTTTCGGCAACACAAAACTCACCAGCCTGCCTCATGTGCAATGAGGGTTCTCGACCCTAGCTGTACTTTTCGTTAAAAAAGAAGGAACATAGACTTTCAAGAAATGTCTGACTGTCTTTCCTCACAAGCTTAAACAACCGCGGACATTGTGGTTCGTGAAGGACAGACTACTATGCATTTGTAGCCGCACGGTGATTTGTATTGTTTTTTCCTGGGTTATCACAATTAAAATAATTCGACATAGACTAATAAGCCTTTTACAGTAAGTATTATGCGGTGTACGATTTTGAATACTTCCTGTGTGGTCCACCTATGGACCATCTAATTTGCTGAACGTTATCCCAGTCAGCCTACTCTAGGTCAATAATGCACTAGTTACACTTGCAACAAAGCATCACCTGGAGTTCGTGCAATGAACCAAAGTCCCTACACAATGCTGCCATTTAAACTCCGGGCTTTGTATTAATGCATGTTCTTCACATTTTGTGCAATGATTTCGCATAAATAAACGCGGAAAAGAGATAACGGAGAGGCTGGAGTTGTAAATCACATTTTTATTTTCACAAATCTAATGTTTGAAGAGATCACGCCCGTTTGCATATAATTCTCCTTCCTGTATACTAATTGATTAGGTGCGTGCTTCAAGAAAATTAGGATTGATCTTAAAATATTTTTTTTACATTTACGTATTTGTCGAAGCACTAATAAAACAACAGAGTGCAGGACAAGCCATGCTCGCACACAGGCATACAAACCTTCATTGAACACATGAACTCCTAATTGACATAGCACAGGGGGTACGTCCAAGAACAAGACATTTACAGTTGCCAATTTTCATATGTGCGTGTTTCTTATAAAAAATACTACGTGGAACACTAAGGTAATACCGCATATTTTGGCACTGTCATAAAACATGTTTTACAGCAGAGGAACAGACAAATGGACTGCATATATTTTTGCTTTCACACTAAGTTTCCGAAATTGTATATTTGAATGATTGTAGGGACATTAGGAAGCTTTATTGATGTAGAGCAAGGGCGTTGAAACCAAAACGTAAAAAAGTAAGCTCCATGAAATGCTATGGAAATAATATTGACACATGGCTATTTCTACAAAGAGAAAGTGGATGAGGACTTGAATGCGCGATGGAATTCTAGAGTCACGTTACAATCAACACCGTTGGAATCTACATTTTCTTTGCGTGTTCTTGATGCACTTTAAATACATAATATCTAACATCTTCTGCACAATTCCAGCTCTCTTGTTTCACTAATGGGACAATGGGATCAAAACAACAAGAGTGAAGCCTTAATCAAATTTCCCAAGAGTGTGTCATTTGTGGAAGGAAATTCGAACGATATACCTTTATACCAAAAAAAACGAAAGGTAATTCCTTTAAAATGGCAATGTCTTTTGAAGAAAATGCAAGGAAAGGATCGGTCAACAGCTAACGTCAGAAGACGCAAATATACTATCTGACCGACTTACCAGTCATAAGGTGTAACGGAATCAGCAAAAAGGAAGATCAAACTTGAAGTTCCGAATGAAAGAGGTGCGACTAAGCTCCCTCAGTTATTTGTGTAAACGATCAGATAACAACTTGTATCTGAAGACTGACACAAAGAGGTAGAACCAGCTCACTTGATGAACAAAGCCCAACGATAGCGATAGGTAAACTCTAACAGTGCAGTGAAAGTCAGCATTCTCTCAATACAACGACTGCATAAAGAGGGGTTGTAATCAAGTCATTAAGACAATAGGGTTTAAGGATTAATGATTTCGAAATCAATGCAAGAACCCCAGCGTGTTCTGTTTTGCTTGACAACCAAAATGCTTAAAGCCATCAGCTGCCTCATTGGAGACCTGTCCAACGAGGAAGGTCCAACCACCATCGACCTACTGATCGGATCGGAACGCTATAGGGACTGAAAACTGACAGACATGCAAGCTGGAAGTGAAAGCTGAGAGCTGTCGAAATAATGTTTGGAAAGAAATGAGGATGTCCACTCAAGATCTCCTCAGACCGTAGTTTTAAAAACTACAGTGAATGAGCATAAACAGATGTTCTTAAGAAGTGCCGGAAACAAGACGTCGTTGTTGTCTCTGATTTAACAAAGAATGATATGCAAAATACGGCAACAATCAAGTTTTCTAAAGACAATGTCAAGAAGGTGTATAGACAACATCCAGATGGAGTCTACGTATTTCCTGGTGGAGCTTGATTGTTTTGTGAGAAGATAAACGTCTACAAATTGGCGACGCAGCTGTACACTCGTACCAGCTTGGTTGGCAGGGACTTCTAGTGAACAAGTACCTTACATCACACGATAAACCTTTACGCGTTGCATCAAGCAAACTTTGTGCAGTAGGAGACTTCGTCATTAGGGAACCGGCGACGGCCTCGCAAGCCCGGAGAAATAATAAGCGATAATCTTCCTGAAATCAGGTCGAATATAGCAAACCTTTGTCCGCCAAGATCAGATATTCGGGCGTGCACTGGGCACGTATGAAACAGTCTTTTTTCACCTTCCTATCGTTAGTGCAGCCGAGGTAACATTCAATAAAATAAATTATGGCTGCGTTGCGAGTAACTGCATCTAGAAACTTTACAGTGTTTCTTGATTTGTAATTTGAGAAGGTTACTCTTTGAGTGACTAAGCTTCCTCTTGGTTCCTCTGTTTCTATCTCGGAGCATTTTATGTTGGCTCGGCTGTTCAAGAAATACTTCAGGGAAGCTGGCATATGTTTCCAAGCAGTTTGTCGTGGGGAAATGAGGCACCGGTATGCACTTTAGAAGATCTAATAGAGGACGTGCAGAAATATTATGAAGACGTTTTGCACGTCCTGCGGATGACTCCAAATCAATCAGCTAGGTCATCATTGTGTACTGCGAGCCTCAACTTTGTCAGAAAGAGCAAAAACTGGCTAGCTCCTGACAGCCTGAAAACGCTTGTGCCGTGGTAATAAGATAGTTTGATGCGTTCTATTGTGTTTAGAAGTGCAGTGAAAGTCTACTGTGATATGCCATTGTACACTTGCAGCTTCTTCGCATTACGGTTTTTGTTAGAAAACACTCGCAGTTTAAGTGCCTCAACTTGAGCAGTGAGATTCAGTGTTTCTGATTCCGTCTCACTTGCAGAAAACAATGTAGCAGCGGAATTAGATAATGTGCGTGCATCCTGGATTTTCTGTGCGGCAGATATATTTCCTCTGAGATAAGTCGACCCATATGAACTAGGTAGCTCGCAAAATATACAAATATTTGCATATCGGACAAACTTAAGCTTTGAAAAAATCAAAGGAAAAAAGTTGTATGAGTAGTTATTTAGAGGTGTCCCTACTAATTCTAGCTGAAATTCGCTCGTCAACCATTTTACCTGCCTCACCGTCCACACTTCTTGAGTGGTAATGTTCTGCACGGTCATCTTACATGGCTAGCTTATGCCAGAGTCATAATGTCAATTCTGTCATGACGGAAGATACTTTGCAAAATGATAAAATGACGGCTGTTTCGATAAGGAAGATATACTATTTTACTTCTGGCAAGATTGCACAATTATTATGTAAACTATATGTGCCTGCATGCTGCGATGCTTGCCTGTGTTGCTCACATGAAGCTTCACTTCTTCGCACCAGTGCACCGCGAAGGATCATCCCGGTTTTCTTGAGGGGTTTGGACATTTCGCAGTTTGATAACACTTTTAAATTACAGTGCAGAAATATAAGATCTACCTATATTTGATTAAATATGGTTGCCAAAATTACCTAGGTGAAGGAGAAAAAGGAAGAGAGTGAGTCCCAACAACCTATCCCCGCGAGATGCCTGTTAGGGAATTCTTGGGGATATTTGTTGTTTGCGAATTTAGCTGCCAAAAATATTCAATTGCCATACTGCACCAAGCTATGGACATTTAGAAAGCAAGTTTAGAATAAGAACTATACAAATGGTGTTATACATTAAAATTATATGCTCTAGATGAAGGATAACAGACGGTTCATTGGTACGAGAGGCTGCTCACCTATTAACAGAACAGGGTGGAACGGAATGCATTGTCTGAAAAGCTCTGGGCAGTAAATGTTGTCCATTTGCAGAAGACTGGATCAAACAAGAGGGGCATTGAGAACAGACACATCTTTCCCGCAGTACTAACAGAGGGGAAGGTCGGCATTGCTAAGCAAATGTTCATGGGTAGGTAGATATGTTCAATTGAACAAAAAAGGACCTCAAGGCATCAATTCCGATTATTTAAGTTTTCTTAGACACCCAAAACTGGCTTGATAGTATCAAGCGCGGAGACAGAGGCAGCCATTGCCCGCGCCGCAATGAGGACGGAGCGACTTCCGAACACGCCGTTCTGGGGTTCTGGGACGCAGCCATTTCGCCCGCGAGCGAGTGGAACTCAGGTGGAGGACGTCGTCAGACACAGGAACCATCGGCAGAGGCAGCACTCAAGGCTCCGGCAAACTATCTTATACAAACACAGGTTGAAGACAAATTGTAATTTCCCCAAGCCGAACAGCGGCCCCAAACAAAGACCCAACCGCCCAAGTTGAAACTTCCAACCGTCGCCGCCGTCGCGCCAGAACCGGTTTTTTTTTTTTTTTTTTTTTTGGCTCCCGGAGCTGCCGCCGACGCCGACTGGCGCTTCGAGCGGGCGCGAGGGCCGCGCTGATTGGCCCGCGTGCTCCCTTGTCCTGGCACGTGAGCACCTCTCCTCCTTCAAGGCATCTGCGCTGCGCGTGGAGACACTGCATGATCTCCGGTCCCAGGGCACCGGCGCATTCCAGGCGCTTGACTCATAGGCGCAACAGCCACATTTTCCCGCGCATCTCCGACATCACGTGGGAGACTCCCTGCCTCGCCCTCGGACACTTGCGCTGGAGCCTGGAAGCGGCTTTTAGGTGCAGGCCAGGGTGGATAAAGGCCGCGGTAAAAAGCGGGAAAATTATAAAGTCCAAGTGGGAACGATTGCCCGGCAGATGGAAATGAACTTCTATGAGGCGATTGCATCACTGAATTCTTGACCTGTCACGAACTATTGGTGCAAGCTATATACAACTGTACATGCGTCAAAATAAAGCTTTTATTTGGTCTACTAGTCTGTTATGCGACATCTGCATAGAGAAAATGTTCTGTAAAGGCCAGACATTTTCTCTGCTGTGGCAAGGTTCAATCTAGAAACACATATTTGCCTATAGAATTAAAAAATCTTGTTCTGCCAATTTTTTTTTATTGTGAGTTGTGTGGAGTGTAAAAGCCCAATTCGCTCATGTAGAAAAAAAATAGTCATTAATGCGGTTCTCCCGCTTGGGAGTTCAAATTAGAAATATTGAAACCAACTTGATCCAAATGAAAAAAAGGCCAATGGGATCGATTCCAATGGTTAATTATTTTAAACTGGACATACTACTAGCTTGACCTGTTCAACGAGCAGTTTCTTTAGTTTGGCTGGTATGACTTGTTTCGATACAGTGAGACCGGTTTCATTGCAAGTTGTAACTGTTTGACTGCCAGTTAGAACAGTTCGACTGCCAGTTCAAACTGTTTGGCTGCCAGCTTGAACATTAAGACACCAGTGTCGCCAGTTCAAGCTACCAGTTTTGCCTGATTAGCGACCAGTTTGAACTGTACAAATAACAGTTTAGCCAATTCAGCTGCCAGCTTGGCCAGTTCACTTTCGAAGTTCGGCCAGTTTCGACAATTTGATTTCCAATTTGCCCGGTACAATTCCACTACAACCAGTTAATTTCGGGTTTGGCCAGTTCACATCCAAACTGTTTTCAAATTGTTTTTTTCAATAGGGAAGTCAACCAATGTGACCAGTTGAACCACCATGACCAGTTCAAGCACCATGACCAGTTTAACCACCATGACCAGTTCAACCACCATGACCAGTCAACCAGTGTGACCAGTTCAACCAGTATGAAATTGGTCAAACTGGGGCAATATCCAAGTTTGAAACTGGTACCAGTTTGAACTGGTTACCAGTTTAAACTGGTCTTTCCACTAGGGAGGGCATAGTGGCATCACTGGAAATGAGCTTGCCGACAAAACTGCTCGACAGGGCCCGTTCGAAGACAAAACACACATGCCTCTGCCCTTAAGTGACATTCGCCATGAGATGTCCAAGAGTGTCGCGATAAAATGGTTGCGGCAATGGAAGAAATGTGAAGGTAACAAGCTTCATACTCTTCACCCTACTACAGATAAATTTCAGGACCATCGTCACCTCTCGCGTCATGACAGTGTATTCTTAACACGACTGCGCATTGTACATACACGCTTAACGCACTCACATCTCTTAATGGACAATGAATCTCCTACCTGTGAAACATGTAATTCAGACCTTACAGTAACGCATCTTTTTGTTTGCAGGAAGCTCGAACCTTTCCTTAAACCACTTTTAGCACCACTAAGAAGACTTAACATTCCATTTCATCCGTGTTTGATTTTCGGCCCTGAACCTCAGACTCCGCTCAAAGACTTATTCACGTTCCTTCAAAAAAGTGGCCTCAAGTAACTTCCCTAATATACATAAATTTTGGGAGCCCTTTACCCTTGATAGGCCTCATTACCCATTTATGTATAAGCGAAACACAGCACATTAGTTTTACCCATATGCACTTACAGCTAAATATTAATTAGCTAAACAGAATCTTGGCGCTATTTGGCCCTCGTGTTGCCCTTGCACCATAAAACATCAATACAACAACACTGGTTGGGTCAGCTTGTTATTTGTTTGTAGAATCGAACAAACAACAGTGAGAACGCTAAGGGGATATGACAAAGAGGATAGCATTTTTGTTTTGTTCTGTAATATTTAGTCAAGTCAATGTTTTAAAAGTATTGTGCGTACAAGTGCAGGTACCGCTGACATTGTTTGGCAGCACCCATATTATTTTTTTCAGTCCAAAGAACTGCGCCGCGTAACTGGAGTCTCATGAACGCCTTTTTGCGGTTCAGGTGTCGCCGGATAAGGTCTTTCGCAAAACCGTTGTCATAATTTCTCTTTCGATATCCGTGGTATCGTTTGTTGTCCACTCGGTACTCACAATATTGTAAAATTTAAATGGGGTAAGCTGCTCCTTCAGCAAATATTTAATTATGCACCGCTGCTTTAAAGTTACACATATAGTGGTCGTCGCCCTTATAGCTGAAACAGCTGCGCACACGCCAAATAATCCGGGCGTTTTATATTTAGGACGAAATATTGGTTGACGTTCACTCAATCATTTATCATGCTACACTCGTTTCATATTTTTCATGAACAAAATTCCGGATACACATTTACCGACCCTGGTATAGACTGCAACTGACATAACAGATCGAGATATTCAATGACATTAGCGCTTACATAAAATATAAGTAAACCTAAAGTAGAGTTCTATAAGAAATCCTATTAAACAAACACTCCCTAACCTATGTCGTTAGACTCCACAGATCATGGATAGCCAGTCACCGAATGCAGTACAGATACCTAACCTATTTACGGGATTGGTGACTTGCGGTAAAACGAGAACTGTTCAACAACTCACAAACTCTGCATCCTTATGTAATATCTTGGATGCCACAATTTAATCCTGGTACAATTTTGTAAAGCTTTTGAATTATGGGAAACTCAAACAATTACAGTGCTCGCATTATCGGTAGGCTGCATTTACCTTAGTTCTTTCCATAAAGCAGGAAAATATGATATCTCTTACAGAGGCATGTAAATAATTCCCTCTACCGCGTTGCGCACGTCATCACCTTCCTGACATAGTTTTGCTGCTGTGAGGTTTCACACATCTCGTCCCTAGCTGCATTGGCTAGAACAATTTGCTGTTTTTACTGAAGTGGTGACAAGTGGATATCCAAAACTGCGACAAAAAATAATTAAAATGTCCTTCAGAAATAGAATAAAATCCAGAAATTCAGTAATCTTATTTTTAGTAACAATTAAAATTTGAGCTTCGAAATGTTATATCTCCGGAAGAAAATTAGCTACGGCATTCGCATATAGCTGAATGCTCGTCCCTAGAACATGGCTTTTGCTTATATGTTTTACATGAATTAATAAATATATCCCGGACCATCATTGCACGGTCTCTCGTGGAAACACCCAGTAGCGGTTAATTCAAGAACTTGACGCGTACAAGAATATGAGCAGTGTAGATGGGTTTACGATCTTCGAGCTCTTCTGCTGTAAGGAATTGTAGCGACAGTGTTGCTCAGATTTTTCTGCGTCTCAAAACGTATCGTGTGTCATGTTGACCAGGAGAACGACGCTAGCTATAAATCGGCGCTGTAATGGCGAATGCGACGTCTGCAACGACGGGTACCTATCCGGATGTATTGTGCCATCAAAAATCTTCGTTTCAGGAGCTCTGCCCGTAAGTTGCGATGGCAGTTTTATTCGCTGCTTGCAGAGCATTCGTGGATGTGACGATCTAACGGTTATGTTGGGTGGCAGGAATTACACTAACTTGTGCTCCAGTGTCCATAAGGAATCGAACGCTTGCTGAACGATCGGTGATGTAGAAGAAGTGGGCAGTGGCCGGGAGACGACTAATCTGAAAAGACCGTCGTCAGTGGTTGGTCCGGTTGTTTTTCTGGAAAAGCAGGGGGTCTCGGCATAGACATATATGGGTACCAAACGTGCGATGGTACCACCGCAAGGCACTCTCCGGAAATATGTTGCCTGTGCTGCTTCAATAAAAGGGTCGATGTGGCGATCGGCTGCTTCGTCGAGCTCTGAAGTTGCTTGAGCGACGTTGGTTCAGGTTGCGAGTGCTGGATGAGCTAAGCCGTTGAAATTTGAACTCAACCAGGTAAGCGAGTTGGCCGTTTCCATCTCTGAGTTGTTGAGTGTCAGACGCTTGTGTGTTGATGTGAGTTGCTGTGGCAGAGGCCGTCAACCAGCTGAGCGAGGTGGCCGACTCCATCTCTGAGTAGTTGAGTGTCCGACGCTTGTGTGTTCATGTGAGCTGCTCTGGCAGAGGCCCTTGGATATACAGCAGTTTCTAAGATCGTGTCTGTAATCTCGGCTAAATAAACAAAAAAGATGTCACTGAACCGTTACCAATATCATACGTGCTTTTTTCATACGTCGTGGAGGATATAGTTCTGGCGATATAGCGTTATCCCAGGATATTGCACACTCTTCAAAAACTTGCCGCATGGTTCGCAGCAGTGTAGATGGGTTTACGATCTTCGAGCTCTTCTGCTGTAAGGAATTGTAGCGACAGTGTTGTTCAGATTTTTCTGCGGGATTAATAACTCATCTTACTCCTTCATAATGTTACGAAGATGTGCTGCCGGCAGGAATGAAGAAAGGTATGTTGGAAAGATAAAATAGAAATATTTTATGGTGGCAGGGTCGTGTGCGTAGGCTTAGCGCGCGATGATGTTGCGCACCAACGGCGCACCACAACCGGAAAGTCGTCGTCTTAATCGCCCTATTACCCTCCGCCCTGAAAGAGGACGACTGGGCCTCTGAACGAAGGGATTATACGGATAAGTAGAAAAGTAGACACGCGCACACAGACGTACAACAGGGAGATGATCGCGCAGATGTACGAAGGACTGCTGCCGGCCGTGAGTAATGAGGGTCTGTCGGTCTTTGATAGCCAGAAGGCACCCTACGCAGCGTTTCCGGCCTTAGCACCGGCCCTCGACAGCAGTGTTCGGGCTGGGGCACTTGCGTCCTACCATCACAATTTCGGGAAGGGGGCAGTGCAGGGGGTCGTCAAATTCTCGTCAGTCTCTGTCGTTGCGGTGAACTCTTGTCAATCGCGCACTAAATATTCGTCACTGACGTCCGTCTGTTCTGCATGTTGCCCTTCACCACTTCAAGGGGGCCCCATGGCATGGCTGCGGTCTGAAGGCATACCAGATGCTGCAGAGGTGTTCGTACATGGCGTCAAAGTACACCAGGGTTAACGATATGATCAGTACCTCTCACTTCACACCAAATGTTTCAAAGACGTCCGGCCGGCAGGAATATATACATTGACAAGGACGCTGCGTGGGCTTTGCGCGTTATGACATTGAGCACCACAGCCTCAGCGTCTTTGTCTTGATCGTCAAAATATGAACGCTAGTCGCGAGGATTCATAAATATGTCCATAATTTCGCCGGATTCAATAGACCTTTCTGGAAAATCCCAGGAGACCTTCCAACGACGGAAATTATAGGGATGTCAGATGTGCGCTCGTCCGGCACGAACGCTTCGTATATCCTGGCACCGGCACGAATAATTCTTTCTTGATTTTAGGAGCTCAGAACGCAAACAAAAATTTAGGCGAACAAAAAATAAGGTCATCACATACCAGACTTGTACCGTACGCATTACAAGTAATCAAATTACATGTAATCGATTACTTTTTGGAGTAATTTTGTAATCAGTTGATTACTTTTATTAGGCAGTAATCACAAGAGTAATCGGATTACTTTTTGAAGTAATAAAATTACTCGTAACCATTACTATTTTTCCACGGATCCCCCCCCCCTCCCCCCGGCACACGCCCTTTTTTTTTTTAAATGACAAAAATAAAATTTGCTTTTTTTTTTGGAACGGAAAAAAAGAAAGATTTTTGCGGAACTCTAGGAAACGAGGTCAATCCCTTTCTATGTACAGTTTCTGTGGAATGTCCGTTTTTTTGTTTCGAGCTGGGACTGGGAGTGGGAAGCCCCAGGAAAGCCACACTCTTAGAAAAAAGGGTCAGTATAGTCCTCCCTAAAGGGAGGAACGCTCCTGATACATATGTTCCTTCAGAAAGGGAGAAACGTTCGTCCCTAAAGCAGGGGAGCAAAAGTTCCTCCGTCTCCTGCATCTCATTATGGCGGCCACGAATCGAGCAAATCGAGCTCAATAAGGCTTAACGAGAACACTAAGGGCCGGTTGTACCAACGCCGCTTAGCGCAAAGCGGAGCTTAACCGGGAACCTATGCTAAGTTTCGGTTTCGCTCGGTTGCAACAAAATCTCTTATCGCTAAAACTTGCACTAAACTACGCTTATCGTAAGCGCTCAACATTGGGCGCTTTGCTTTTGGTTGTTTCCTAATCCTGGATTTAAAACATGGCGGCTGGTTTGTGGCGGTCGACGCGGTGGACGAAATTGGTTGTACAAAGTGTTTTAGGCTACAACAGCGTGAGAGTCTCGACAGAATGACCTTTTAATGTGACAAGGATGCAAAATATTTTCGCGTGAAGTGTTTATCGACCCCTGTTTTCAAGCTGGCTCTCCACTCTCAGTGCGTGTTAGCCCTAACCGAGATACGTACGGAGCTGTGGGGCTCACGTCTGTCTTCCCGTTGGTTATTCTGTCAACGAGCTTATTCGTATGTATACCTTACTGATTTTCGCATAACTGTAACGTATTGTTATTTACAAGCTAGTTTATTTCTACTTGCAACGCATATCCTTCAATTTGATCAGCGCGTTGAATAGTGACAGTACATGATCTCGGCGATCAGCTGATTGTCGACACTTCTGCCGTTTGCATCAGATTGCGGCGCTTTTAAATTATAAAACCACGAAAAGTCAATTTCTTTCGTTTTCTGAGTTTCGAGACAATCTTCAGTGAATTTTCCTTGTCTCGCGAGTATAATCTTGGCTTCAGAAAACTGTATCGTGCCATAACCGTAACTTTTCTGGTGATCGCGCTTTGTAGGAATATTTTGCTTTATATCTGTCATTCGTGGCGACGACAACTTCTAATCTTGGCGACGACAACTCGACGACAACTATTCGACGATTTCCGGGCATTTTCGCAGCTGTCGTGGCGAGTTCGTCACTGTTTTGAACTTCATCGGTCTCAGGCATGACTTGATTTTAGTAGTCATCTTACCTGCCTACTTGTTCTCGATGATGTTTTGTCTTCAGCGATGTAGCGGGTAGAGCGTCCTTCTCGCGTTCGGTGAGATTTGGGGCCCCCGATGGCTCCTTTATCTCAAAATGTGAGCACGAAAACTACTGTCACTGTCAAAATATTTTGTTATCAACCGATATTAAACACACAATCACAGATGTAAAGAGCATTCGTGTTTATTTAAAGCGTTGACTCCTGTTTTTGAAAGTTAAGCGAAAACAATGATTGAATTTGGAGACCTTTAATTCGTTACTCACCGAAGAAATACAGCGAAAAGCAGACGCCGACGACGGCTACTACAGCAGGTTTTTTGTTTACATCACGAGATTCCTCTCCGCCAATCGTATTCGTCCCCCTGAGCGTTCCCTAGTTCGCTCTGTTTGTCCCTACATTCCCTAGGCAAATCCAGCGTTTAGCTAGGGGCGCGTCTGTACAGCCGGGTTAACGTTGGTGCAACCGGAATTTAAACCCGTGCTTATCGGAGCTCGGTTTAGGGCGCTAAGCCGACTTAGGAAAGAGCCGCTTTGGGTTAAGGTAAGCGACGTTGGTGCAACCGGCCCTTAGTCTATTGTACGGGGCGAAAAGTGCAGCAAATAAAAACGTAACACGAGCTTTCCGCGAACTGTATTTATTTCCGAAGCCGGCTTCCCCTGCAGGTAAAGAAACTTACGTTTCGAAAGCATGCAGTCACTCAGTCTTCTCATCGTCAGCACTGCGATGTTAAACGGAGACAACCGGCACCCAGTTCGCGCACTTGATGTCTTACCTTTGCTATTATTCCTCGAGCTACAATTCCTTCGTCAATCGTTGCGTCAACCGCACATTACGGAGGAGTGATAAACCATTTGCCCGCGAAACTAAACGCCGCTCTTAAAAAAAGCAAATCCGAAGCAGCCTCTTGGCTCATTTCAGCACGGTAACACGAAATTATGGCGTAGCCGCGTAGCGTAAAAGAAGGTTAAATCACTTGCCACCAGATGACAGGGTCAAGCAAAGTAAATTGCAAGTAGCTAGGCTAGGGGGCGCTAGGTACCGCCCAATTCATGTTCTACAAAAAATATTTATTTTCTCACGCCACCATAGCGCTTCGGGATCTTCGGGAGCCCCTATTATACACACATGTAGACACATTAGGCATACTACAACATCAGCTGAACATACATTGAGCGCATACACATGCATCGCACATACAAATATCCATACAACAGCGCACTAAACCGATCACTACTCCCGAGCTCTGCGTTTCAGTCTTTTGTACTGGTCATTTTGAACGTACGGAATTTTTCGGTGACTCCCTAAGCAATAAAAAATATTCACAGCATGTTGATTTTTTTCCATCAATGTCATACATCTGAGAGTATTTTTAATGGCTCAGGGGATGAATCTCTTATTAAAAAGAAAACGCTCGATCATGCCGTAATTATTTGAAAGCCAATAAATCGAGCCGCTCCAATGCGGTTCCAAGCCATGAGTTCGTTTTCCCGCACGGCACTTCGTAGCCACTATTTATATTGTAGTGTTTGTTTTCTACTCGTGCTGTTTCCGCACGGCTGCAATTGCCGTCTTGAATTAATCTCTGTTGAGCAAATATTCACCCAGCTGGAAGTGATGCTTCACGGGCAGAGAAATCGCTTTTCGATCAACTTGAATGCAGTCAAAGCCGCGACTTGCGGCAAGTGTACGGAGCTACGCCAGTTACGCCGTGGCGAGCTCAAAAACGTCTAGCGCTCATTCCAGCGCGCCACTTGGAGGGCAGTTTCTCCAGGAACCGTAGTATATTTAAACAGCAAAATAAAGGATAGCTTTTTGTCTTCGATTTTACCTGTTTTTTCTTATTTTTAATGCTAAAAGTCCATTGTAAATATACGTACTTTCCGTCATAATTTCGTACTGTCCAGTCTTTTCCCAGAGCGCAATCTCGCCTGGGGACCGACAGTCACATTGGCCACTGTACGATAGGAGCTTACCGTTCAGACCAGCGTTCCAACATGACTATCCGCACGTCGATCGACTGCACCTAATTCCTCAAGTGGTCTGAAACTCTTTAATGTAAAGCGGAGTGTCAACCTGCGACACCCCGCCCCCTCCAATCAAGGCCTTACCAGCGGCATCAATGCCCGACAGTTTACGTCATCTCATCATGTTGTTACACCACTGATACGCGAACACACGGTCACTTCGGCGATAATTCCAGTCTTCTATTCACTACGCACAACACTGCCATTACCATGTAGCTGCTATGTTGCTGAGAACCACGTTGAACGCCGGTTGGCACTATGCACGGGAAAACAGAACCGAATTCAGCACGGAAGGCACCCAGGCAGCCGGCAGGAAAACCTGCCTGCCTTGGACGCAGATTCTGCGATTTCCATAACGTCGAAAACGTCGACACAGTTCCGCGTGGTTCCGCTACTGTAGTTCCGCGTGGCAATCCAGAAACGCCATCTTAACCAGTGTACGTAGCGCTGCTGGCACTGCTCCGGAACTTCGCTGTTTCTAGCGCCTTCGTGTGCTCGTTTGATAAAATTAGTGGTAAAAACGTCAATGCAACCGAAATGTTCTGGACGTTTGGACTAGAAGACGCAATTGCAGGCGGCCTTCGCTGCCACTGAAGTTCAATCAACTTAACAACATTTATTAAACAACGTGCGCGACGTGCTCGAAAAAAGAAACCGAAAGAAGATGAGTTGGGAGGGCTTTCTCCCGTCTGCCTGGAGAAGGAGGAAAACGTCTCGTTCCTTCCTTCTTCTCATGTTCGCTTGGAGGCCGCGTCAGTAGAAGGGAGGAAGACGCGCCGTTGCTACCTTTTTCCTCCATTTTTTCTTAGAGTGCGCTTTTTTCTTTATGAATGTCGAACACTTTACGGGAAAAGAAACGACTGAAGGACCGACCTCGTCGTCTTGGCCCCTGCGTCAACGGCTTAGCTCCAACCTGGGTGCCCAAATCCTGTTTATCAAACAGCGTGCTGATGAAGCGTGTAGCAATGATATTTATATAGTTTTCCTTGGCGTCGGTGGACTTTAAGGACTTTAATTTTTCTTCCATCGGTCTGGGTTTTGTTTATTTTTGTTTTGATAAATTAAAAAAAAGAAAACTAACAAAGCAAGAAAAAAACAAAAAAACTTCGCTTCTTTTCAGGGATCGAACCCTCGACCGCTTGATCAGTAGCGCGATGTTCTACCCCTGCACCAACTGTACAAGGAGGAACCTACGCTGTGCCTTTCGTCTTACCTTCCGTTCCCCCATTCTCAGGGGGGCGTGTCCAACGCAAGGAGGAACAGTCACTTTTGCTACCTTTCTCCTCCTTTTTTTCTTAGAGTGTACAGTGCGTGACAAAGGCCATTCAGGGCGAAGTTTGAGGGAGCAGAATTTAGCTTTGTAAGTCCTTCGTTCAAACTAGCCCCCTCACGCACACACACACAGAAATAAACAAAAATAAAAAAATCCTGCTTAGGGTACCTACTCGCAGCCCGTAGGAGAACCAGAACCGAACAATGCCTAAAGCGGATGCAAATATAACAAAGCCACTTGAAATATTTTCGCATTTCCCCTACGTGGTCTTTGTGACAAGCAATGTTTCGAGTTGAGAAGTGGTCGGAGCGATCTCTTCCGCTAATGGATACTACACATGATCCGTTTCAAATCCTGGAGCTGCTGCTCTTTTGTATAACATGCGAGCTCATCCACATGTGAATAATAAAATGAGCGACGCAAACTTTGAGCGACAACCCTTGCTCAAGCTTAACAAGATCTAGAACCCCCCCCCCCCCCCTCCCCCCCCCCCCCCCCCCCCCCCACACACACACACTGGCGAACACCCAAATCATTAAACCGTTTCAAACAAATTCTATGCTTGTGTCCGCATTGTGAAGGTGTAACGACCACGAAGAGGGAACCAGTTTTTCTTCTTCAATACTTTTGCAAATGTGAAATATAGGTTGGAAGTAGTTCATTGTTATGAGCGCTAAAGATGTGTCTTCACACAATAAAGTAATCGGAAAAGTAACGGCTACTTCTTTAAGTAATGTCCAATTACTTTTGCCGTCGAGTAATCAAGTGAATCTAATCGAATACTTTTTAGCCAAGAGTAATAGTAATTGTAATCGATTACTTTTTTAGTAACGTGTACAAGACTGTCACATAGTTTGTTTTGCTTCCCTTTTGCCTTCACTAAGTTCTGAAATCACGAACTGTTAAGCCAACGACTACTTCGTCTTTGCTTCTTGGATAATTTCCCGTGCCGTAGATCTGAACGTCACAATGCGTAAAGCAGTAGAGTGCCATCATACACACGCGCTTTTGCTTGTGTGGTGACATCTCAGCAATTTTTTCCGCCCAATTGTTTTTTTATGCATATTGAAGTGCGCGCAACCCTGTGTCACTCAGTTCGAGCGCGTAGCTTTGGCTAATGCATAGATGCCATTTTACCGCCCAAGTCACGCACCTAGTACAGTGTTCTAGAGAGTAGTAGTGGCAAGAGCGGCGGCCAGCGCGTGAAGATTTTGCTCGTAGACGACACCGTAGCGCTGCTGTTCTGTGCTCTAGGGACTGTGTCAAGAGGCCTGAATAAAGAAGAACGAAGCGCCGGCGACACACGCGCTTCATGTCTAGAGCCCAGCGGACATGGCCCACTGGCGGCCATAGCTGTGTGCACGACTGCTGAGCTCGTGGTGATGGCTAGCTTCCAGGGTTCTTTTGCAACGTGCATTCCACACCGTCAAAATGGCCGGTCTTAGCAGCCTATTAATGGGGGCTCGTTATGAGCATGCGCTCTAGACAGCACCCACAAATATGGCGCCCAGTGAATACTCCTTATACTCCGTTTCACCTTATGTTGTACCGTAGACAAGGCTGGAAGCGCGAACTCATAGCGTTGGGAGCTACTCTTAACGCACGAGAGCTTGTGCCGCCGAGATGTGCTCTAGAGCAAGGAGCTCGCGCTTGTAGCCTTTCCTGCGGTACTTTATAAGGTGAAACAGAGTATAGATATTTCTACAGGAACGTGCCCCCGTCAGCCTCGTCGTCGGCGCTGCTCGGCGTGTACTACAGTGGTTCGACTGGAGCTTTTCGCGACGCAGAACAAGGGATAATGTGAAAAATTGTAGGTTTTGCTTTGCACTAAGGTCTCTAGAGTGTGTGCTATCCTCTACTTTTATTATTCGCGTATTTTTGATGGAGCTCATTTGATTAATATCGATCCCCCCCCCCTCTCGTACTGACAGGACGTTCAGCAACGCTATCACTTGGGCTGCACGCTTAGTAGCTACGAAAGAAACCACGCGATACTGATATAAGAAGAAAAAATAGACAAATAAATCTCAATAAATCTCTCTTTTTCCATGGTGAGAGGAACAATAAACTGGTGTATTGTTTTTTGTCATCGTGTTGCTGATGCGGGGACCAGCGTTTGTAAGGTGCAAGGCGGAGCGCGTTTGGGAACGGCCAAGGTGCCACTGCAACTGGCGAGCATATAACAAATTGTTTTCTGGGGAAGGCAGTCTATGAAGAAAAAATCCCTCGATTGGGCGTACATGAGGCATTAAAATGCGATATGAACACAAACTTCAACAACCCCTAATATGAAAAAAAAAAAAATTATTCTCAACTCACTACTTTATGACTTCTCAAAAGTGGTAATGCACTTCATTGACTATACACAGCAAGCACATGACAGATATCCAGCAACATAGTACGCAAAAAGACTACAAGATAGTCATAATTTATTGCGGCATAGAATCCTAAACGCTTCGCCATTGACGATGTGCACATAGTCCCGAAGGATAAGGCGCGGTTCAAAATGTCTCTCGCACACCGCTGATGTCTCGGCGAGGCGTTTATCTTCTCGATTAAGATTTTTTTCCCCACTGGAGTCTGCGGGACTCCTCCTTTGGCGCACGAAACAGCGACGGCTTACGATCGCTGGTGGCAGCCCTTGTTGACCGGGTAGCCCGACTTTCATCCCGGCGTGAAGCAGCGTGTGCGTCCGTCTTTTTCCTTTCATTTATGACCGAGACAGCAACGGAACGGGGAAGACTCCCCACCACTACACCACAAAGAAAAGTGCTACGGTGCTACGTTCGGGAGAAGCGTACCGCCTCAGCTTCGTCGTCTTCTTCGCTCATCGGACATCTTCCACCTGCCACAAGTTCTCCTAGGGCACGGAACTCCAGCGCCACTCGCGGCATCTACGTTGACCGTCTTCACACGGCCCATTGTAAGCGGCCGCCGCTCTTGCCACTACACCCTCTAGAACACTGTACACCTAGTGCGCCAGAGCGTCACGCGCTGGCACAATCAGGGCAACAAGGGATGTCTTCACCCTGAGGCAGACAGACATGTAGATACCCTATAAAGCAGACGCTGGAGGTGCCACCTATTTCCGGAAAGGTCTATTAGAGAAGTGCGATGACTACAGGGGGAAACTTCGTATCTTACTGTTTTATGTTGCGTGTTGTAAAAAGGAATTTGAAATGCGCAAACCAGTGCGCTGGATCTGCAGGCCAAAACAGTGAAGGTTGACCGTAACGGTAGTGATAGTCGAAGAGGGCTCACCGATAGCTTGTATGTTGTATTTACTCTGTCCGGATCATCGATTATTTAGACATCTGCCTATAAATGTACGCATATTTTTCTTGGCAGTACAGCCGCTCTAATCTGTCTTTAGCTCGCATTGATATTTCCGTCTCTTGCAGCCTCCTTTTTCTTTACTTGAGCAGGCGCTACAGTGTACTTCTGGAACGTCATTATTATCGAAATCCGTGCAGCTCCTTCTAAGCATGTCCTAACCGATAACACATAGTCGTAGGGTTCCTTTGTGTGCGTTTTGCTTAGGTCGTTGACATTCTTTGTAGCATCCGATGACGGCAGAACGCGCTCTCGAGAAAAATACAAAGAAATCGGTGATAACAAAACGCCGCCGTAGCACTGTCAATACACCTATTGCTATATTACCCAAGCATCAAGGAGAATGCAGGGATTGGTGCTCCACGCGCCACACGCGCAGGCCTTCCCCGCATAAAAGATTCGAAGTAAATAACCAAAATAAAGCGTTGATGAATGCGCGTGCAAGACGCCATTTACTTTAGGTATTTGCTGTAGAAACGTTACTACTGCTGACGCCAGCACGTGTGGCGCGTACTGGGAAGGTAAGCTGAAGACACCGTAAAAAGGAGTGAAGAAAGTGGAGAAACAGCTTCTCAAACTCAGCTACATGTTCCCAAACAACACACTTATGTTCTTAGGACATCCAAAGGATTTCCGCAACAAAACTGGTGTGCGTACTGGTGATGTCCCGAAAAACTCCTGGCAATCTGCTCATGGTGTCCAAATGTCACAGACTGGGAAGTCTTCATATTGTCCGTAGGACATCCCACAGGATTAACTCAGTATGGTGTCAGGATCCTTTATGGCCATTCTGAATTAATCCCACTGGATCAATCCAGGATGTTGTGGTGACTTTTGACGGACAATATCTAACATGCATACGTCACAGCTATTCATACCCCGAGTGAAGGCTTACTCAGACATTTCCATTGTGAGTACGACCCATTAGGAATGCTTACACGAGATGTTACGTGGGTTGCTTAGCTATAGATACCCGTGTGTCATCTCGTCATCAGCATTTGTAATGCAGTCGGTCATACTAAGAACACAAATGTCTAAATTAGCCTTCATTCTCGTGGGAAGCAATCATGTAAAGATCAGCTGCATCGGAAAAGAAATAAAATATTTTATTGTGCACGACTCTTCCCAAAAGGGGGTTAACCTACCCGAATATTTGAATTTTTGACTAGGTGAGCGATCTCTGCACTCAATAAAAAATTAAATCTAAAAAAGTAGTCAACAAAACAAAACTATCAAAATTATTAGTCTTTTTGGTTGGTTCCCTGGAGCCGCTCTTCTGCATGACGCAGCCAGCTGGCTACCACATCATCAGTTTTACAAACGTTGAACTGCCCACAGCTCTCCTTGTTTACAACCTCTGAAGACAATATCGAGTAGAAATGAACATTAAGCATCTAGAGTTGAACTGTTCTCATTCATACGACCGAAATGTGAACACAATGCACAATTAAGAGTATGCGGCTGCGATACAAAATAGCTGCGAAGTTTATCTGAGTTGAGAGGTATTTCATTGGCACTTGTTAAATAGCTAGAACTTGGCAAGGCAAATATTTTTCACACAATACTTACGGCACAGGATGTGACAGCATACAAGGTCCTGAAACTTTTTTTTTGCCCTTAGCTCCCGCCTAGCTATACTGGACGGCTACTTCGTCACTGAACAGTTTTTTCAGAATTCTTCATGTCCCGTCGCCGTGGCTTTTTCCTCCAAACTTTTGTATGTACTTTTTCTAAAATAAGGAAAAGCACATTGATGTATCAGCAGACGGCTGAACATAGCTGCTTTTAAGCAGCTCGTTTAAATGAAATTGTAAACGAGACGTTCGTTTCGTGGTTGTGAAGCCGTGAGTTGCTCATTGAAGTTCTCGAACTCTTCTACATCCACAAAAGGTGCTTCGATGATATCCCCTTCAGAGTCGCGGGGGATTTCGTTTGCCTGTGACATAAGCAGGTCCAACTGAGTCGAATGTTTTGTCTGCTTCAAGCTGATGATGTGGAGCACTGGCTTCTCAAACTCTGAAAAAAAAAGAAAAAAAAAAAGCTGATCCATTAATAGCAGTTCGAAAAGGCAGAGCTTTTCAAATGCAAGAAATGTCTACCAGCAACCAAGTTTGTTTTTCTGGTACGAATGTGCTTTATGTGATCACATGTAGGATTTTAAGAGGAAATAACACCTATTAGTTTTATTTCCAGCCTGAATGTAGCAGCAATAAAGCAGAGTTTTGTCAATTAGTTTAACAATTTCTTTCTAGATCTGTTAAGGCCACGGTCCCACTGAATGTGGCAGTTTAGGCACTTTTTGGCAGGTCATTACTCATCTTCTTTTGCATACTGTTTTGTGGGATTGATGTCGTTCGAAAGGCAAAGCAATCCTCTTTCATTTGATATTATGTATGTATTGGTTTATACTGCTAATGCGCATTTGTTGCGTTGCGAATATGATGGCGCGGACCCCTACTTGCTCCGCTGGTTCATGTTTCATGAAGAATCTATTAAAGATAAAACACGGTTTCAATAGAGCAGTTTTGTTAAGATGATGTTGGAGCAGAATGTAAAGATATACTTTTTTTGGCATTTGTACTACTTTGTTTTGTTCATCTCTCCAAATATTGCCCTAAAATTGTAATTTTTCTGCACAAATATATTTAATGACATGCGCTAGGGCAATTAATTTAGCTACAGACGTAGTGCTTATAATTGGTAATGTGCAGAACAAAATTAAAGTTGTGTAAATTTGTTTTGTTTAGATATTCTATATAAAACGTAGCACTTTTTTGTGCTTCGAGTCAGGGTGCTTCAAATGCCGTTGAGGAAATAATTAAACTATGATAAAATTTTTTATAACATTTAGAACTACACTGGTTGCCCAAGAAGTGGACGGTAGCTTTTCTTTTCATTTTCAAATTCATAACGCTCCAGGAGCCTTTCAAACTAACCTGTTTTTGACGCATGTCTTTTATGGACATCAAACAGATTTATTGGCATCTAAAAATAGTTATTGTAGGGAATAGTATACATTGCGATGTATTAGATCTTCACAATGATCATGCTTTGGTTTCTTGATAGTTGTAGAGCTTAGTTAATTTTAAAAACAATTAAACACTGTTTGGGTGTTTTGTTGCGCTACCTGCCGGACGGCAGAGAAAACTGCTGATTTCTAATGTTCAAGAAATTTTCGAGGGCGGCGTTGGTGCCTTTATCATCATCAATGTCCGTGTCTTTTTACCTTCATATTTTGAAAATATGTTGGAAGAATTATTATCGACAAATGAATTTTTAAGTACTGGGTCAGGTTAATAAATCTAAGATGAATAATTACACAAGCGTAGTGTGATATAATGGGTTAATTATTCGATATGATTAAAATCAATAAATAACGAAGACGAAAAGGAAAAGAATTCACCTGAGTTCACTTCGTGCCTAGAGTCACTAAATGAGCTGCGCTTAGAGTATTGGCACTCCGTTCCCCAACATTGTTGTGGGCGCCGCCATTTTGGGTCTTGTGCAGAGCAAACGCAACTGCCGATCGTCATGATTCAAAAGTGCGACTTCCTCAGCATTAGATGCGGTGTCAGGAAGCTGATGCAACATTGCTTTGCTCTGTCGCGGACTGTTTAAACATTTGTGGAGGACAGAAAATTGTTTTTTTGTGATTTTAGATAAAGCTTCAGATAACTGGCAACCATGATTTTAAGCCACAGTATGCCCAAGTTTTGTTACTCTGAAGCGTAGCTTATTTAATGACACTATTCATGCCCTTGTTCAAGGAGCTTGTAATACCTGAAGGGGCCATGACGTAAGCCCTGTGGGCTCCACAAGCTACTACCATTTAACGCCGGCCTCTACATCACTGTTCTCGCTAGTGCCACTAAATTAGCTAAGCTTCAGAGTAGCGAAACGACCATATTGTGTCTTAAAATCATTGTTGCCAGTTATCTGAAGCTTTATCTGAAATCACAGGAAGCGCTTTTTCGTCCTCCAGAAATGTTTAAACAGTTCGCGACAAAACAAAGCAATATTACATGAGCCACCTAACACCGAATCCAATGCTGAGGAAGTCACACTTTTGAATCATGACGATCGGCAGTTGCGTCTGCTCTGCACAAGCACCGAAATGGCTGCGCCTTCAACAATGTAGGGGAACGGAGTGCCGATACTCTAAGCGCAGCTCATTTAGCGGCTCTAGTTCCCGCGAACCTCCTTTTCCCTGACTGAAACTGAAACTAAATATGAATAATACACCATTATTATAGCTTATTATAGCGCGGGTTTTGTGTGTGACCGATCTAACCGTCTCAGAAGAGAAAATGCCAGCTTGCGCTGGTTTCAAAAAGACGATCCAAAGAAAAGAGGTGGCACGCTGTGTTCTTTGTGATTGTGCGTCTAATTCATATACAGGTACATTTGAAGATCGACAATGGACGTCAATCGTCTTGAGGTAATGTAACGTATTAAAATTATATAAATAATAAACATAATGAAGGACTGAACGACTCAATTTTTTAATTCATGTATTGTAATATGGCGGTAGCCTAATGTACTTATTGTTGATGAAGAGCAATACGAGGTGTCGAGGTAATGATTAAATGATGAGGCTCTATAAGGACGACGACATTAGTAGGTATCGAACTACAACGTAAAGTGCCAGACTTGTTTCAAGTATCGTGTACCCAAAGACTTTTCTTCACCCGCAATAGAATATGGTAGAATCAATGAGGATGCTGCTTTACAACTGTACGTGGAACATGAAAACTGCACTCGCGAAAGTGCAGCTTATTCATTAATATGAAGGACAGATTTCTAGCATCATCCCCTGATGGACTGCTTGGAACAAATGGCCTCGTTGAGGTAAAGTGTCTGCGTTCCAAAAGATTCTTATAGCCTACCGAAACCGCAAAAGAGTATGAGGCGACAAATAAAAAAAGGAGCCGTGTGTGAAAGGTCCAAATCCCCACCATAGCTTCTGCCACAAAATAAAAGGGCAGTTACACAATACACAGAGATTTTTGTGATTTCGCTATATTTGCACTCAAGGGCATTGATATCCAATGTATTCAGAGGGATGACCCCATCTGGCCAAACAATGTAGAGCCTTTTCTACTCAAGTTTTACATGAAAGGCCGGACTTCCGCTGAAATTCCACACGTAGACGAGTTGTCCGATCGAATAAACTGCCATTACTCCCGATCTGGGAATCTCTCGATCTTCGTTCGCAGGACACAGTGTCATGAGGTCGAGGGGTGTGGCTCTTCGTCCGCCGAACATTGCTTCGGCGGGTGTTTTTCTTGTGGAAGATGAGGCCGTCGCGTGCTGCCGGAAAAAGAACCTGGCGATTTTTCACTGAACTGCTTCTTCCGTAAGCTTCAAGAAGGATTTCTTCGTTTCACACACCATCTTTTCTGCTTGCCCGCTAGTTGCAGGATGGTATGGTGCACTAATGTGGTGCCTGAGGCCGTTTTTATTTTTCTTAAAAACTTGTTTATTTTATTTGAAAGAAGATCCGGCGCGTTATCAGATAAAAGTATTGTCGGTGGGCCAAAGGTAGCGAAAAGAGAGCGTAGAACGTCTATGACGCGTATGGACGTCGTGGCATACATCGTGTAAACTTCCAATCATTTACAGTACGCATGGACCATGACTCCGCAGATGCGGATACGTTTCGCCGCCCACCGACTGAATAGTGGATCGTTTTCAGTTACTGTCCTTGATGGCGCTGGACTCAAGGAAGACTTCGAGTCTTTCCGCAAAGGTAGCCCAGGTGCCGAGTCTTTTGTGGAAAGCGGTAAGTGCCCGAAACGTCAACAATGTCGGTAGCGACGTGCTGTGCTTTACACTTGAGGCTTACCAGTCGCTAAGACGAAACTTGCTTGTTCGTCTGCCACGAATCGTCCGATATCAGGTCATCACCGCAACTCCATCTCCCGACAAAACAGGTCTTCATTGTCTGCATGTCTATAGTTAGCAATCATGTGAACTTATAAATTCCCGAACGCTCATCACTTGCCGTCACTAAACGCCGTTCAATCATAGCGTCTTGATTGCTAATAAACGTCTTCCTATTTATAAAAGGGGTGTTCATAAAGTTCGTATTATCGGCACAAAGAATTAAAAAAAATTGAACAAAACAGGCATCAACATGAGCGCGCGTCCCTCTAGTTTCCAAACAGTATAAACATCGCATGCTATAGTAGCTCGGAATGCCGCTAGGGAGTCGAAACAAAAATGTCAACGCCCCTCGGTACCAAGCACATGCAGTGATCAGTTTTCTCCATTTGAAGGGAAGCAATGCCAAGGATATTCATTCCAATCTGTGAGCGTTGTTCGGGGACAACGCCCCAGTTTATGACACTTTGGTTAAATGGCGGAGACGCTTCCAGTGTGGCCAAATAAGAGGAAAGCACTTCAAGGACGGTGACAAAGTGATTGCTGAAGTGGAGCGATTCCTGAACCCTCAAAACGAGGAGTTCTATAATAATGGCCTCCGGTATGTGGTGCATCGCTAGAAAAAGTGGGTAACTTTTGGTAGCGAATATGTAGAGAAAGTCTCAAATCCTACTCGAGTTCGATTGCTGAATCTCTATTCCTTCGTGACAATAATATTAACTTTATGAACGCCCCTCGTACTGATGCTTTTCATCATATTCCTCCTAAGCTGTTCTTACAACATAATGTGTGTCGGTACTTCCGAAAATATTGCAACGGCGTTTGTTTTCTGGGAACTATTGGAGACGTGCGCGATCGAAAGCGTCGCGGTGGTCGGCCTTCCATGATTGGCCGAATGCTGGCTTTGACGTCAGGAAAGGAGTTCTCATGGACGGAAATAAGAGGAACGTGAGGACTTTAATTTTGACGGTGTTGACAGTGTTAGTTCAAGAGTGCTATGATTTCAAGCTTCCGCCATGCTAATTACAAACACCATCCAACTTGTTCGCAATGTAATGACGTTGTGGTGACACAGATCTAAACAGGAAAACAATCAAAAGAAATAAAAGACGACGTTCTCGGGGCGCGCGCTATACGCACGTCTCGAGGCAGAGAACGCTTGAGAATTCGAACAGGTCGGATGCCTTGGCTCTTTCTTCCCCACAAGTGGTGACCCGGACGTGATAGTCACAGACCGGGGACGACAGTTTGAGTCGTCACTATTCACAGAGTTAACCCGCATTCTTGGGACGACACGGTTGAGGACGACTGCTTACCACCCGCAATCCAACGGACTTGTGGAGCGCTTTCATCGCCATCTGAAATCGGCATTGATGGCCCATGGAAGGCCTAACGAGTGGGTTTCCCAAGTGCCGATCGTGCTCCTTGGCGTCCGGACTGCCCTTAAAGAAGACCTCGGATGTTCCACCGCCGAGCTCGTCTATGGCACTCCCCTGAGGTTGCCATCAGAGTTCTTCGAGGCCGACACGCCATCGTCGGCAAAGCCCGAAGCTTACGCCGAGACCCTCAGAGAAGTGTTCGAAAAACTCCGCCCAATTCCAACTCGGGTCGGGAATACCAAGTCACCATACGTTACGGAGGACCTAAAGACTGCCACCCACGTGTTCGTCCGACAGGAACATCGCAGAAAGCCACTACGTCCTCACTATCAGGGACCGTTTCCCGTGGTACAGAAAAGGACGGACACGTTCGTCCTACGCATGAACGGGAAAGACGATGCCGTTGCCCAGCACCGACTCAAGCCTGCTCATCTAGAGGCTACTACGCCGACATACAATCTCCGGCCACAAAAAATTGTCAGTTGGAAGGATTTATAAAACATATAAATCCTCCCAGAGGGGGGCATATCTGTGGTGACACAGATCTAAACAGGAAAACAATCAAAAGAAATAAAAGACGACGTTCTCGGGGCGCGCGCTATACGCACGCCGCGAGGCAGAGAACACTTGAGAATTCGAACAGGTCGGATGCCTTGGCTCTTTCTTCCCCACAACGTCACGAAAGGTAACCATACGAGGGCCCCACCGAAACATCTCGCCGCTAATAATGTAACAACCTTTACAACAACTTCCGGATCCCGTGAAACACAATATTTCGCGACGTCGCTTTTCAGTCGTCATTATAATGGCGAGGTGAATACCGTAAATCGCGAAGCAGTTTACTAGACGTCCGCTTCCACTGGTGTCTTGGAAGATTGAGTCTACTCAGCGTGCATTACTGCAGAAGAATTTTTCGTTGACAGAATATTGACCCGTCAATCAACAATTCATTCCTTCTTGGTAAGATTTATTGCGAAAGCCCGTGGCAACGCAGCGTGACATTCTCGCATACATGAGTTTGCTGGGCCACCATATTGAGCAAGCTGAGCACAGCTGGCAGAGGCGCGAGCAAGGCCACAATGGGAACGTGATGGTGCTCGAGCCATTCCACCGTGAACCAATATTTCGGCCTCCACACGGGTGCGTGTCGCCATCTATTGGTTGAACTAACGCCTTGTTCAAGATGGCTGCCGTGGGACCGCAGCCTTAAACACAACTTTTGTGTTACGTTCAAGGCAAATTAAGGCGTAATTAATAAATTTATTGCAGCATAATGTAATAATACCTACCATTTTAAGCATTTAGAAACAAAAAGTCTAAAAAAAGATCCTGCATAAGACATTCCAGCTGCTTACCACGCCTGCCCAGCCCCTTCAAGGGGATTTCATATCTCTTCCGTATATTCGGCTGGTTGCTGCTGGACCAT
Organism: Ixodes persulcatus; assembly: GCA_013358835.2. NCBI lineage: Eukaryota > Metazoa > Arthropoda > Arachnida > Ixodida > Ixodidae > Ixodes > Ixodes persulcatus. The sequence continues at coordinate 173,882 of JABSTQ010009981.1, read as the reverse complement.
GGCACAGCTGAAAAACCAAAAGCTATTCAGAAAATTTAACTTAAGCTGGTTGGACCTTGCGCAAGATGTCAATAAGCACCCTGCCGCACTCTTGGACATGCTGAGAACTGGCTGATTGTATGGTTTCTGTATTTATTCAGTACTCTGACTGTCCTGCTGCAGTGGGTGCAGAAAAGCATTCACAATATATATGGCGGGCACGTAGGCCTCTATCAGTTCTTTTTTTTTTTTTATTCAAGCATATAATTTTACGGTCAAGTGTTTTCCCACATTAGAACAATGAAGCATTCAATAGCCTCAGTTGGAGCTCTATCATCAGACAGGTCCTGTATGTCCAGGAACACTACTAAAGCCCCGTACAAAAGTCTGGTTTGTTTATGTATTTTATATTCACAGCGCATTGCAGGTAAGTTGTTTTGTCCCGAAAGAGAAACAACTAAAGACATGTTGAAAGGAAACTTAAGAGAATGCCTGACGTAGCAATTATTCAGATCAATTTTCACTGCGTACCTTTGCGGCCCTGCATTTCCGAAACGCTTTTACGCTTAATCGGTTGATTCTTCTGGTGTTCACCAGCACCAGTCATGCTTGTTCCTGTGACAGTCGAAGGAAACGTAACAAAAACACATTTTCAGTGAATTTCCACTTACACGGTAGGCAGCAAATTTGCCTGGATGAGAAGGCCTTGAAACATGATGACGTTGGTTCCACTCAGTATTATCTGCCAGTGTCCAAACAGTACTTCCTGTATTAAAGACAGTTCCAATAAAAAAATGAAGCAACTTAAATTTATTTTTTATTCAAACATAATGTCAACGCCTACCTTTTAACCTGCGTTGCGGTGGCGTGGGTGGCTGCACCGAGTCGTCGCTTCCGTGGTCATAAATCACACGGTTCATTTTTCTCTTTTCTCCACCAATTCGCGTCACAGACTCGTCGCTTTCAGAGTCACTAAAGTTGCGGCTCCTCTTTTTTCGCATGCCTCGTCCACGTTGGTTATCTGTGCCCAGATCCGATGTCTCCACCACTAACGGAAGTTTTCTTCGTGCTTGTTCAAAGTAATCTGAAAAGAAAAGTTTTTATTTTTGATAAATAGAGGATTTTTATAGTGTAACATTGCATGATCTTATGCAATTATCTTCATGTGTACAACACTCATATGCTACTTTTGTTTCTATCAGCAGGAATGCTAACACAACAGATGGTATTTAACTTTCCAAACCAGTCAGTAACAACGAAGTCTACTTTTGACCACACGTCTGATGGTTCTGCCGATTTTTCAATAAGCTTGCGAATGTTTTTGTCATTTCCAGGCCGCATACAATAGATATCCCTAAGCCAAAGGCGTGGCACAACTGCGACGGTGTCATCATCTTGGGGAAACTTCACAATGGCAAAGTCTGCACCATCTATGGAATAGAAATGAGAAGTCTAAAAGAAAAAATAAATCGCTCAGACAATCAGATTTCATAAAAGAGTATAGTAATTAAGGTATAAGTTCATCACAAGAGTTCTCACCTCAGACATAATCCTCATGCAGCAGTGGAAATATAGCACTTTTGTCTTTGAATGGAAACGTACATGCGTTGTTGTTGCATGCGAAATTGGCCAAGACTGAAGAGATGACAGGTTGGAAGTCAAGTAGATTCCAAACATGGACGAATCACACGGGTAGTTGTACAGATCTCTCTTTGAGCAGTATTTTCTTCCTACTATGCAAACCTCCCCTGTCGTTTCACGAAAAACAATGTTTTCTAGCTGAACGATGGTGCCATCATTCAAGAGAAGAGTACTGTCTCTGTTGCTGTTTTATAAAACAAACTTGGCTGGGACAGAGACCTTTTTGTACTGTGGATTCCTACATCCAGTAGGTAAAGGTACAGTCTCGTGCTCGAGCGAGTACTTGATTCCCTTGCAGGTTTTGTTTTCCAGAGCAAGAGACCGTTGCTCCACAATTCGGCAGTGAAGTTATTCAAGAGGCCTCTCTGGTTTTCCTTTCATCTTCTTCAAACTCTGCATAAAGTTCTCAAACGGGAACGAACTCCACATGTCCAGTGGATCATGAGAGCAGACATCCTGTCCCAAATGGATCAAACTATACACATTGTGGGATACGGCACTCTCACCATAGATCGAAATGTAAGTTCTAACAAAGAAGACTAATAGTATTTCTACATAGCAAAGGAAATCTTCAGATGGAGAAGTGCTGGCAAGGATTTCGAGACCACAGTGCGAAACCATAAAGTTTTTATAGATGCTTTCCGGCAGGCATTTTGCAAAAATAATAGGCCCAGTGTATATTGTATATTATACACTTTCATCTGTACAGATCAGAAAGGCTACGTGGCTTCCTACTAAAATCAGATGCAAAAACGTGAGCGAGTTCTACACACAGGGTTCGCACCACGGCGTACCACCCGCAGACCAAGGGGCTGACGGAGAGACTCAACAAGACCATCGCTGACACGATCTCCATGTACGTCGACGTCGAGCACAAGACATGGGACGAAGTGTTGCCGTACGTCACATTTGCCTACAGCACGGCCATGCAAGAGACCACCGGGGTGACACCCTTTCAACTGGTTCATGATCGCTAAGTAACGACAATGCTGGACGCGATGTTACCCCACAAACCGGTTGTCGACGGAAGCGACGACGCCCAGGTGGTTGGCCAACGGGCAGAACTAGTCCGTCACCTCGCCACACTCCGGATTAAAGCCCAACAACGCGTCCACACTGGCCGCTACAACCTTTGTCGTCGGGACGTCCACTTCCATCCCGGAGACAGCGTAGGGGTCTGGACTCCGATCCGTCGCCGTGGTCTCAGCGAGAAACTCCTGAAACGGTATTTCGGAACCTACAAGGAACTTCGTCGACTTGGAGGTCTGAACTACGAAGTGATGCCGGCCGGAACAAGAACATCGTCGCGCCATCCACCCCTACCTGAGTCGTCCACGTCGTGCGCCTGAAGCCGTACGTATACGCTCGATAGGACTGTGAACCTTATGCGTTCCAAATCACTCTTTAGTTTACCGCTTTTTTTATTTGCCTTATTTTGTTTTGTTTTGCATCGAGGCGATGCAATTTTTAAAGGGGGGAGTAATGCCGCACGCGAAGCTGGACAAGTAGGCAGCGCGCGCGTGGCCTAACGGTTATTGGGCCTGCCTCCCACGCGAGAAGCCAGGGTTCAATTCCTGGGAGCGACGCATCTTTTGTTTATTTCTACAATTTAGTGTTCTGGTAAGTTCGGCAATCCTCTTGCGTGTTCGAGGTCCGAATTTTCTACACGTCGAACCCTCTACGCCGATCATTCCAGAAGCCCACGCGTGTACATAAGGGGCTCCACGTGGCGAGCCAAAGTCAGTTGCGCCTCAGCGTTAGATCCTACTGCTTCGCCGCCTCTGACGCCCGCGACGCTCTGTTGTTATCTTTTCTTCCTTTTTATTTTTGGGCACAAGTTCGCCCTATTAAACGTTTCAGTTTCCCAGTTATTCTTTTTGCCATTACCTATTCATTCGTGACAATATACAAATCGTTGTACTAAAGCTCCACTAACCTGATATTTCTGCATCGTGGAAGCCTCATTTTTGTTCCCTGGCCTAATAAACTTGGTATAATTTTCCATCCTCAAATCGTCCGTCGAAGTTCCTAGTGTAATCCACACTCACGATGAACCGCGTTTTATCGAGGACGAACGCCTCTAAAACGTATCCATAGCGCGCAGACATGATCGAGAAGATGAGCGGTCAAAGTGATGATGAGTGAAGAATTCACCGCGACCAAAAGCATTGGCGTAATCAATGTTGTTTCTGATCAGGGTTTTTCAAAGCCCCCCTTGTTTTATCTCTTATATTAGCGGTTTCACTCATGTTCCGAAATCGTTTGCTCGTGCATGCAGAAACTTCTATTTTTCCAAAATAATATTGTATGACGGAAGAGTCGTAAGGCCCATACCATCAAACCTTATATCACCTGTCGGTTCGTCTGTTTGTATGTGAAGGGTTCCTGACGTGCTGACATATAGCCTTGATGTATTCTCAGGATCGCCACCAAGGGATATTGACGGCATTTTACTGCTGCCAATTCTGCTATCAAAAAGCCGACAAGTGCAGTCAGGGTGTCAGTCAGACTGCGCTTATCGGGCAATCAGAGATGCTTGACGTACAGCCAGGTAAAGTCAGCTGTCTATTGGGAAGCACTGACTGACTGACACGATTGATTTTTCAATCGGGTGGTGGTTATTTAAATATTAATGTATGCGAAACTAAATTGTAATATTTGACCCATGGAAGCTCTATAGCTTCTGTCACCTTACAATGAACAGCAAGAAACGCTAAAAGCAATTTTAACCAATCACATGCCGCGTGACTTCCCATTGACTTACCAGAGATGGGCAGCAACGTGCGGGATACGAAGTCACTTGATAAACTCAGAGCGCTGGTCTGGCTGGGGCGGCTCCTGAAGTTCGTTACGGTCCATCGTCAGATCAAACCGAGAAAAAATCAGGAGGTGTAGGTCTTTAATGCTATAGCGTTCAAGACTACCCTTGAATTGGCAGCACAGGATGACCTTTACGTCCCTGCCGGTTTGCTGCGCGTGATCGACAGTATGACAAGAAAAATGGATATCCAAACCGCCGAGTTCAAATGCCTCAGAGCTGAAAACCAACACCTTCGCTCCGGCTGAAGCTCGTTACGGTCCATCGTCAAATAAAACCGAGAAAATTTGATACTAAAAAGGACGACATTATTATCAATATGGGAAACCAGGAGGTGTAGGTCTTCAATGCTATAGCATTCAAGACTAACTTCGTGGCCGTGTGCACAAACGATCTACACAAATGTTTGTATTTTTTTTTCTCTTTCCCCGCTTGAGAAATGCAAAGCTCTGGTTTCCCCGTTTTCGTGTATGACTGAACGTAGAAGTTAATGAAGCGTCCGAGCCGCATCAAGGATTGTGGAATGGCGAGCATAATAAGTGCTTTAGGGAAACCACAATCGTAAACGAGGGGGATACACGAATGCAGCGTGAGGAAGACGATCTGGAAGATCTGCAGCCCCGTGAGGTACTTCTTCCACCAGAGGAACTTCGCAATTCTCGGTCCAAGTGATGAGAGGAAGTAGTAGCCGTACATCACGACGTGGACGAGCGTGTTGAACCACAGGACCATGATCAGGTGACCGCTTCCTCCGAAGGTGAGGTACACCCAGCCATTGAGCACAACGAGGAAGTGGTGAATGACGTGAAGAAACGTAATATGAGAGAACTTCTTCGTCGCAATGAAGAAGAAGGTATCCATGAAGTCGGTGATGCGCACAAAAATGTACAACCATTCAGTTTCCAGGATGCGTACCTTGTTTTCACTCTTGGAGTAGTCCAGTCCACAGTGAAATCATAACCAGTGGTCCCACTCAAGGCCACTTCCGGTAATCGCGCATACACAGCGCTCCTCAAGCCGGATGGCGACAACTGACGGTGTGAAACAAAAACAAACAAAACAACAGGGTTAAAAAGAATTGTAATGAACTAAATTGAGTGCGTTAATGTTAATATTTTTAGAAAACATAATAAGCTAGATTATAATGATGAACCACTATGGAAATAAAAAATCGAGCAGTGACCGTTTGCTTTAAAAGTTCATTGCCCTAACCGAAGCCATGTTTTTAAACGTCGCCGGTCGCGTTGTCGGCGTTGTCGGTGTTGCTGTTCTGCAAATTTCTCTTTCCAACCTTTCGGTTGGATCCTCGCTTGGCGTTTTAATGTCACGTGAGTTACCGAATCACGCTATGAATGTGTCCTAAATGGGCCTGCTCAGGCAAGAAGCCAAAAAGCCGGGGCCTCACTTCGCCGTTCGAGATTTCGGGATACCTCTTCAAGTTCGTTTCTGGTGAGTGCAAACATTTCTTAAAGTGCTCGTGCTGTCCTTCGCGTCAGGCCATGGCACGATGGTCTTTTCTCCGACGCAGTGTATGTGACTCGGTTAATTTTTAAGGCGTATGTAGTTACGTCGGACTTGACTTGTAAAACGGTCGAACGTAATGAATTGCTTGTTCACGCTTAATGATTTTGCAACTTCCACGTATCGAAGCTTTCACACCACTTTACTGGAAGAATATAAATATCGTGGCAAATGACTCGAATCAGGACCGAACCTGGGATTCGCTTATCTGTAAAATCATAAAAGAGAAGTTGGCATCATAGCATAACATAAAAAAAAACCGCAACATTATAAAAAGTGAATTTACCAGTTATATATTTGCAAACAGGTTAAGCAAGTTGACTGGGTACATTGAACATAATTCTGAACTGACTGGTCAGATGGATGTCCCTTGAAGGGAATTAACGGGAAGGCACCTCTAAAAAAAGCGTTGCTCAAACATGCCAGTTTCCTGGACTCACACCTGCCTTCTCTCTCTCCTCAGGATACCCTGTGGGTATGGCAGCATCTGGCACCTGTCGTTCAGCATGCGTCGAGACCCCCACCGCCCCCGTCAAGTTCCAGACATAATTTATCTCCGCTTGGCACGTCATGCAGTAAGACCCACAGTACTTATCTAACTTAGAAGTATAAGCAGGGACGGATCCAAGGCGGAGATCCAAGGGGGACTCCAAAGATGGGCGACGGGGGCGGCCCCCCCCCAAACAAAGTCGACTCCCCTCCCTCCCCTCCTCTCCTTTTCGGAGGGCAATTTGACATGGGTGGAGCCCCCGGTGCACACGAAGGAATGGGAGAATAGCATCCTTACAAATTTTCTGCCCCCCCTCCCCCCCAAAACGGAGTTCTGGATCCGCCCCTGAGTATAAGGTGTGTCTCACTTCGTCCATTCACTGTATGCTGTTACTTTCTTGTTCCAGTACGATGGTTCCTCGGAGAATCAAAGAGAATACCACGAGGGCGACAGACGTGTGGAGGCAAGCTGCAAGGGCCGGACACCAGAGACAAGGACCACCAGTAACCAGGGGGATAAAGTGAGGAAACTCAAGAGGCAGCTCATCATCTGGCCCACAAGAAGAAAATCGGAGACCGTATGCTGGAAAAATTGTCGACCCTCATCCTTGGGTGGCATGAGCATTTTCTGGTCATATTCGTACTTGAGGTGAAGTGTTACTGGAACTAGGTCGACTCATCCTTCTGCAGCTTACAGGGCGTTACCAAAGCTACGGCACCAGCGAGACCACCGGAACATTTGGCTGAGGGACGGGACAACATATTGTGGGAGTATACTCCTCCTACGGAGAGCTCTCACAAAACTTGCTTCGTTGCTCTGATTAGCTCCAAAAGGCGGCAGTGTTTTTTCTTTGTAAAATTAGGCTGAAACAGATTAGAGTTGTAATGTGGCCACCGAAATTGACATTGCGGAATAATATTTATCATGAGGGTTCTGGCATCTATCCTATGATCTCTTATGCAATTATGAATGTCGCAGCCACAAGTGATCACTTGACAATAATCTGCAACTCGTCATATGACAAACTGCGTAAATGGTTGGGTAAGTGTAGTAGCGGCAGTTCTGCATATCTGGGAAAAAACAGTGGCTGGGAGGGCTCTCTTCCTCATCACCATCTGTCTCAGGGAGGGCTGTCTTGAAAACCCCTTTCAAGTCATTAGTCTGAAAGAGAGTTTCTGGGATACCGCTGACGCATAGTAATTTCCGGCATCTATAAGACACTTGAGAAGGAAAACCTTGTGCAGTTGCAACCTGCGAACCAGGATGCAAACCGTGAGGACGACTTAGATCAAGTCCTGTTTTGTACGAGTGGTCTCAGCATTTGGCATGCAAGCTGTGGAGCAGTTCTGGCAATTGGAACTTCAAGCTCCTGAATACTGGAATTGTTCCCATCAGCACGACAACCATAGCTGGTTGTCGTGCCAGTAGACCTCGTTCTGAAGTCACCGGAAAAAAACAATAACCAGTTGCTATTGGTCAAGAACAAGACTTTTTCTCTCTTGAGCTTGGACAAAGTGTTTTTTAATTAGTTTTCTCAAAGCCCCTTTGACACGCAATGGCACACATAACCTAGCTCAGTGAACACCCTACCTGTTAGTAGTGTTTCCAGTTTGTGCTAAATCACGAAAAGAGCCCTTGAAGAAAAAATTGACCGCATCTCCACGTGGTGAATGATGTTGCTTGGGGCGAAGCTCTGGTGGTGCTTGTCTGCGTAGACGCCGAGCCGCAGCATGCCGAGCCTTTTCATTAATGTCAGTAGGAGTATGTGTGGTTTTCTTTTTTTTTTTTTTAAGAAGACAGATGGGATGGCATCTCGGAACCCCCTACTCTTTTTTCATAATTGTTTTTTCATCTTCTTTTTGCGCTACACGAGCACGTGAGCTCACGAGCAGGAGCACGAGCACCCGACGGCGGACGGACATACGGACATGGCTAGCCCCTAAGGAGCTTCGCCCCTAATAAGGTAGTGCTGTGAAAAAGTAAAGTTTTAATTCCTCATACCAGAGATTCCCATCTGTTGGAGTTTAGATAGGAGCAAGCTGTGGTCTGCGCTGTTAAAAGCCTTTCTGAAGTCTAACTGGACGATCTCGCACGGAGTTCGGTTGTCGAGGCTGGTGCTGAATGCATGGGTGAACGCTGCAAGGGCCGATTCGCAGCTCCTGCCAGGGCGGAAACCGTATTGGGGGGGGGGGGGGGGGGCTAAGGAAGTTCGATAGCTCAAGGTGGGCTAGGAGTCGCTTGTTAATGACTCTCCATTGTTTGGCAAATGATGGAGGTTATGGAGATTGGTCGGTATGAGTGGATGTCAGACTTGAGGGGGCACTGTATCCCTTCTTGAGAGGCGTTACTGACGCAACTTTCCAGGATTTAGGAACAGAGCTGTGGGAGAAAAATCATTAAAGAGGCGAGTGAGGACGGGGGAGATACAGCCAGCACAGGATTTAAGCAATGCGGTGTGGAGGCTGTCTGGTCCAGGGCGTTGAGAGGAGTTGACACAGGCAAGGGCTTCGTAGGTTTCACTTTAAAGAATGACTATGGAAGAGAGTGTGGTTGCTGGTGTGGCCTCGACTGGCAGAGTTGTGGGTTGAGTGGGACAAAGGTTAGGTGCGGTAGGGTCAAGCAGACTTGGACGTAGTTCAACTACTCTACTCAAACTACTGTAGTTTAACTACTTTTCCGAGTAACTTGGTAACTTTCAATTACAACTTTATTCGGGTAATTAGTAGTTTAATTTAACTACATTTTTCAGGTAACTTCTACTCAAATTACTAACTACTTTCGAAATCGCCGGCAGATGAAGTGGCCTTCCCGTACAAGGTGCCCCCTCGCAGCCGTAGAAAATGCATCACAGGCGTCCTTGGGCCAAGGTGGCGATGAGCAGCCAAAACATAACACCGACGCGCACGAACGCAGGAAGAGATGCTTAACAAGCCTTGGTCGGGTATTGACCTAATCCGGTAATGCACACAGGCGCCGCGCCTTCAGCTGCAACCGTGCAAGCAAAGACGGGGGCACTCCGAAGGTTGTTGTTGTTTTCATGTTGTCTGCCTTTTGTGAGTTCTGACTCAAGCGGTTTGGGGGTTCTACGGGAGGCGCCACTGGCATGACCTCGGAGCTGGGCGCCTGTTCCCATCGTTGCCTCGTCGTCAGCGAATACTCGCTTGCACAGCCGGACTCCACCGCACAGAAACGCATACACGGATAATCCGTTCATGGGAGCACATTCCCTCTTCCAGCTGCAACTGTACCAGCGTCAATGCTTGTTCACGTAATCCTTCAAGCCCTTCCGACCTTCCACGACAGGGAGACCTCCTCTTTGTTGAAAACGATTTACTTGTCAGGCGTGTCAGGCGCGTCAGGATACCGTAGTCGCCGGCGAGGGTTGCGAGTCACCCTTGGGAGTTCCTTTTGTTGAACCCGGCGTCAGCGGCGAAGTATACTTCGTTTCATCTTCTGTTAAATAAAAAAAAAAAAAACTTTTTTTTTGTACTTAGCACTAGCACTGCAACGAGACGCGCAGTCATCCGGATAATCTCATCGTCGTGGCGTGAGACTTGAACCCTTGACGGTCAGGTGCACTCGCTCAGCGTACTCTCCGAACGTCGTGGGAATAAAGAGTGTCCAGTCATAACAATCTCAACTTGGCGAAGAAAAAGACAAAAGGAGGAGAGTTTTTTATACAACCCCCCAAACGAGGCAAACCTCACATGTTTCGTCGTGGACACCTAAAGGCCCGTTCACACTCTTGCGACCGAGTTCGACCGAGAGAAACCAGACCGGTTTTTAAGCCTCTTGCGATCTCTTAGGACCAGCTCCGCTGCTGGTCCTAAGAGATCGCAAGAGGCTTAAAAACCGGTCTGGTCTCTCTCGGTCGAACTCGGTCGAACTCGGTCGCACGAGTGTGAACGGACCTTTAAGGCCCGTTCACACCCTGCACAGCCTGTTTCTCAAACTCAACGCTGCTGTTCCATCCAGCGCGTCGGTGGAACGTCTTTTTAGCTTAGCTGGGGACGTCGCTAGGAGTAGAAGGCGAAAACTCTCCTATCAATAACTTTGAAAGTAAATTGCTTCTGCGAGCGAATAAACTATTTTGGTGAAAACGCGTCATAAAATGACTGCATTTATTTCAGGCTAGCAGAGTTTTTCACGAGTCAAAACTGCTGTTCACTTTGCTACCACAAAAATATAAAAAAGTAACTTCGAAAGTAACTTCAAAGTAACTCGCTACTTTTTTACAGTAGTTAGTAGCTTACTCAATTACTATTACAAATGTGTAATTTCTACTCTACTCCAATTATTTTTGGCGTCGATACTCAGTACCTTAACTTAACTACCTTTTTTGAGTAATTTGTACATGTCTGGGGTCAAGTAATGCTGCAGCCTGAGAAAAGTGGTAAGAGAAGAGCTCTGCTATGTCGTCAAGATTGGAATAGGGCCTGCCGTGATGTGTGAAGACCGGCGCATAGAACTTTTTTTTTTATAGTGAAAACATGCCCAAGAGTTTGGGCTGGCAGGACCTCACTTAGGGGCTGAGCAATGAATATTGGTGAGGAGGGCACTGCGATCACTGCCTGGTAGGCTGGATTTCACTGTGCAGCGGTAGGATAAGGTGTGATTATTGGTGCAGATGAGGTCGAGTAATGTAGCGTTGCTGTTTAGAGAAATGTGGAATGGGGCGTCATGAAGTTAGGTGAGGCCAGCAGTTTCCAGTACGTCTAACAGCGTGTCATAGAGTGGATCAGATGAACAGTGCAGAGAACCTGCTGGGGTCGACGCGCTGTAGGCTCTCTTGGAGGAGGGCGTACGATTGTTCAGGGAGGGAGGGTGGGCAGCAGGTAGACACCAGAAGAAGCTTTCCATGTTTGCAAAATACCTCGACAAAGATGGCTTCGAGACCCGGAGGGGTGAGGTGGTCGAGACGTTGGCAGGGCAGGTGTTTTGGCATGGCGAGGACGGATACCTTCGCCCCAAGGAGGGACGGTCTTGCTAGAATAAAGAGAATTGTGCAAGATTGATTAATTGCCCATTAATTTCCCACCGAAGACAGTCGTTCAGCCATGTCTCGAACACAGCGAATATTGTATTCGGGAAAGATTACTTCAGTGCTTTAAAATCGGGACGGTTGTTCTTCAGGAAGCAAATGTTGGAAAACCTAACGTGATTGGACACTAGACTCCAATCGCGCACTTTTCGCACAACAACTATGCCAAACGCAGAGCTGTCGTGCGAACGGTGAACGCTGCTGATGCTGTCGCTCGCCGCAGGTGCGTCGGAGAACTACTTGGTTGAGCTGGCGATGATGGTGGGGTACGCAGGGGCTCCTTGCTGCTTAGGGGATGGAAAGAGGTCATCGGCCAGGGGTGGGAGCTGGCACGCCGCACAGATTCACTCGGTTGATAATGAGGAGAAGCGTCTATGCAAAGCGAGAGATACATCTTCGCATTTCTGGTGGAACCCCAAATCACGAACGTCGCATTGGAGAGTAGCGACATTGTCGAACACAGACCGGGAACAGCAGGGCAAGGTGGGACGTGAGCCGGAGTTTGAAGGTACATCACCAGTGATCAGCAATAACGGGATTAGGTGAGGTTATTGGCTTATTAAATTGACTGGCTAGATCCAATGTATTTCATAAAAAAACTGACCAAGGGGGCTATGTTCGACAAATGTCTTGTTTCTCCTAAGAAGAAACGGAAGTGATGGAACTGACGATATCGCGTTTGATTGGTTAGAGGCTCAAAAGACGAAAGAGGGAACTTTCGTCATTTGAGCCTCTAACCAACCGGACGCAATATTGTCACTTCCATCACTTCCGTTTCTTTTTAGGAGAAACGAAACATGTCGAACACAGCCTTCCAGGTGTGTTGAACATTCATCTTGGGGAGGGGGGGGGGGGGGAGGAGGAGGAGGAAGGGGAGGGGAGGGAAAGGACGGGCAGGTCAAATGCACCTCCAAACACAGCTTTATTCTTAACCACATTAGCCTGTAGTTACTGTTAAAGCAACTGGTTTGTAATCGCACTCGTTATGTAAAACAGTGTCGTGTCTGTGCACTTATTATTATTTTTTTATGGTTTATGAATAGCTGTTTTGAAATGCCTTTACCGCGACTTTTATTCACACAAGGCCCTCGATCACGTGGTTTGCGATTACCACTGGCTTATTCAACAGTGGGCAAACTGTGTATGATAAACTGTGGTCCAGTCCTTGACAGAACACACTGTAGTTTCCACCGAGGTACGTGTGACGCATGAATCGCACGAAGAAGAAAGCGTTCGCGATCACCTGGAACAAGTTATAGGCCATGATGGCCCACTTGAGGTTGTAGGGCTTCCGTTGTTAACACCTTCGCTCTTCGCCAGTAAGGCAGGTGCAGTGATTTCTGACTTCACAGTTTGTTGCACTTCTCACTGGGTCTCGACGTAACTTCTCTCAGATCAGAAATAATCGCTAGCCGTTCGCCGTTTCTTTTATGCAAATTCCGACGCCTCGCAGTTTCTTGGGAAAGAGGAAATAGCGACGTGAAATGTGGCTTTAGGAGAGGCCTGCAGCGTCCTTGACTTGACCGACGATACCGTGTAAACACTACTGAGGAAATTGCAACTCGATGAGGTTTTCTGGTTCAGGCACACCATCGGGATGAAGAACAGAACAATTACTGCGCAAGACGGCGGGCGTTCGTAACATAATTTATTCCGTGTTTTTCCTACATTCAAACACTATTTGCTTTGCTGTCAAGCCTGTTTTGAATACGAAGGAGGCCAGCTGTTTGTGCGATTATTCTGGACTGATTCTTCTGAATGCCATAATTTATAGGGGGCCTTAAATTATGATGATCGAGAGATGGCGCATTGATCTTAGCTTATGATGTTATTGAATGTTTTTTTGGCTTAATCGATTTATTTAAAAAAAAAACACGTTAAAGGTACAATAATGCGTTCTGTGCAGGAAACGTTGCGCGCAGGTGAGTTATGCCACCAGGCGAACACAATATAGGGAGACAGTCGTTACGGGAAGTCCGACAATTCACAACAAAAAGTAATTAGTTTTTAATTGGTGAATGTAAATACAAGGTTCCAATTACAACTTTGCTGAGCCTCATGGAATACCACTACATTAGTAAATATCTCAACTTTTGAGACGCGGAAAGCGCTGTATATTGCACTAAAGATACAACCCGTACAATATACGTAAGGCTGAAGGCACGAAAACGCGGATGATAACAGACGGAAGAGCCTCACGGGCCCGTTTTGACACCAAATGTCTTGAGCCCTTTGCACGAGTAGTAACTTCAGCTCACCACCGCGCTTCCTACGCGCTCAATATGTTAGTCTAATATTTACTTATTCAGAGGTGTCTGATGACACACAATATGTTTTAACTAGAACCAAATGTTTACTTTCACTAAGAATTTAATTAACGTTTTAGTTAATTGTATGATTTATCGTGAGGATTACCTGCTCCCTATAATATTTCTCACTTGCTATTAGCGACGACATGTTTTGATGGCGCCCTCCTATGGTGTCCTCTCGTGACGTCATTACCTCGCGAACAACAAGTTCGATGGTGTTTGTTATTAGCATGGTGGAAGCACGGAATTTTACCGCTTTCAAAGCAACACTGCCAACAGCGTCAAGATTAAAGTTCTTACATTTCTCTTATTTACGTCGATGTGAAATCCTTTGCTGACGTCATAGTCAGCTTTTGGCAAATCGTGGCCGGCCGACCAGAGTGACGCTTTCGATTGCGCACGTCGCCAATAAAACTCAGCTGCACAGACCGCATTAGTTCATTGGCGACGTGCGCGATCGAAAGCGCTGCTGTAGTCGGCTTTGCACGATTGGATGACTGCTAAATATGACGCCAGCAAATGTTTTCTCATTGAGAGAAATAGGAGTAATGATAAGAACTTCGATTTTGGCGGTGTTGGCACTGTTCGTGTCTAAGCGCAATGATTTCAAGCTTCCACTATGCGAATTACAAACACCATCGAACTTGTTGTTCGCAAGGAAATGACGTCACGAGAGGTAGAAGAAAAATACATAATTTAAACGATTACTATGTCGAACTGCTTTGGCACCGCAGTTCGTTCCGTGGATGGTTAGTGTTCATCACATGTCTTATTTAGCAATACTCAGAGCTGGTACGGTTCCCGTAGCTTGAGCGAGAGTTTTTCGAGTGCGCTGTAAAGTCGACCATAATGAACAAGCAACTTTCCCAACGCGAAGTTGAATAGAAAACAGAGTGCTTGGCAGTTCCAGTAACGGTCGCTTGGCTATTAGGTATACAAGGTTATTGCTTCGTAATTTGCTCTTCGGCGTCGTAATCGGCTGAAATGGCAACCTCATTGGCCGTGGGGCGCGGTGCCCGCCACGCCGTCAATATCTAAAACTGTCAGCAAGTTTAGTGACGCTGTCACCTCAATGGCGCATGACGATTTCCAGGTTAAGGATTTGATCTGGTTGTACGATAAAATTCTATTCACACGGCGGACATGTTCCCGAACAAGTTTTTACAAAACCGGTGACGTAACCTTTTCTGCGGTTCAAAATCTGCCATGTTCCAGGCGAAGAAAGCATGCAAAACTCTAGAGCTAGTTCTCGGACCACAAGAACGTCCGTGGACAAGTCCGCGGACCTGTGAACGGTTGTGTATCACGTGGGCAGGCGTCATAAACTGTGTCCACGGACCTGTTATACGTACCGCAGTTAAAGAGATTTCAAATCCGTTGTATTGTCGCTTTTGTCCTGGTCCGGGAAGTTCCGCGTTAGGTCCGCGGACTTGGCCAACTCGGAAGCATCGAATCGCGCCGCACTGCTCGCGCAACAACTGGCTGCACAAGGAGTCCTTTTCTTTTCTTTTCTTTTCTATGGACCACTTTCAGCGTGTGTTTATATGGCTACCCTAGTTACACGACCACCCTCATTCGCCGCTGAGCCAAAGAGAATTTACAATTTATAATTTCTAAATAAAAGCAGAAATAAAAAAAAAAAGTTAAAAATTTGTCTCAACCGGCACCGCCAAATGGCATGAGAGGTTTAAACCTATCAAAAATAAACAAATAAATAGGGCCCAATGACCAAAAAGGAAGTTTGTTATTAAGGCCACGGTCCCACTGAATGTGACAGTTTAGGTACTTTTTGGCAGGTCATTACTCATCTTCTTTTGAATACTGTTTTGTGGGATTGATGTCGTTCGAAAGGGAAAGCAATCATTTTTCATTTGATATTATGTATGTATTGGTTTATACTGCTCATGCGCATTTGTTGTGTTGCAAATATGATGTCGTGGACCCTCACTTGCTCCGCTGGTTCATGTTTCATGAAGAATCTATTAAAGAGAACACGGTTCCAATAGAGCAGTTTTGTTAGGATGATGTTGGAGCAGAATGTAACGACATACTTTTTTGGTATTTGCACTACTTTGTTTTGTTCATCTCTCTAAATATTGCCCTAAAATTGTAATACTTTAGCACAAATATGTTTTTAATGACATGCGCTAGGGCAATGAAATTAGCTACAGGCGTAGAGCTTATAATTGGTAATATGCACAAAAAAATTAATCTTGTTTAATTGTCTTTTGTCTTGATATTCTATATCAAATGTAGCACTTTTTGGTGCTTCGAGTCACGGTGCTTTAAATGCCGCTGAGGAAGTAATTAAACTATGATAAAACATTTTATAACATTTAGAACAACAATGGTTTCCCAAGAAGTGAACGATGGCTTTCTTTCATTTTCAAAGTCATAACTCTCTAGGAGCCCTTCAAAATTACCTGTTTTTGACGCATATCTTTTATGGACATCAAAGAGATTTATTGGCATCTAATAAAATTTATTTTATGGAATGGATACATTGCGATGTATTGTATTTTCACAATGATCTTGCTTTGGTTTCTTAATAGTTGTAGAGCTTACGTAATTCTAAAAACAATTAAAACTGTTTGGGTGTTTTGTTGCGCTACCTGCCGGATGGCAGACGAAACTGCTGATTTATAATGTTCAAGAACTATTTATTATTCGTCGCTCCAATTTTTGTAAAAATCCCCAAACATGCCTCCGCGAACCACTGTGACCTAAATTGCGGATTTTATTTTGAGTCGACTATGCTTAGTATCGCTTTTAAAATAATACCACGTGCAGAACCTTTCATTGCCTTCCAAATTAAGCAAAGTTTCTGTTTTTATCATGTATGAGTACTGAGAAATAAATTATGAAACAGAGAGGGTTTTCACTTTTCGTTCAACTTCATCACGCTGTTTATAAAAAAAAAATAGTTTTTTTCTTTTTCTCGCGTCGCGTTCTCTTCACACCCTTCGTTTAGCCAGAATACATTCCGTAAGAGGCATTTGCCGTGGTTTTGAGTTTTAAGCCTCTAAATATGCTAAAAAAGAGCAAATTCTGATGGTGAGATTTGACGATTTTCGTGTGTGGCGTTTTTGAACCATTCTCAATCTCAATGTATTCAAAAGAGAGTTTCGATATTTTTTTTTTGTGATATATAGGGTGGTTCAAGTCACCAGGCTCAATCTAAAATGGATCGTGAAAATCGACGCCGGCACGTAGCCATCTAAACTTTTCGTCAAGGGTGTATTTCACAGGTCGGTTTTTTCTTGTAAAATTACAAAGCGTAGTTCTCTTTCAGTAAAAAGATAGGGCCAAGAAACTTGCCAGGGTCTACGGCGGGCGGCGACCCAGACGACCAAGTCCAGTAGCGGGGTTTGTTTTGCGTTCGTATTCATAGATGGCGTCGGGAGCAGCGCCTGAAGGAGCAGCCGACCAGCGAAAGATAGCAGTAGACACGCAGACGAAATCCGTTGGCGGCAAAAGCGCCGCCGTTATGCAGACGCGTTTTTTTTTTTACTTTAAGTTTTGCTTTGATTGTTCGAATTTATTTTTTAAGCGAAGGGACATTTCAAAAAGATCATATTCATTTTAATAAACCACGGTGGTCACGTGCCGTCGCGATAAGGAGGTAGCGCCATCTATCAGTACGAACGCCAAACACACCCGGCTACTGGACCCCTGTCGTCTGCGTTGCTGCCCGACGTAGACCCTGGCAGGTTCCTTGGCCTTATTTTTTACACAAAGGGAGCTACGCTGTGTAATTTTACAAGAAAAAAACTGACCTGTGAATTACAGCTTTTAACGAAAAGTTTAGATTACTACGTGCAGGCGTCGATTTTTACGGTCAATTTTAGATCGAGCCCGGTGACTTGGACCACCCTATATATGCAAGTCGGTAAAACGACATTCCAACTACTATTTATTATTCGTCGATCCAATCTTTGTAAAAATCCCCAAACATGCCTCCACGAACAACTGTGACCTAAACTGCGGATTCTTTTTAGTCGACTATGTTTAGTTTTGTTTTTAAAATAATACTACGTGTAGAACCTATCATTGCCTTCCACATTATGTAAAGTTTGTGTCTTAATCACGTACGAGTACTGAGAAATAAATTATGAAACAGAGAAGGTTTTCACTTTTTGTTCAATTTCAGCACGCTGTAAAAAAAAAAAAAAACATTAAAAAAAAATTTAATTTGTTTTGCGTCTCGTTTTTTTACACTTTTCTTTTAGCCAGAATACATTCTGTTAGAGGTATATGCACTAGTTTTGAGTTTTAAGCCTCTAAATATGCTAAAAAAGAGCAAATGCTGATGGTGGGTTTATGGGTTATAGCTGTATATTTTATTCTTTATTATAATAATCTAAGGGACTTTGAATAAATACTCATATAAAAACATGAATGTCGTTAGCTGTATAATAACAAGTTTGAAATTCCAAACGTCTAAACACTATAAAATCGCAACTGCCGAAAGCGGGTGTTCAGACAATTTCCGCCGGTGCCATGATTGGAGGGGCCTCAAGCCTAAACCATATGCGCTACATAATCTATACTACGTTAGAAATATCAAAGTATAATATTGTAAAACATTAGAGTAAAACACACTTCCTATTGGAAACCTAGATTTTTAAATGCGAAATTTTATATTTTTAATGCGAAATGCATGTTTATAACAGAACCGAATCATTTTTCAGTATATTTAGAGACTTAAAACTCAAAACCAGTGCATATACTTCTAACGGAATGTATTCTGGGTAAAATAAGGGTGTAAAAAAAACGCAAAGCAAAAAAAAAAAAAATTAAAATGTTTTTTTTTTTTATATAGCGTGCTGAAATTGAACGAAAAGTGAAAACCTTCTCTGTTGCATAATTTATTTCTCAGTACTCGTACGTGATTAAGACAGAAACTTTACATAATGTGGAAGGCAATGAAAGGTTCTACACGTGGTATTATTTTAAAAACGATACTAAATATAGTCGATTTAAAATAAAATCCGTAATTTAGGTCACAGTTGTTCGCGGAGGCAGGTTTGAGGATTTTTACAAACATTGGAGCGGCGAATAATAAATAGCAGTTATAATGTCGTCTTACCTACTTGCATATATATCACACTAAAAAAATATAGACGCTCTCTTTTGAATACTTTGAGATTGAGAGTGATTACAAAAAGCCACACACGACAATCTTCAAAACCTCGTCGTTCTTTCCCGCTTCTTTGAGATTTTTTTTCTCAGGAACTAATCATATCAGGACATTAAAATAAAGAGGATTGTTCTTGGAACATGCTACACAATATATATATATATATATATATATATATATATATATATATATATATATATATATACACAAGAAAGATCCATGGACTGAACAAAAACAGGGAAAGGTTTATTGACGTTTCGAGAGGAGGCCTCTCTTCTTCAGGATGACGATTGAGGGAACTCGACACGATTTTTCTGTAGTCCCGCAAAGTAAACAATAACAGCAAAAAAAAAAAAGCAACAAAGGCGAGGAGGAGGGTTGGTTCACGTATCCAATTAGCCGAGAGGCAAAACCAGCGTCGCCTCCGACGAAGGCGGCCTGACCCCTAACCCCCGGGGCGCTCCGCGGTCGGGGCGGCGGAATATATATATATTGTCTTCCCGACGAAGGCCGGACTCCGGCCGAAACGTCGAAGATTAAATCGTCCGTTGTTGCTGTTTTCACCAAGGGTTTTTTCTTACCAGTTATACCCACGCCTTCGGCCTCCCGCCACCATGCCCGTTATATATATATATATATATATATATACAGGTGAAGCAGAGTAGTTTGAGAACAATGGACCGGGAAAATGTAATAAGTCAGAGATCCGTACTTGCGGAGTTGCTATGCTAGGAGTTTATTGTATGTATTACGACAGTTTCGCCGAGAGGCTCGGCTTCGTCAGGAGATGGCATATATGTGAGGGCATCAGACTGCGCAGAGCAGTAAGCGGCCAGTGGGGCGAGAAGGACGTGACGTCAGGAAAAATAAAAGTAAAAGGACATGAAAAACGCGAACATATTCAAACAAAATCGAACCCTCAAGAGGAAAAAAAAAATGTTTGACTTGAGCGTGCTCCCACGGTAGGGCGGCGGGTTTCAAAGCTAAAGCGGCGTATATAAGATCTCCGACACTGCGGTGGGTACAATAGGTCATAAACGGACGGCACAGGCTCTGGAACGACATCTTCGGTACTAATTGCCCGTAAGGCTAAGCCAATGTGGGCGTCCGCTCTCCGCGACGGTCACCCCGCCTCCCCTCGGGCGCCGCACGCATATATATAATATATATATATATATATATATATATATATATATATATATATATATATATGCAGACATCCTCCAGATCCTTCTTCGGTTCAGATGGTATGCGATCGCCTTGACAGCTGATATTGATAAGGCTTTCCTTCAGATAAAAATCAGTCAAAAAGACCGTGATGCGGTCAGATTCCTGTGGTTTGCCAATGAGCCTACCGGGCCATTTGATTTAGAAAGCTTACAGGAATGGCGAATGACCAGAGTCCCTTTCGGGGTATCCTCCAGTCCTTTTCTACTGTCTGGGACAATTCAACACCACCTAAAAAATGTGGCTGCTACAAAGAACATTGCTAAAAAGATGAGCTCTTTTTATGTCGATGACATTTTTATGGGTGCCGACACGGTCGAAGAAGCGATTACGCTATACGAGACGTCTAACTCCATCATGAATGATGCGGGCATGGACTTGAGAAAATGGGCCTCAAACGACAAGCACGTGCAGCGCATAATGAACGAAGCGGAAGCAGATGCGGTACCGGCAGAGAGGAATCTTAAGCTGTCCAGAGTCTCCAAGGTGCTGGGAATGATTTTGGACAAGGACAGTGACAGTTTCAAGTTTTCGGTGGACTCTCCTACATCGTTCCTTCAGACAAAAGTGGACACCAAGCGTTCCGTTCTGCAAGCTGCGTCAAGATTATTTGATTCCATGGGATTCATTGCCCCTTTCACTATAGGAGCTAAGCTCATATTCCAGAAACTATGGAAACTGGGAGTGAGCTGGGATGAAGAAATACCATAGGAACTATATGTCGAATGGTCCAACTGGTGCAGAGACATTCCTAAAATCTACGCAGTACATGTGCCAAGGCACATTAAGAATGGACTAAAGAAACCGTTTAAAGAAGTCCAGTTGCACATATTCGTGGAGTCCAGCACGCAGGCAGATGGAGCATGCGCCTATCTCAGAATCGAAGATAACAGCGGGCACGTTGGGACTACCTTAGTTACCGCAAAGTCAAGAGTGGCGCCTCTTAAGGTATTGTCATTGCCACGATTGGAGCTCATGGGAGCCGCAATTGGAACGAGGCTGCTGGAATACCTTGGTTGTACGTACACAGAGGTTAAGGAAACATACACCATGTGGACTGACTCAACAGTTGTGCTAAGTTGGATAAGAGGTCCGGTGACCAGGTGGAAGCCATTTGTCAAACACCGCGTTCTAGAAATGCAAACTAAGAGCATTCCAGAGAAATGGAGACATTGCCCGGGAGAGACTAACCCAGCGGACCTACTGACAAGAGGAGAATCTCCATCGATTCTTCGCGATAGCTGTCTGGGGTGGGAAGGGCTGAAATGGCTCATTCTGGAGCAGATGACTGGCCGGAAACCCCACATCAATTAGGGGAACTCAATGAGCTCGAAAGAAATGAGTTGAAACCTACCCAGGTGTACCTGCAAACAGAAGGTCAAGAAACGGCCGCACTTTTTGATTTAAAGAAGTACAACGGGTATCAGAAGGTACTTAGAATAACAGCCTGGGTGATGAGATTTGTGCGTAACAGCAGTTCTAAAGAAAATAGACAAGTCGGCCAATTAGAAGCTGTAGATTATGCTGCAGCAGAACGATATTGGATAAAGCAAGCTCAAGGACAAGCCTTTTCAAGGGAGATTCAGTTGCTTTCTATCAATCAGGACAATGAGCCGACCTCTCCTCTTTCAGATCTGCACCCATTTCTGGACCACGATAATACACTCAAGGTAACAGGACGGCTGCAACAATTCCACGCCCCTTGCTCCGTGTCACAGCCGATCATATTACCGAACGATCATCGTGTCTGAATGAGCTGATTATTAAGGATGCTCATTAGCAAGTCGGCCATGAAGGAGTATCTAGCACTATGGCCACCCTCCGACAGCAATTTTGGATACCTCGAGCACGACAGGTAATTAAGAAGACTATCCGAAACTGTCTTCTATGTTCGAGGTTTCGCACGAAGCCTACACTTGTGCCGTTCGCTCCCCTTCCAGCGGAATGAGTTAAAGTTAGAAAGCCGTTTGAGATCTCAGGCATTGACTTCGCAGGACCTTTATATGTGAAGGAAGCGAGTGCAGGAACTAACAGCTCTAAGGCGTATATGTCTTGTTTACGTGCGCGACAACGAGAGCGGTCCATCTGGAGCTCTCGAGTGACCTCTCCTCGGAAGCGTTTCTTCTCGCATTTCGAAGGTTCATTTCCCGAAGAGGAATACCAAGTACAATATACTCTAACAATGCTACTTCCTTCAAGAGGGCGTCGGCTGACCTAAGGGTAATTTGGAATTCTCTGAGGCATCCGGACTTATCGTCATACCTCCCTCAACGGAGAATTGGATGGAAATTCATTGTTGAAAGCGCTCCCTGGTGGGGAGGATGGTGGGAGAGGTTAGTTCGCTCAGTAAAGATAGTTTTAAGGAAAGTTTTGGGAAGAAGCAGTCTCAAGTTTGAAGAGCTAGCAACTGTGCTTGTGGAAGCAGAAGCCATTATTAATCCCCGACCATTAGCATACGTTTACTCCGACCTCAAGGAGCCGACACCTGTCAGTCCAGCTCATTTTCTGATTGGACAAAGCCCCAATGTTCTTCCGGAAGTCGGTTCAGACTCTCAACTTCCCAAGTTCATGACTCACAGGGAATCCACTCGGAGGCTGAGGTATAGACAACTGGTTATGGACCACTTTTGGAATCGGTGGAGTAATGAGTATATCGTGCAACTGCGATCGGCTCATCAGTACCCAAACGTCAAGGCTGCTTCGTTGAAAGTTGATGACGTAGTACTGTTAGAGGACGAAAAATCTCCAAAATATTTTTGGAAGCTCGCTCGAGTTACAGAGGTCTACGCTGGAACAGATGGGTGCGTAAGAGCATGTCTCGTCAGAGACAAAGATGGAAACGTATATCGAAGACCAGTTCAAAAGCTGCATCTACTTGAAATCCATTCACCTTTGGTTGCTCGGGAGGATGTTGAGGAAGTCGAAGAGGAGAAAGAAGAAACCACGAGGGATTGAAGACTGATCGAGACTTTAGAAAGAGGAAGATGAGGGTGTTGTTCTTTTTACCATTAAACCCAACGGTCGCATAGACCTTTTGATGCTAAAGTCCACCGTCTCACTGATAGATCTTTAAGAATTCCACATGTGTGTTGAATATGTGCTTCAGTTCTAAGCGCGGCAGGGCAAGTGGCAGGGTCATATAGCTGCGTCCTCACGAAATATTACCATGAGGCGAATCCCTATCCCCTGATCGGCATTTTTTTTCAGGCACGTCACAAATGCATGCGTTACCGGCAGGTTAAACGCGCTCCGGTGTTTCACGCGTACACAGGTGCCGCCTCAGATATAGAGATGATGCCGCCTCGTGAGATTCGCTTGCTTGCTGGCTGCTGGCTTCACTGGTTTTGAGTTCCTATCGGAAACCGACCCCGTTATCTTCGCGTTTCGCTTTGAAACGCGGATTTGCTCCGAGGCTCTTTTTGCACTCCACCACGCGATTTGGGCACTCGTATTCGCCGCCAAAGCTAGCCTTTTTTTTACCACTACACTGTTAGAAAACCTCCTGTCAAAGTATGGGACACATACATGCTAACCTTGTTGCCACAACATGTGCTGTACTACCGGACTACAGAACATGTTCCATACTTCTTTAGTGCGGGACATGTTGTTGCTGTATGGGCAGCCACAATAAGTTCCATACACCATCATCACGGAACAAGTACTGTATGCTACAGGAAATGTACCATCATGGCACACAGCAGCACATGGTCTGTTGCAAGCCATGCCAGTACATGTACCATTTTTGCGAAGTACATCACATGTTCCAATGCGTCCAAAATGACACAGGTTACATTTCTTGTACGTACGGAAAAAGTTCCGTCTTGTTTGTGATAGTACTCGCTCCATTTTATGTTACTACCGCTATTCACGAGTACATCCGGGCTTTGTATGTCACATGCCAAGCTCCTCCTTAAAATAGTTAACATGTGACATGCAAAACAGGGATGTCCTGACAGTTTGCAGGCGCAACTTGATGCAAGTCTTTGAAACATATAATTACCTGCAGTGCGCAAATGTTCTAAAATATTAAGGTGGGCTAGTTGGTTTAACATAATGATTTACAAAGCGCAAAGGACAGACACGGACATGAAGTAGACAGGATAGCGCTATACTCTCAACTGGGGTTTCAATAGAAAAATAAAGAAGAGAAGAAGGAAGCAAAAGAAATTCTACGGAAGACAAAAAGGACGAAAATAATTGAAACAATTAAGTAAGTATGAGAATCATAGCAATTGTAGATATAAATTAATATGAATAAAAACTGGATAAAAATCAAAAATAAAATTATTAATATGCGCAAATATTCCCCAAACTTGTATGGAAAATTTGAACTGTCGTATCTAATGCGAGCACTATCCTGAAACCAGAACGATGAATCTGTGACATATATACTCAATAAAGCAGCCAGGAATGCTATGAGAAAGTGTTCGCATGCTACGTCAAGTTTAGGGAGCATTGTGCATGTAGTGACGGGGATAAAGGCAGATAAACATTTGTAAACGTCTTTATAAAACTAAGTTCACGCTTGGTCCTTTTGGTTCCAAACCATAGCAACGGACCCATTGCGAAGATGACCGAACAGTTTGCTGCTTCAAAAATATTTACATTTATTTTTATTTCCAATGACTAGAACACGTACACAATAAATAATAAAAAAAACATTTTCGTGCCGCAAATATATTTGGGGCAACTCAGCCATAAAACAAAAATCAAAGTGAGCAGCCTCCTAAAGAAAAATGTGACAAAAAATTATGCTGACATGCTACACTTCGAAAAGAACCATCTTGGCCTATGACAACAAATAGAAATATTAAAAATAGAAAAGAAAAATTAATCTAAACACGCACCGAAGTTTCTTTCCACTTCTTTTGGAACTTCGAGAACTCTTGGAGGGCTCCCTGCGCCTTCAGATGCACCAGAGCAAATTTTCTTGACGACTACCGGGACCCCTCCTGTGGGTTCATTGCTACAAGTTGCCTGAAAGAAAGAGCGCTTAAATAATGGGTTGGATTATTTAGAGGAAGATGTATAAAGCTAAGGAGTTCCTGACGCCTTCTTTAACTTCTCTATCGGTTATTAATCCAATATGAACGAATTCTAAATCTTGTCTATAGTATACATACAGGCCGAGACAAACGCCCTTAATTTGGACAGTCCGTGCACACACCATGAGCCTCCAAGTCTGATCCTTGCATCAAGACGGACTGTGATTGTACGCAAAACAAAAACGTTTCAGCCCACTGGCATCAGTTCTCAGTAATAACTGGACACATTTCGGATCTTGTGTCAGCACACAACGCTAAGACATTCTACAACCCGAGACGGAGGCTACAAAGGAGGCCAAACACATCCGTCTCAATTGAGACGTATGTCTTCGTAGCCTACATCTCGGGTTGTAGCATGTCTTATATTAACTAGCTCGCCTGCCTAGTAACGTTTTACACAACAATACTTCGGTTAAAAAATAAATTCACAGTACCAGTCAATCCAATATTTCAAAAAAGCTTGCCTGAAGTGCTTAAGCAGAATATTGTGGTTAATATTAAAACGCTGAACATACATGTCTTTTGGTTCATATTACTTATCCTAACTGATAAGCATAGCCCGGTCACAGGTATATTTGTGTGCCCCTGCAGCCGAGTGATACTAAGGCGGGTTAGAATATAAGTTGCACGCACCGTAGGATGCATAAGTTCTAGTATTGGTTCTATATGACAATATATCTGAATACCAGATTCATATTGATTCTTTCATTATATTGCAACATAATAATATGATTTACAAAGAAACCGCCCTCCCCAGCAGGTCATGCAGTTACTGCAGAGCATCCAATTATGTGAGCAACGAATATTTCCAAGCGAATTGTAAATAAGGGTGTCTAGAATGCAGCACATTAACATCAGGCCTTTACCTTTCTTATTGTAAAGTTTCAACAAAAAAGTGAAAGCTGTTTACAACTCCCTGTAACACCGAATTAGAGCGCAGCTCTTGAGTAGGAGCTCGAGGGAAGGGTACTGGGGGGGGGGGGGGTGTCACGTGACCTTGAGGGGGGGGGGGTCACGTGACCTTGGGGGGGGGGGTCACGTGACCTTGGGGTGTCACGTGACGTCGGGGGGTCACGTGACCTCACGTGACGATGACGATGTCGATGACGTCATCAGTGATGATGACGATGCGGATGCCGGTGACGTCATCAGTGACGTCACTGCCCTTAGCGAAAACTAAGACGTTTGAAATATACCACATTCTAATTTGAGTATATTTGAAGTACAGCTCATAATTGTAAGTACACAAAAAATATACCGAAAATACACACTTCTTTTTTTTTTACTTAGTTCTAAAATATATTTCTGAAAATAGTTTTAAAATGCCTTTATTTAAACTACATTTGAAGGCCTCTTCATGCGTTCTGAAATATGTAAATAATAAATTAGTAGGCACAAAATACCTTTTAATTAGATTTCTTAAAATACTAGTTTATTTCATGCAAAATATACTACAACCCTAAAAAAAGGCAGCGATCAAAAATATGTGCAGAATGCTCTTAAAATACCTAAAAATCGTAAATACTGTTCTATTATACCCTAAGTACGTTTTGACTGCAATAATTTGGTAGTTTGACTTAAACTACCAAAGTATGAAAAGCTTAGCCTATCAGAAATTCACTTCAAGCAGATGTGGAGTACATTGAACTGCCTAAATACAACATTTGATTAGTTTGTCAATTGAGTTGTGCAGTATCAAACTGATGAACCAGAGAAGTTTATGTTATTGTTTTTTTTTCTATCAAGAACACACCTGATGAGTTTCTTGAACACCAATCACAAACGGGGTTCGGGAACTACAACCACAATACTTGCTGATGCTGGAAAGCTTCAGCAAGAGCAGTGAGCAGATATGTTTGGCGTGGAATTGTGTTAGCGCATGCGTTAGTTCACTGAATGTGTATACTCGCCATTGTATGTGATGTGAGTAGTGACTTTAATATAGTGACGTTAATGACCGTATTAAATAGTCAACTAGTAAAGAAAAGCAAAATTACTATTTTAAAGTAAAGAAACTAGCTTGACTCGCTTCATCCTGAGTGGTGCTATGCAGAGAAGCAATAACATTTCTTCTAGAAGCCGTTTTTGTGGATATTGTTTTAGAGACTGCGCCAAACGCCAAATTATTATTAGTTGTACCAATGCTTTTTAGTAAGAGATATCGTCCACGAACTTCAAAACACTGTTTCTCATTTGACAGACTCCCTAGGAGAAGATAGA
Organism: Ixodes persulcatus; assembly: GCA_013358835.2. NCBI lineage: Eukaryota > Metazoa > Arthropoda > Arachnida > Ixodida > Ixodidae > Ixodes > Ixodes persulcatus. The sequence goes on along the minus strand of JABSTQ010009981.1, from coordinate 146,451 downwards.
ATACTTAGAACCTTAATAAGTGCAGAGCTGGTCACCGGCCAAATGATTACCTTAAATATGTAGGCTATATAAGGCTCTAGAGCAGTCAATGGGACTGTGATTCAGGTGTCCAGTGCGTCGTGGTATTTGTGTTTGTGTTCGTTTCTGATGTGTAGTTGCGGGATGTATTTAGTAGAATCTTCAAATACTACACAAAAATGCATTTACTAACAAAAAAATAAAAAAAAATTGTGTAGCTGCTTTTTAGGACACAAATGACATCTTGAGGGGTAAGGAGTTATATTTTTGGTATATCTAAAATATTTTCTGATCAATATTTATGATATATTTTGAATACATTACGTGCGTATTTCGAATGCGGACAAAATAATACAGAATGAATACAAAATGAATATTCATATCCAATATATTTCAAATTCGTTTCAAGTACGGGCTCTTTTTGCTAAGGGTGATGATGTCATCAGTGGTGATGACGATGAGGATGCGGATACCTGTGACGTCATCAGTGATGATGACCCCCCCCCCCTCCCCGAGGTCACGTGACTCCGGGTGGGGGCTCGCGCGGTGCATTATGGGACATTTCCCATAATGCACCGCGCGGTTACGCCGACGGCTACGGTGGCGCCGCTCAAGCCGGAAACGGGCCCCTAAGAGCTGCGATCTAAAACATGGTTCAACATGTTCCAGGTTGCTGCTGAACGTGCCGAACAAACACAAACCCTAAACTAATATGTTGCTCGACAAAACATATTTTTTTCCGAATTTCTGCCGAAAGTTAGACACTTTGCTTAATGTATTTGACAATGCCTCAGCGACAGTGTGACCATGCTGAATAACACCCTTAATATTTACATAGGAATACTGCAAAACGTTCGAGGAATCGTTATGCGTCTGCTATGTCGGGTGTTTTTTTTTTTTTTTTTTTTTTTTTTACAGATCTGTTTAAAAAGCCATGAAAGCTACACTTATGCGGTTTGTGCAAGTGAGTTATACGCCCAGGGGGACATTATGGGGGTGGCTAATCTTCGCGATAAGTCGGCTAACTAATTAAAATTCGTTAATTAACTTTTTAATTAGTGAAAATAGTCATATGGTTCCAATTAAAAATTTGCTAAGCGTCGTCCAAAACCCCTAAATCCGTAATTTTTAGAAAGACTTTGAGCGCCTGAAAAGCGCTACAGTGCGCTGAAGTTACTACTCGTGGAGCAGGTACAAGGCTGGGGCTAGATAAGAGGCGGAAAAATCGCGCAGCGCCTTACCGCAACAGCTAGCCTTGTACGTGCTCCACAAGTGGTAACTTTAGTACACTTCTACGCTTCTCACGCGCTGAAAGTCTCTCTGAATGACTGATTTAGTGGTTTTCGATAACGCTCAGCAAGTTTCTAATTGTTACCATATGTCTATGTTCACTAATTACAAAGTTAATTAACAAATTTTAATTAATTAGCCGAATTATCGCAAAGATTAGCCACCCACATAATGTCCCCCTGGGTGTATAACTCACTCGCACAAACCGCATAAGTGTAGCTTTCATGGCTTTCTTTAAACAAATCTGTAAGTATAAAAAAACACCCTGTATATGTACAGAACTCACCAAAGGAACACGCGACTATATTACCTCTGGAGATTACATCAATTCATGACGTAGCGCACAAAATTGTTGCATTAAGCGCCACGTTATAGTTGTCGTTCGGCCACCGACAAGTTAGCACTTTTATGAGGTAATGAACAGTTGGTGTGTTCCTATAAGTTTCGGAAACATTGCACATTGCCAAAGGAAAACAGTATTTGGACTTTTTGACTTGTACCATATACTGTAAACGACTTATTTTTGGCGGGCTCAATATTTCGCGATTGAAGTAAACGTTGAAGTTTTGGAATAATTCGCGGGCTCTAATTTTTTCGATGCGGTGGGATCTCAATATAGATTCCAGTGTGTTTACATTTTACCAGAATTGTTCGCGGGACCTATTTTTGTGCAAATTGTAGGCGATTCGGGAAAATTAGGTTGTTTCGAAAAATAAGTCGTTTACAGTCTTCGAAATCTCCAATTCTGAGCCAAATTGGCTCTGCCGGAAATACGTTGAAGAGCACACCACCATTCAAAGATATGCCAAAGTGCTTAGGATGTTGGCAAGGACACGATAACAGATTAGGTACATAATTTATTGTTAACGGCCTTTTATGTCATAAACGCTGTCAAAAATTACTTATCAGTTATTGCTGCTTCCCAGACAAAAACAAAATCGCCTATTTATTTCTTCACGAAACGCAATATCCACTTGACAATTCCACCACTTGAAGAAATTAGAACTGTCCATACGATACAATTTTTCAAAGTAAATTCACAGTGCACATTTTTATAACGAAAAGGCACATTCATAGCTACCTCTAAACGAACTTCAACGTTGCTGGCAGCTCAGCAGGGTACATTAGGTTGAGACAACAGTTTGTGGCGTACATCAGCTCCATGGCAGAGAGGTAGCTGACGCCTTCGAAGCACCTGGTGCCATCCAGCGGCAGTCGAAGATGCTTCTGCCTGAAAAAAGTCGATTTGTTTAGTCATAAAGGAACGCTGAACCAAACGTTTATGATTGTAATTGTGTTTGAGAGCATTAATATCTAGGACTTTGGGAGTTATACTGTTTTCAAACATGGCACACCTTTTCAGTTTTTATCTGGGGAGGACATCTTCAGTTTCTTCCGGTTAACATGTATACCCATGAGTTTTATCGCTTTATTCTGGTGATATGTACTGCCTTTAATTCACAAGGCGAAACCGCACTCCGTTGAGGTGAATGGACTTGATAAGCGATGAAATCAAGCCAAATCCCATCCTCAAAAAAAAAAAAGAAGTGAATTTGACACACAAAAACCAATTACAATTCACGAGCATGCTCTTGAATGCGTGAGTCTGGTCGCATATTCACGAGCAAGCTCCTGAATTGCGAGGTTGGTTAGGTCATTATAGGCGAAAATATTTGTTTGAGGGCTCTGCAGTAATTTGTATTGGCAGAGCAAAGCTCTGCCACTATGGCCAGTATTCGGGTCGTCCAATGAAAGAACACCAACGCGCGTCGTGCGTAGAGCAACTTCCGGTAGAGCTGCACGACGTCGTGAGTGTAGCATTACACTCCATAAAAAGGGTGTCCTTCTCAGGCCCTAAGCGGGAGTTCACTCTGAGCATGCGCAGCGTTCAGAGAGCTCCGATGTGGCGTCCAGTGAATACCACCTATTACAATAGTGGTTTCAACTCGACCGGGGTAATTTCGAAGTAGATTCGTTTATAAGAAGCTCAAGTTATTTCGGAAATATCAGTCTTGAAAATATGGCATCAATTTAGTCCACAAAACACCCGGAGCGACGGAGCATTCGCGGCACGCACACGAATATTAGGAAGACGATGATTGATTACTGCTCAGCGCGGATAAGTTTACTGGGCGACTCAAAATATCGCACGATAATGCGTTACCAATGCTAAGATGCAAAAGCCTGCACTATTTCTCTGCATCAAGGAGGTGCCACCTTTATTTCACCGCATATTTAGCAAGCTGCCAAGATCGCTCACATGGTCGAGTAGCAGAGGCACGCAGTACTCCACCATGCTTTCAGACGCATTAAAAAAGAAAAAAAAACAAGCTCCGTTTATCGAACGCTGTATTGAGAATATATTACGCTTTCGACTTAAGGAAAATGCTTCGTTCCTTAAAAGACAACTGACCAATGTTCACGTCTTCTAATCCAATCTTCCATCATTCTCCAATTGCCCCATCCCCCTCCCCGATCAAGCGCTGAACTTTGAACCATGTGAGGTTGAACTTGGCGGCGAAACTAGTTTAATTCGACGCGCTGAAGTCGCGCATGTTGACAGGGGCTTGGCATAATAATGCGGGAATACTGCGGAAACCGTGCTCTTTTTGTGCCCAACTACGAAGTAGGGTCGGGCAGTATGCCGCCCCGAATCAGGAACTATAAAAGGCCTAGCTCCATGCGGCTGGGAAGACGAGACGCTACACGCTCGGCATTCCGAACTTGGAATGTACGACACCTTAACGTTTACGTACCTTGTGAAACAAAGCCGTCTACGCACCGTAGAACGCCGCTGACGACGCGACAACAACGTCCAACTCGCCTTCCGAACGGGCAGCAGCACTCCACAGCCCGCGGGCCCACGCCGGCCGGCAGCGGCTTGCGCATGCGCGGGAGAGAGATGTCTTCCTGCGCGCGGCGTAACACGGCTCACGGGCGCTGTACTTCCGCGGTCTGATAGAGTTTCATAAAAATTGCTGGATATCCGGCACTTTGGGGCGCCTTCAATTCGCTTATACTAGTTGAACCGACTATAAACTGTAATCTTGTAAGGCTTTTTTTTTATTGATACGGATAAGCTCATACTCATTGCCTAAATAACACATTTCAATGCATATGGTACAGTTCCCGTTTTTTAAAGCAAACAGCACATTATATGAATTTCCAGAAAACGGGACATGTTCTATTCAGTTTTTCTACGTAGATTGATGGAATGTTCTAACAGTGTAAATATCTATCATCAGCCGCGCCCCATCGTGTCGCCTTGCAATGTGCTGCCGCGCACTATTACCGCGAAGCGTCGTGAACGAAGGGGGTCGGATGGGTTAACACGCGCCCCAGTGATACACCCTGCCGTCCGACACCGTCTGGACCGTAAAGGGAGATCCCGCTGCCGTCCTCGATGAGAGCCGTCTTCTTACCTCAAACAACAATCAACGAAAGCGAAGACGTCATTGTCCTCTCCTGCTTGCGAAAGAACGGGACGTCCAAATAGGCCAATCGGGGCCTTGGATTCGCTCTACAGTTTTACTCCGTGAGCAAACGGCAATACGCTGATCGACATGGGTGAACATTACTCGCAACAATGGCGAGATTTCGTTGTTTTGCTGCAGAACGTAACGCTGCATATGTGGACTTGCTTTTCTTTTTTTACTGTATCCTTCTGTTGAGTGCATGGTTTGAGCTGCTACAACTGACTTCATGTTGTCTTATCAATATTCCCAGCTACTGAAAAGGTATTAACGAAATTAAACGAATCCTGCGATAGAGGCACGAGAACACTTTGGTGACTCAATGGAATATCTCCCACGGGCTATTGAACCTTTAAAGCTATTCAATCACTTCATTCAGTCACTGTAAGCGACCACAGGGATGAAGTGAAGCGAATGGTATGAACGGAGACAAACAATAAAAGACGTTTACAATTCTCTGTAATGTCGACTTAGAGCGCAGCTCTTCGGGAGGAATAGGTGAAGGTAGACTCGCAAAGTGTGATCACTACAATTAGTTCCCTCATAGACACCAACAATATGCTGGTACAGCTTGTGTGTACCAAGATTAATCAAGCATTGCAGAACGGACATCATATTTTAATTTGCTGGGTTCAAAGACATGAAGGTATATTAGGTAATGAGAAAGCTGATGGGCCGGCTTCTTCCTCCAGGAACCTTCAGCAGTTAGCAGCCTCCTCACCTCACCAGGATATCAAACCGGTCGTGAGGGCACCAATTTTTCGAAGATGGCAAACAGGATGGGACAAAAAATCTGACAAATAAATTAAAGACGTTTACATTTCTCTGTAATGCCGAATTAGAACGCAGCTCTTGAGAAGGAGGAGGGGAGGATACGGAAAGGAGGCTATGCCCCTCTTTCCCCTCCCTTCCTTTTTTCTGCTCCCCTCCCATTTAGCGGGAAATTTTTGATAAATTGAGCGAAAAATCGGTTCTTGAAAGAGGCACTCTCCCACAATTCAAAGATGGGCTTGGTGAAGTGAAGCATTTAGAGCACAGCTCTTAGGCGCCCGTTTCCGGGTTGAGCGGCGTCGCCGTCGCCGTCGGCGATACCGTGCGCTGCATTTTGGGACGATCCCATAATGACGTCACATGCGACGTCACGAGGGTAAAATGTTTCCGCAAAATTTGACGAAAAAATATTTTTGCTAGATTCAGCGAAAACTTTCCCGCCCAATTAGCAGGAAAAGTTTACCTTCGTGACGTCACATGTGACGTCACGTGTGACGTAATTATGAGAAACGTACCAAAATTTAACGCACGGCTGCGCCGACGGCGACGGCGACGCCACTAAACCCGGAAATGGGCACCTAAGAGCTGGGCTCTGAAAGCTTCACTTCACCAAGCCCATTCTTGGATTGTGGTAGAGTGCCTCTTTAAAGAACCGATTCCACGAGGTCTTTTATGTCCCCTTCGCACAGGCCATTCCTATATAACCCACAAATATCTCCTCTTTTGAGAAAATTCACTACGATGTATACAGAGCAGCGATGTTGTTTCCATCCTACACATCCTATGGATTTGTTCCGGTCTTGATGAAGAACAGCGGTATAATTTTCCTGAATTGTTTAGATATCGTATACAATTTTACCCAGTTATTTTACTAGGAGATCGCCCTCTTATTCCATTTGAACGTGTGCTCAGTTTTATTTTCAGCACTGGCTTTTTACTATCAAATCAAATCAAATCAAAATGCTTTATTTTTCTCCATTTGGAGTGGGAAGACAGAGAAAAAAGCAACATAACAGTTGCTTGACAGGTCTCCATCTCCCCCCAGCAGCAGCCGAGACAGCACACAAAACAGTTAACACAAAAAAGAAATGGTTTATGTAATTACTCGCTTGACATAAAACAAAAGCAAAAAAAAGAAAGAAAAATCACCACACTTCTTGCACCTACACTAACACTGAAGGCTCAACAAAAAATGAAAGCAAATATTTGTTTACCAAAGTCGAAAGTTCTATGTTTAATTCCCCCAGACGATTTAAAAGACGAGGAAGAGTATTTCGCAACATCTGAATTCCATAATTTGTCCTGGAGTGCGGCACTAGCCACGTATCGGCGCTGCGTGTAGCAGAAATCGTGTCTCTAATTGTAATCTGCGAGATAGACAGAAATACGTTTTCTTTGTGATGAAACGACTTTTTATAGGTAATACAAAGTTTATAATTATAGAAATTTGAAATCTGTACAATATTAAGTTTTTTAAACAATGGTATTGTATGGGCATCATATGGAGCATGGCATATAATACGCGCAACTTTTTTTTGCAAAATTTGTATCTGCTTAAGATTTGTGGACGTTGTATTTCCCCAAACCAAGAAGCAGTAATTATAATGCACATAAAATAAAGAATGATATATAATAAGCATTGCTGACATTGGGAGTATATGACGATGTTTGTACATAACACCTACGACCTTTGAGAGTTTTTGACATGTAAAATGTACCATTTCATCCCATAGCATGTATTGATTAAATATTACACCCAAAACTCTAACACTTTCGACTATATCTATCTTATGGTTACCGAGGGAGAGAACAGAGGTATGAAAGCAATTTGTATTTCTTGCTCTAAAAAGAACGGCTTTAGTTTTACTACAATTAATTTGCAAGGAATTAGACACTGTCCAAGTATTTAATTTATCTAGAAATTTATTTGCGGTACTTATAATCTGCTCTGCATCCGTACCTGAAAAAATACACTGGTATCATCCGCGTAAATAATAAAACGTACATTGTCATCAATATTTACTATGTCATTGACATACAAGTTAAAGAGGAGTGGTCCCAAAATACTACCTTGTGGCACTCCAGCTGTTAATGGCTGCAATTGAGATCGCTTTTTATCTATTTCAACGCACTGGTAGCGATACTGAAGATAACTTTTAACCATACTTAGGGATCTACCACGCACACCGTACATATAAAGATTTTGGAGCAAAGTATTATGATTGAGGCGGTCAAAAGTCTTTGAAAAGTCTATAAATACTCCAAGTGTTAACAGCTTATTTTCTATATTGCTTAAGGCTAACTCCTTTTGCTTTAATAATGCGAGTTATGTAGATCTATCTTTTCTAAATCCATATTGAGAATCGGTAAGAATAGAATATTTCTCACAAAAACTATACAACCCGTTATGTATAATATTTTCTAGTCCTTTAGAAAATACTGGTAGAACGGACACTGGCCTAAAATTTCCCAAGTTGTTTTTTTCCCCACCTTTGTACAGTACCGTTACCTTTGCCACCTGCATGTTTTTTGGAAAAGTTCCATTCTCTAGTGCCAGATTAAAAATATACGTCAAACAGGGAGCAATGCACCGCAATACATATTTTACAGGTTTAATTTGAAGGTCATATATATCAGTGCTTTTACTATTCTTTAAATTTTGGAAAACTGAGTAAACTTCCTCTTCGTCAGTTGGGAAGAAGAAGAGACTAGGAGAAATACTTTGCACAAATCTAGAAGCATCCGCATAGTGTACACTTTGAACAAGGTTAACAAAATACTCATTGAAAGTTTCCGCTAAAGCGGATCCCGTTAGGTTAACACCTCCGATTTTCATTTCTGTGATCCGATGCCCGTACGATCCTTGCTTAATTATGCCATTCAACTTTTTCCACATAACATCTGGTCGCTTAGTGTCTAGAAATAAATTGTTAAAATAAGCACGTTTAGCTTGCCTTAAATTCTTTGTTAGTTGATTTCGTTCCTTTTTGAATTTAGACAATATATTTGCGTCTTTAGTGCGCACAAATTGGTGGTAAAGAGCATTTTTTTTATTTATCATTCTTAATATTTCTGTCGTAACCCAGGGTTTACGAGATTTTCGGGAAACATTTTGCAATTTGTAAGGAAAACAGCGGTCGTACACGATTCTAAACTGTTCAAGAAAACAGTCAAACGGCTCATCTGCCGACACGCTGGACAGTACCGCACTCCACTTTACAGAATTCATATGGTGTCCAAAAAGTTCAAGGTTTTTAGCGCTTATATTCCTGAAGTATACTTCAGGACCACGAGTTTCGTTTAAGTTATAGCTCACATTAGAAAGTAGAAATATCGGAAGGTGATCACTAATTGTTTCTCCAACTACTCCGGCAATTACTTCCGACGTAGAAAGGTTTGTTAAAAATAAGTCTAGTAACGCCTCATGTACAGGTGTTACACGAGTAGGTTGAAGGATAACATTGGACAACCCATACGATTGATATAAAGACATCATTTCTTGTTTACGATAAGAGGGACCATGCATATCTATGTTAAAGTCGCCGCCAAAGTATAGAGTAAAGCCGTTTTCACCAATAAACCGAAAGAACACTTCGAGGATTTCAAAAAAAGAAGAAATGTTCCCACAAGGCGGACGATAAACTACTGAATATATAGATTTTTCATGTTGCAAAGTTAAGATTTCGTAGTCATTTGTATTTATAGTGAAATCAGTAACAACAGAACATTTGAAGTGTTTTTTCACATACATAGCTATACCCCCTCCTACCTTATCACTACGATTTAAATTGAATATATTGTAACCCTCCAATCTATCCACCTCATCAGTATTTTTATACCACGTTTCTGTAAGCATGATCACATCAAATCGAAAAGTGAAACTGTCCAAAAATATGTTTAGTTCATCAAATTTATTCCGAACTGATTGTACATTTAAGTGAAATAAAGAAAAAGGCGCTTTTGTTTGCTCCGTAAAGATGAGCCCAACTTCTTTAGGTAACAAATAATCGTCATCACTCATTGTATAAAACAAAATAACCAGCCTCTAAATGCGAAGGAAAAAAAACTACTCAAAACTTTTCCAAATCATCCTTCGACTTCACCACACGTACTTGGGCCCCATCGTTCTCTCTTACAAAAACCTTTCCATGTTTGCCTACCAAAACATAGCTGGAATCTTTTCCTCTTTCGCACCATTCCTTCCACCTCCCAAAGTAGCGGCTTATCGGGGGTGCTGCGTCAGCCTTTCCGATATGTAGATTGTGCGCCGAGCATGCTCAGTTTAGAGCGTTTATCAAGCCATGGTCTCGGGTGGCCTGATTGGCAAAGCGAACAATAATCCCAGGTACTTATCGGGACGGGAGCCAAGTCTATGCGCTACAATGATCTGGTCTGCTGTCAAAGCAGGGACGTCCAATTTGCTTGCTACTTCGTTTATTCGAGCCATTAGATCTTCGTTTTCGGACTTAGGGATGCCATGTATTTCTAGGTTCTGTTTACGATTCCTGTATTCAAGGTCGTTCACCTTTTGGTTAAGCCTCCTAATTTCAACATCGGCTTCCGTCTTTTCCAGGTTGGCAACTCTTTTTTTTAAGTGTTTAAGTTCCTCATCATGTTACCTATGCGCTTTAGCACCTGGTCATAGTTCGCAGACATGTGCTGGAGAGACTCTTCCATGGCATCAACCGTTTCTTTTAGGTTGAGAAGGGTGTCCAGCTTAGAATTCATTGAGATTAGCATTGTGGCTACGTCAATGTCTTTGTTTTGCTTTGAGCTCTGGCTTCCCCGTGATTTAGCAGTTTTGCAAGTCTGACAGCGCCATGTCTTTCGTGAGACAACACGCGAGTCTTCGGAAACACCAGAGCATGTCCCTATGTGGTAAGGGTAGTCACATTCAGCACAAGAAATCAGGGAATCTTTTTCATCTATTTCCTGGTTACATGCGATACATCTATCCTCCTTAGCCCCTGCCATATTTAGGTTTCAAAAATGTGCAGCAGTAACAGCAGCAGCAGCGGCAACAGCTGAAAAAAAAAGAAAACGGTTATACAGAACAAAACTTTACCAACCTGCATTAGCGGAAGAACGTTGTTTAGTTGTCAGCAACGCATGCCGCCACTGCTGCTGGCTGCGTGTCGCTGAACAGAGGACGCTGGCTTTTATAACGCCGAAGCTGATGACGTAGGTTTGCAGGCCTCCAATCGTCGCTGGAGACTCTGGGCACGTGCTGGTGCCAGCTGATTCCAGGAAGTCGCCCTGTCACGCCTCCTCAGCACAATGGCAACTGGCAGTCGACAGTACGCGCCGATGAAAACGAGCTCGATGAAGCTCCAACTGCACGTTGATGCCCGGTGGTCTGCATTAGCGGAAGAACGTTGTTTAGTTGTCAGCAACGCATGCCGCCACTGCTGCTGCTGCTGTGTCGCTGAACAGAGGAGCGCTGGCTTTTATAACGCCGAAGCTGATGACGTAGGTTTGCAGCTATAATACCCATGATAACGACAATAAACATCCCATTTTAACTAGAATGGGAATGAGCGACCCAGTTTGGCGCACTTTTGCCCAAGTAGCATTTTGCGCCATAAAGCCTCCAAATATCATAGTTTACTGACTCAACTGAACAGTATTGAAGTGAGGTAACCACTTTACGTTTGAGGAAATATATCGCATAGTGAATGTGATGTGTATTTATTGCGATAGCACATGTGTTCGAGTTTTTCGGATTAGTTACACTTTAAGATAGTAACAACTTAGCTGTTGAACAGAATAAAGGCGAAGCAACAAAGCGATGGAGTGTTTCCTGTTTACTAACTGATACCAGCGACAGTTCATTGTACTTTTAGCATGAACAGAACGTTTAGACCAACCTCGGGCTAAAATAGAAACATTCGCTATATCGTCGTTCCATGAAAAAAAAATCGTACGTTCTTTGGAAACAATCGCCATTTACTGAACGATTTTTCATCAGTTTGCAGCTCTCGCTCAATATTGTAAACATGCTTGTCATGTAAAGTCATAAAACATGTAATTTCAAGGTATCTCGGGAGCATCTGCATAAGCATAATATTCTTTCCGACGCGCAGCACATATTTAGGCGAGGGTTTTCAGCAAAAATTTAATTAGCAAATATAGTGCGTAAGTTTGCTAGGGTAATCTATCTATCTGGACAAATCAATGCTATATTAGGCAACCACTCGAATGTACTCGATAAATTACCCCATGACAAGCTTTTTGTTAAGTTAAAAAACTTAAATTCACCCCAAGATAATCAGGTGGGCTTAGACCTTCCTGGAAACCCGCATGCAAATTGTTGATATGAAGAAAAGTTACTCTTGTTTTCTAAAAATTAAATCCGATGTACCCCAAGGATCTTTCCTTGGGCCGCTACCTTTTATTATTAGGGGCGAAGCTCCTTAGGGCCTAGCCTTGTACGTCCATCCGTCCGGCGTCCGTGCTCACAAAAAACGAAAAAATGTTTGCGCAGTCGACAGGATTCGAACCTGTTCGGGGAGACCCCAATGGATTTCTAGTCCATCGCCTTAACCACTTGGCCACGACGCGGGACGAGTAGGGGGCTCTGAGATGTGGTAGCAACTCAAGAGCTGGGGATGTCATGGATGAAGCGTTGCATGTAGCCGCTCAACGTCTATACAGGAGAGGGCACTGCGGTCAAATGCGTATATAATCGCGTTAAACTTTGCATGCATTGGCTCAACGTTTATAGACGAGAGGGCGCTGCTGTCAAATGCTCAAATCCGTATATAACCACGTTCCATAACACACATTCCCTTTCTGACATGGATCGTTGACTTAAGCGGTGGAGATGCGTTCCCACGGCTTTTAGCGGATCCAAGCTGATCCGCTAGAAGAACCACTGGCTCTGCATTTCACCGACCATAAAGCAGTAATAATGAAGTCGAAACGCAACCCGGAACTCAGCACTACCTATGAACAATAAAAACAAAAATCAGCACCATCAGCACTACCTATGAACAATAAAATCAGTATCATCAGCACCTCCGGAGCTTCGCCCCAATCAACATCATTCACCACGTGGAGATGCGGTCATTTGTTTTTTAAGTTTGAAATGTCGAAGATTGAACAACACTTAACCGCAGATTACACCGTGTAGCTGAATGATGTGATAAGTCGTGCGTGAGGAATTAAGATGATAAGACTGTTTATCTTAACAAATTTAAACTTCCATCTCCAGTGTACGTATAACATGGGAAATAACCTAATAATTGGAGTTTCAGGACAGGCATAGACTCACTGTCACAAAGAACAAAAAATCGAGGGAGACAGATTTCCGTGGGCGTGACGTTGTTAAAGGGTGGACCACTGACCCAGCGATAGGTCCACGCTCTGGTAGAGAGTTTGACTAATGAAGAGAGACGGAGACGTAAGAGAAAAGCGCAAAGAAATATTAATTTTGTGGTAGTCGGAAAGTTAGTTACAGGGAATACACCTTGCAAAAATCCCTTTTATAATATTGAATATAACTCTTACAAAAACATGGTTTACAAATCTAGGCTCACGGATGCTTTTACAATCACTGATGAATTTACCACGATTGACCGAATCAGAATATGCTAATTCAAAAAGTAACAGCGAGTGCGAAAAGTTTGATCTGGCCAGTCGATGGTCGACGACGTCTCCCTGCGCGGTCCGTCCAAGGTGGAGAAGTTCCGGTGGTTGGCTGGCTCACTATTGGCGGAGCCCCCTGGCCTCGCACCCACTCCTTGAGATCGAACGCACACACTCGATGGAACTCTGTTCTGTAGTTGGCGTGGGGCCGTCGACAGTGGTCTCGTTGCCCCGCTCGACGACGCGAGTCGTCGCTTCGCCTCCGAGTCACTTCTCGCACTGCCCTTTCTTCTTCGGGCTCAAACCCAGGTTCGCACACCAAACGCGGAAACTCTCCGCTCTCCGACGGTCATTGCGCCGCGGGTCCGCTCCTTGGCCCTGAATGCAGTCGGCCCACCAAACCCAAAACATTCCCCGCCGTTTCCCTAGAAACAACCCTGCTAGGTTCAAAGACCTCTTGGTACCTATATGTTTTTGTGACTTGTCTGTCTTTGGACAAAGTTACAGGAAAGCGTGTCTCGCAATATTTATGACTGTGGCCGCCATAGTCGTGGCCGTTTACGGCCCATATGGCCTTGAGAGTAGCATCGAGTCTCGGGCTACTCTCCCTACTGAGCCCGGGCGGACGAGGTGAGGGGAAGGGAACCAGTTCGAGAGGTGCCGAGAAACATTTCTCGCACGCGTCGGGGAATTCGAAGATGGGGGAGGACTCCCAGACACCAGGTGGCAGCCCACGTCGTTAGACATTCCCTCCCCGACCTTCGCATTACTACCCTTGCCGTTTTATGTGACACTCATAAAGGATATTACTTGACTTTGCTTAACACACCGAAGAATAATATTTTTTTTTTGCATTGCTACCGTTCCTGTTTAGAAAACTTAATTACGGTGAATAAAAAAAAGTTTTGCGCAACCACATAAACGTAGGCGGTAGGCTAAATTGTTTTGCCCTTTAGTCTTTTTTGTGCACATGAGAAATGCTAATGTCACGTTTCTCCACTCTGGTGTAACGTAGGCGATAGGCTAAATTGTTTTGCCCTTTAGTCTTTTTTGTGCACATGAGAAATGCTAATGTCACGTTTCTCCACTCTGGTGTAAGACTGGGTGTAGAAATTGATGAAGAGTCCAAGGACCACGAAGGATTGCGGAAGGGCGATCAGTATGAGTGTTTTGGGGTATCCACAATCGTGCACGAGAGGAATGCACGCATGCACGGTGAGAAAGGCAATCTGGAAAATCTGCAGCCGGGTGAGGTACCTCTTCCACCACAGCTGCTTCCCAATTCTAGGTTAAGGGAGGAGAGGAAGTAGTAGCCGTACATCAAGACGTGGACGAGAGTGTTCAAGCATAGGACCATGATCAGGTACCACCACCTCCGAAGTTGAGGTACAGCCAACCGTTGAGCACAACCAGGAAGTGGTGAACGACGTGCAAATACGTGATATGGGAAAACTTTGTTGCGACGAAGAAAACAGTGTCCATGAGGTCTGCGATCCGCACAAAAAGATACCACCAGGAGATTCGCAAAATTCGCATCTCGTTTACATTAGGAGAGTAGTCAATGCCTTGGCAGAAAAGGCTGTAGTTTCCGCCAAGATATGTGAGACGCATGTACTGTAAAAAGAAGAAAGCGTTCGCTATCACCTGAAAGAGATTGTACGCCATAATCACCGTCTTCAAATTGTAGGGTTTGCGGTTCATCATCCATCTCGGACCTGCTATCATGACGACGTAAAGGTATCCGAGACACACTGGCAATATGAACCTCAAATCTGCTGGGAGGCTCCAGCCAGTAATCCTTGGGTCCCGCAACACTCTAAAAAAAAGGGTGTCATGGGGTACACCCATAGGGGGTGTAAGTGCTTGTCACATATACTACACCCTTTGGGGGAGTACTTGTACACCTCAAATGGGGGAGTATCAGTGCACCCGTTGGTGTGGTGCACACGTACACCTTTTTCTGCAGAAATCTCACTCATAGGGAACACAGGTGCACCCCATTCAATGGTGTACGGCTACACCTCTTTCTACACCCGATGAAATGAAAGGGAACACAGATGCACCCTATTCAAAGGTGTACCATTGCACCACTCCAGAAACCCGCATCACTCAAAGGGAACACCGATGCACCCCGCTCAATAGTTTACCATTACTCCCCTTTCTACACCTACTGCTCTCGATGGGAAAACGGGAGCACCCCGTTTAAGAGTGTACTGTTACACCACTTTTTACATTCACTGAATTCGAAGAGAACCCAGATGCACCCGACTCATAGGTACATGGTCACACCGCTTTATGCACCCGCTTCTTAAAGGACCATGAAACGATTTTCAGACTTCCGGCCAAATAAGATGGCGTTTGGGGATGCCCCTCAACTCATACAATGTTTCCCGGGTCACGTGCGCATGACGCGCCGCGGGGTACGCGGCTTCCGGTTTTGTCCTCTCCTTAGCACTGTGGACGTCGCTAAAGCGAGAGCAGACTCTCCCCTCTCTCCCCATTAATAGGCTGCTAAGACCAGCCTTTTTGACAGTGTGGAATGCACGTTGCAAAAGAACCCTGGAGGCTAGCCATCAGCACGCGCTCAGCAGTCGCGCACACAGCTATGGTCGCCAGTGAATACTTCCTATACTCTGTTTCACTTTGTGTTATACCGCAGGAAAGGCTACAAGCGCGAGCTCCTTGCTCTATGGCACACCTCGGCGGCACATGCTCTCGTGCAGCAAGGGCAGCTGCCAACGCTATGAGCTCGCGCTTCTAGCCTTCGCTGCGGTACAACATAAGGTGAAACGGAGTATAGACCTTTCCAATGTTTACAAAATCACAGTCCAGCGTGCGATCTTCACAGCCCAGCACGTGCGTGTTCGTCGCTTCGGAAAGCGAGCAAAGCACGCGCCATACGCACGAACGCTCAAAATGGCACCGGCCACAAGCTCGTTTTTGGAAAGGTCTATAGTTGCAGGCAGGCGAACCAGGCGCACGAAAAAGAAAACGAACCACGCAGCTGCCGAAACGTGGTTTTTATATCGCCTTGATCACACCGCTCGTCCGGTAGCAGCCAGCCAACGTTGCTAGGCAGCGGAGCAGCGGGGAGGGGATGCTTTGACTTACTCCGGATAGATGGCGCTGCGAAAACTTCGTGTACTGAACAAGAATATAAAACTTTCGATTCATTTGTTTATGTTGGAACGAAATCATTTCTAAACGTTATCATTAAACTGAGAATATACTTGTTCAAAAGCGATCACAATAACCGCACCCGCCGTGACTTCACAAAGTTAGTTCCTATGGCCGCCGTACGTGAAGTCAAGTCAAGAAATAGTTCCTTTTTGTTTTTGTGGTTACGCAGCGCATTCGTGACATTTCGAGAGAAGTGGTCGTGTTTTATGGTCCTTGTGCTAAAGTAAACAAAAAAAGGGTAACAAGGTGCGCGTTCTCTCGATGTTGAAATCGTTTCATGGGCCCTTTAACTAACGTCATAAACCAATTTCAGACATCAAGAAAGCCATTAAAAATGTATGCGCCCCGGTGATGGCAAAAAAAGCAGGTAAACGGTCAAACGGCATTGTTTTCAAATCTTATAGAAGTTTATTAGACAGCCTATTCCGTAAACAAGTACAAACTTGCAAGCAATCCGTGATAAGTGAAGAGGTACGAAGAAGCTGTTACACAACTGAGAACATTACTAAGCAAACAAGAACCGGGGGTCAGTCTTAGGTAGTGCCTATTCTCCAAGCAGCCGGCAGAATTATTTCCACAAAATTCCACCGGCAGTCGCCATTCATTCATCGAACGACGTTTCATCGACAGCTCAGATTAGCTTTTCTATATTAGCTTCTCTTTTTTTTCTTGTAATAAGCCGCCCCAGAATGTATCCGCGAAGTGACGTGTACGGGTGGGACCAATGGGTTAACATTTTTTGTAATGAGGCGCCGAAGACTGTCGCCACGACGCGGTGTGGACGGGTGAGCTGGGTCGGTGAGCACGCACCTCAGAGATACACGCGCGACAAAATGTCCCTACGGCGTGCATTTCGCGCAACGAGTAACGATGAAACATTAGTGTCGATAAAAAGTGTCTACAAAACGCGTATCAACGAAAACGTGTTTTCACAAAACGCCGGGAGAATAAGAAAGTCAGTATTCTACCTGCAGTTGTAACATGATTGTAGACAGCTAGCGGCAGGCGACTGCCGATAGGATTACGGGGAAATGATTCTCGCAGCTGCTAGAAAATAGACACTGCCTAATTCTAGAGGTAATCCGGAACGGAACGGTCAATTGTTGCAGAGGAGTAGGTTGCTGTGCACTTACGATGAAAATACCGGACTTGAAATATGTAATCCGAGATCTATGTCGACATGGGCACTGCAGAACCACACAAACACAAAAATAAAAAGAAAGGGGTTCGTGAAGATTCAACACGATGTGGCAGAAGCAGTAATTTGCCGAACCAGACACTGTAACGCATCACATGAATTCCTTGGGCTTTTTTGAAGAAATCGCTAGTTGCCGATATACGCGTAGGACTTTTCAAACACTGGAAATCTTGGTACACTCGAATACGTTGTCGCGGATGAAATCTACGGCAGTCCCGCTGGTCGCAGCACGGCACACAAGAAGCTAGGCCGAGAAGCAGACATTCCGAGGTCGGGAAAAGCTACTACGTCCTCCATGGAACCTTTACGACATGATCACGCTCCTGCCGTCACCCGCGCCCAGACAGCGGAGTCGAGGGATCAAAAAGCCTCGGGTTCATTTGTTCGGCAACTGCGCACCTTCTTCCATGCTTTCAGCTTAGGGAGAGAAAGAAAAAGAAAATAGCAGCTCTTTCAAGGCCAAAAGGGGGCGCCCTCGCAAAATCTTATCTTCAGGGGTAACCCAACAATGAGCACAACGAGAGGATTGTCACTTATATCCCCTTGAAAGTTCGACCCAAATTTAATAGTGCAGTGGATGCTATCCGTGGCCTTGGCCTTCAGGCAGGTGCCGTGCTCTGCCTTATCTCTAGCTTGGAGACTATAGTCACGTGATCCTACCCGGCGGCCCGATTAGCCTAAAACAAGCATAACGTCCACTCTACTGTCATACAGAGTCAACAGGATAGCTCCATACTTCCTAAGAAACTGCCCAACCCAAAAAGCGACCCCCAAGGAGAAATCCAAGCACAAGCTGATCGGGGCGCGTGGCTAGCGTGGTGGTGCACTGATACACCTAGAGGTTTTAAGGGAGAGGAGGATGCTCACTGTTGGTGTACAAGTACACTGGCTGGGTAACGGAGGGTGCATCTTTCAGGAAAAGGGTGCATGTGCGCCTGATGCACCCGAGGACACCCTTTTTTTCTTAGAGTGAAGACGCTAGGCAGGCGTATTTCTCACTCAGTTCGGCGAGCAGTCTAGCTGCTGGTGTCGACGCCATCTCGGTGCGCTATTCATGCTGGTGTACTTTTTCAAGGTATCCGGGTTTTTTTAACCTCGCACTGGGTCTTGACGCAGCTTCTCTCAAGCCATAAAATGAACGTTAGCTGGCCGCCCACGCTTTTAAATTATTTCTGAGTCTCGCACGTCCTTGAAAGGCAGAAGAAAACAGGCGTGACTCGTGGCTTTGGGAGTAGTTTCCGGTGTCCTTGACTACAAGGACGATGATAAAAACACACCTGAAAATAATGAAGCGCGAGGAGCTCCTAAAGGCCAAACCAGCGGTGTGGCGAGTATCTTAAGGAGTGGAAAAGGGGGCAGGTAGTCATTAAATAATTTATGCTTAAAAATAGGAATTGCCTGGTAAATGGGATACTTTATCTTTAAAATAACAGCTGTCTCTGCATTCTAGGGTTTTCGTTTGGAGCTGCACACGGGCGCAGCCATTATGGTCCTTGATTTGTTCTCTCTTTTTAATTCAATCGCTTCACTACACTCCTCTGGTCACACTGCAACTGAATGACTTTCTTTTCACTCCTGTGTTTTGCCCACAAGTCAGGTGTTGTATCATCCCTGTTTCGTTTGACTGCGAACTCATTGGCGCGGCATGTTTAGCATACCTTCTACTGGTGACTAGCGTATATTTCCTACCTTTTACACTTAAACGTTTCACATCACGTGTCAAGTAATTCGGGAATTGTTACGAACGACCGTTTCTTGAAAATAGTATCGCGATTTAATTTCTCAAAACGCTAAACATTCAATTTTGTTTACGACCAGATGCGTTAATTGACAGTGTGCAGATAGGTGCCACCAGTGTTCAACTGGGACAAAAAATAGATCGATTTGATGTTACCCATGTTGGTTACTGTCTACCTTGACGACACAAAAATATATGTCACTTACGGCAGTGCAAATCGCTCACGCGCGAAAAGCCTCTATACCAGGCACGCAGCCAGGGGGGTAACCCATAGGGCCCGGGCCCCCCCCCCCCCCCGGAATCTTCCATTTTGCTGGGGCCTCCTCTCCCCCCTCCCACTCATACAACATTTTTTCATGGGCGTACGTACAACATTTTGACATGTAAAGGTTGGTTGACATTTTGTCAACAAACCTTTACGCCCCTGGTGATTCTAGCGGTGTCGCGCTTGCGACATAGGTTGTAGGCAAAAGGCGCGTCCTCCATTAAAAACCATTAAAATACAATGTCGTCGGCGTAGGCTTGAGTCCCCTTTTTATTATGTGATGGAATTCGTGATTCTACATAATCTTTAAATGCCTTACTACGCAATTAGTCTCGGCGGGAAGCCACGGCTGCTTGCACCGCAGCATTTCTCGAGAATGTTCCGACGAACGGAGAAGCGTTTACGTGTTGGCCGCGGAAGGCTGCCGAAGCCTGATTCACATCATGCGATTTTACTCGTGGGTTTTAGTTATTACGTCACTCGTGCGGCAAAACCAGAATGCGTAGAGATTCGACGGTGCTCGACGTGGCAAGATAAAGCGATCGACAGTCGAAACTGCATCATGTGCATTAGGAACAACGATTCGGAGATGGCCGCCGCTTGCAATACCAAGATCACTATTGTTTAGAGCGAGCCACACCACCATTCTTGGAGTTTTCACGTATTAGGATTGCCGCAATTACTTATTATCCTAATATCCACGTGTGCGGCGCGTACACCGTCGGCATACTCTACGGGCCATAGGCTGTCGTTTTGAAGATGAAAGCGCTCGGAGCGCAGATTAGATGCTCCGGACCACTTGACGGGACTTTCGCGTTTTATATGCACTGTTTCAAATAAATCTTACGCGAAGCATTTCACTCGTGTCGAAGTGCTCCTATAATTGAGGTGCAAGGTCGTCCAGTTTTTATAGCTGTCTACTTACGTTTCAGGCGTACCGTATTTTTTCGGACTATGGTCTGCACCAGGAGACTATTCCGCAGGAGCAAATTTGGAGTGAAAAATAAACGATATTTGCTTCGATTGTCCGCACCCGGTGCATAGTCAGCTGGCGGTGCGTAGTCGTCACTTAGTGCCTAGTCCAAACGCATAAATTATCGTGCACAGCACACCCAGTCGAATGCCTGCTGTATTAGCTCAGAAAGAAGCTTGTACCATACATAAATCAACATTAATATACTCCGTTATTCATAAAATCCTTCAGGCATCCTCATAGTAAACGATCTAAAAAAAAAAAATTCTTGTATAGTCCGCACCTGTAGATAGTCGGCATCAGGCGAAATTTCAACTTTTGAACATGTGTAGTCCGCTGACTATACTTTGGAGAGTACTTGGGAAGCAGAAAGAACGTAAAAACCAAATTGGAAAAAAAGATTATATGTTGTGAAGAGAGAATCAACTTCATTGTCATCCCCAAACATCTGGATCATTAAACTGGTCATCATCATCGCTCCGGTCGAGCGAACCGAAGCGCTTTCTCTCTCTCACTAGCGGCTGGACGACGACGGTCAGAATTCGACGTCTTTCCCTATGCCAGCCTGCTTCGGCTGATCCTCCTCACAATATAAACAATATTGCAAATCGTGATTTAAATCTTGCTTAAACCACATGGCGTTTCCTTATATAAAATATTATTATCTGTTCGCATTAATATATATTACAATAAAAGAGCATTACTATTTCTGCATTTTGTATTCCATACGCACTTATTGATTACTTGGTTTTGACAAGATAATTATCGAAGCAAATATTTCGGACAAGGTAGAAATAAGAATCTAAATAATATAAAGTTCTTCGATAGTTCGGACAACTCCCAGCTCTGAGGTTCCAAACAGAAATGAAATACTGGATTTGAAAAGCTAACGAGGAAGTCGTGATAGGTTTTTTTCCTCTCTCAAACCCTCGTTTCCTGCTCTCTCGGCGGCGGGTATCCGCATTGGCAAGCTGACTCAGGGATGTCAGCTCATTAGCGAGTAGCATCCGCATGCATTTTGATTATTCACTAGCATCTCGTCTTTTCCTTCATTGAGCTCCGTTCGTCCGGCAACATTCCTAGATACGCGTGTACCGCTGTTGAGGACGATTTTTTAATGATTTGTGGCCCCAGACTTTCCGACTCGAAAGCGCGTTGCACTAGATCTTAATATTTCTCTCAGGTGACTCATAATTGGAAGTACTAATTGATTTGGTTGTCTAAAGTTTAAAGCACAGATAAGATTTCTTATTAACATCAAAAACTAAAGCACATTGGCCCTAGTGTTGACACGCAAAGCCGTTTATATTCGAGAGCAAGTTTAAACGAGCTTTAACTTTAATGCGTTATTTGATAAAAAACAAAATTGATTTCATGCGAAGGTTTTGCGGGCTCTCTTTGCAAAGGAGAACATTATAATGAATCAATCCACTCTTGAAATTTATAAATAACAACTCGGCGTCTTTACGAAGTAGTGATTTACATATCAGTAATACACATATTTATTAACTAGCAAACATTTGTTTTAGAAAGCATAAATTTATCTTTAAACTATTACATTTTAAATAAAACAATGTTATAATCCTTGGTTAAAACTAAACTTGTCACATTTTCATCTTTTTTTGTTGCAATATCAATCCGCACGAATCCACCGCGTTTCTACAGAAAGACCGGTTTGTACCCGATTAGAGCAAAGCGATAAGTCTGCCTCCAACGGACATTTTTGTCCAGATCCCGACTAGAAGTGTGTTCGAAAGTCCAACGCCGTGGCATAACGTAAGATAGCTGAATTGGTGCATATCGGAGTTAATTCTCTAAAGGTTTTACAAAAAAGGAAACTCAGTAATCGACCCTCAAACGATTGAGAATGCGCAATAGGCGATAGGCAAAATAAGCGTCTTTTAGTGTGCCTATTATCGTTAGTTGAAGCTAAGCGTTACTAGAGCGCGTTACTAGAGGATACCCGTACAAATATTTATCTCAAGAGAGATTGTGCGCGTTGAAAAGAGAGTCGTAGGTAAACGTATAATATCCGACTGCAGGCTCAGTCTAAACCCTTCACATAAGGGGTTCAATAAACACATATAATCCACATTAAATCGAATGTTGTTATTCTAGTGAAGAGTCTGAAGATATTTTTTGCTGAAAACTCAGTTACAAAATTCTAACGGCTGTCTTCCTTTTCTACGTGGCACACAACACACTAAATGTAGGAATACATGTTCCCAATACTCTGAAAACAAAGTTGAATACAGATGCGCCACATTTCCAGACTGAATATGGCAAAAAGCCTCCATTATTACGGCATCATGTTTATAGCTCAGAAAAAGTTTGCGCATGAAGTAAAGCTTTCGCAAAGCCAGACAGGCCGCCATTGCGAGCCCAGTTATTAAACACATGTAACAGTCCTTTCTAAAACCCGACAAAATCATGATTTCTAGAAAAGGGTTTTTTTTTTGTTGCAAACCATCTACACAATAGTTCATGTACCCAGAAGTCGTTCGCGACTTATGACGAGAAAGTCATAATGCACCGCAGTAAGGCCCAGTAGACTAAGCCACTGCTATAAACCTAAACCTCCTGGACAAAGCCCGGGTACTGTAAGTATTGTATCGCGAAGTTCCGACCACGAGCGCACCCCTCTAAAAGATGCTTCGGCTGCATGTGCCCCCGTATAATATTATTTGCGCACAGCTTTCATATATAAATCGTTGTACTAAACCTCCACTAATCTGCTATGTAGAATATTTTTGCATCGTGGAAGCCTCCTCTCTGTTCCCTGGCCCAATAAACTTGGTATAATTTGCCATCCTGAAATCGTCCGACGAAGTTCCTAATGTAATCCACACTCACGATGAACCGCGTTTTATCGAGGGACGTACGCCTCTAAAACGTATGCATAGCGCGCAGACTTGATCGAGAAGATGAGCGGTCAATGTGACCATGAGTGAAGAATTCACCGCGACCAAAAGCGTTGGCGTAATGAACGTTTTTTCTGATCGTGGTTGTTAAAAGCCCACCTTGTTTATCTCTAACACTGGCGGTTTCGCTCATGACCCGAAACCATTTGCTCGTGCATGCGGAAACGTTTTTTTTTTTTTTAAAGAATATTGCTTGACTTAAATATTCGTACGCTCATACCATCAAACCTTACATCACCTGACGGTTCCCCTGTCTGCACGTCCAGCGTTCCTAAAGTCTGACGTACAGAAAAAATAGATTTGATGTACACTCAGCATCGCCATCCAGGAAACTTGACGGCATTTCACTGCTGCCAATTCTGTGACCAAAAGGCGATAAGTGCAGTCCGACTGTCAGCCAGACTGCGCGTATCCGCCGATGAGACATGCCAGACGTACAGCCAGGTAAAGTCGGGAGTCTATTGGGAAACACTGACTGACTGACATCGATTGATTTTTCAATCGGGTGTTGATCATTTTAATATTAATGTGGGAGAAAGTAAATTGTAATATTTGACTCGTGGAAGCTCGATAGCTTCAGTTTCCTTACAACGAACAGCAAGAGACGCTAAAAGCAATTTTAGACACTCACATGCCTCGTGACTGCCCGTTGACTTACCAGAGATGGGCAGCGACGTGCGGGATACGAAGTCGCTTGATAAACTCAGAGCGCTGGTCTGGCCGGGGTGACTGCTGAAGCTCGTTACGGTCCATCGTCATATGAAACGGAGAAAAAGGTGATACTAAAAAGGACGACATTATTTTCAATATGGGAAACCAGGAGGTTTAGATCTTCAATGCTATTAGCGGCGAGATGTTTTGGTAGTGCCCTCCTATGCTTCCCTCTCGTGACGTCATAACGTCGCGAACAACAATTTTGATGATGCAATTAGTATGGTGGAAGCTTGAGATCATTGCGCTCTGAAACAAACACTGCCGACCCCGTTCAAATTGAAGTTCTAACATTACTCTTTATGAAAAAACGCTTAAGGTACAGGCGAGCTGGTGGATATTTACCATTTTGGAACTTAACCCGAGACTGGGGTAGAAAAAGGAAACTTAAAAGTAGAAGGGACAGAGACGTTCTCTTCTTCACTTGTCTCTGTCCCTTCTACTTTTAAGTTTCCTTTTTCTACCCCAGTCTCGGGTTAAGTTCCAAAATGGTAAATTACTCTTTTTCTGTCGATGTGAAATCATTTGCTGACGTCATAGTCAGCATTCGGCCAATCGTGGCAAGACGACACCAGCGACGCTTCCGATCGCGCACGTCGCCAATAGCATTCAAGACTAACTTCGCGGCTATGTGCACAAACGATCTACACAAACGTTTTGTCTTTTATTTCTCTTTCCCTGCTTGAGAAATGCAAAGGTCTGGTTTCCTTTCCCTGCTTGAGAAATGCAAAGGTCTGCTTTCCCCGTTTTGGTGTACGACTGAACGTAGAAGTTAATAAAGAGTCCGAGCCCCATCAAGGATTGTGGAATGGCGAGCATAATAAGTGCTTTGGGGAAACCACAATCGTAAACGAGGGGGATACACGAATGCAGCGTGAGGAAGACGATCTGGAAGATCTGCAGCCCCGTGAGGTACTTCTTCCACCAGAGGAACTTCGCAATTCTCGGTCCAAGTGATGAGAGGAAGTAGTAGCCGTACATCACGACGTGGACGAGCGTGTTGAAACACAGGACCATGATCAGGTGACCGCTACCTCCGAAGGTGAGGTACACCCAGCCATTGAGCACAACGAGGAAGTGGTGAATGACGTGAAGAAACGTAATATGAGAGAACTTCTTCGTCGCAATGAAGAAGAAGGTATCCATGAAGTCGGCGATGCGCACAAAAATGTACAACCATTCAGTTTCCAGGATGCGTATCTCGTTTTCACTGTTGGCGTAGTCCAGTCCTTGACAGAACACACTGTAGTTTCCACCGAGGTACGTGTGACGCATGAACCGCACGAAGAAGAAAGCGTTCGCGATCACCTGGAACAAGTTATAGGCCATGATGGCCCACTTGAGGTTGTAGGGTTTCCGCTTCGCCATCCATCTTGGACCGGCTATCTTAACCACGTAGAGGTAGCCGAAGGTCACTGGCAACACAAACCTCAAGTTCTCTGCGTATCCCCAGCCGATTGTCCTAGGGTCTCGCAAAGACGCAATGTAGTTGTATTTCTCACTTACTTCTCTCGCCAGTCTAGATGCCGTTGTTAACACCATCGCTCTTCGACGGTAAGGCAGGTGCAGTGATTTCTGACTTCACAGTTTGTCGCACTTCTCACTGGGTCTCGACGTAACTTCTCTCAGATCAGAAATGACCGCTAGCCGTTCGGCGTTTCTTTTATGCAAATTCCGCGCCTCGCAGTTTCTTGGGAAAGAGGAAATAGTGCGTGAAATGTGGCTTTAGGAGAGGCCAGCAGTGTCCTTGACTTGACCGACGATACCGTGTAAACACTACTGAGGAAATTGCAGCTCGATGAGGATTTCAGATTCAGGCACACCATCGGGATGAAGAACAAAACAATTACTGCGCAAGACGGCGGGCTTTCGTCACATAATTTATTCCGGGTTTTTCCTACATTCAAGCCCTATTTGCTGCGCTGTCAAGCCTGTTTTGAATACAAAGGAGGCCAGCTGTCTGTTAAATTATTCTGGACTGATTCTTCTGAATGCCATAATTTATAGGGGGCTTTAAATCCTGATCTTCTAGAGATGGCGCATTGATTTTAGCTTATGAGGTTATTGAATGTTTTTTTTAGGCTTAACCGATTTATTTAAAAAAGGACGTTAAAGGTACAATAATGCGTTCTGTGCAGGAAACGTTGTGTGCAGGTGAGTTATGCCACCAGGCGAACATAATATAGAGAGACAGACGTTGCAAGGTTCCAATTACAATTTTACTGAGCCTCATGGAATACCACTACATTAGTAAATTTCTCAACTTTTAAGACGCGGAAAGCGTTGTAGTGCACTAAAGATACCACCCGTACAATATACGTAATGCTGAAGGTGCGACAACGCGGATGATAACAGACGGAAGAACCCCACGGGCGCGTTTTGACACCAAATGTCTTGAGCCCTTTCCACAAGTAGTAACTTCAGCTCACCACTGCGCTCCCTACGCGCTTATTCAGAGGTGTCTGATGACACACAATATGTTTTAAGTAGAACCAAATGTTTACTTTCACTAAGAATTTAATTAACGTTTTAGTTAATTGTATGATTTATCGTGAGGATTACCTGATCCCTATAATATATTCTCACTTGCTATTAGCGACGAGATGCTTTGATGGCGCCCTCCTATGGTGTCCTCTCGTGACGTCAATACCTCGCGAACAACAAGTTCGATGGTGTTTGTTATTAGCATGGTGAAAGCTCGGAATTTTACCGCTCTCAAAGCAACACTGCCAACAGCGTCAAGATTAAAGTTCTTACATTTCTCTTATTTACGTCGATGTGAAATCCTTTGCTGACGTCATAGTCAGCAGTTGGCCAATCGTGGCAGGCAGACCAGAGCGACGTTTTTGATTGCGCAGGTCGCCAATAAAACTCAGCTGCACAGACCGCATTAGTTCATTGGCGATGTGCGCGATCGAAAGCGCTGCTGTAGTCGGCTTTGCTCGATTGGCCGAATGCTAAATATGACGCCAGCAAATGTTTTCTCATTGACAGAAATAGGAGTAATGATAAGAACTTCGATTTTGGTGGTGTTGGCACTGTTCGTTTCTAAGCGCAATGATTTCAAGCTTCCTCCATGCGAATTACAAACACCATAGAACTTGTTCTTCGCAAGGAAATGACGTCACGAGAGGTAGAAGAAGAATCCATAATTTAAACGATTACTTCACAGTATTTCGATACTGTGAAGCAGTATCGAAATAATAAGTTAACTGCTTGAAGAATTAAGGACGTTCACTTTAAATTAGAGTCCTCTGTGAGTCACTCATTGCATTATCATAAAAGACACCTACATGGAAAGACTCAAGCTTTACGTAAATGCCTACTGTCGCTACATGCTTCCTATGCGTAGGTACGCCACTTTTTTCTGCGACAACTTGGCGATATAAAAATAAAAACTAGCATCGCCTACAGCTGTGGTTCTCAAATGGAGGTCCGCGGACCCTTTGGGGTCCGCGAAGGCGTCCTAGGGGTCCGCGAAACCCTCCCTTCCGGCAATAAAAGTTGTCTTTTATCATATAAAGAATAAACGTTCCAATTTTCGTCTATATGTCAATAAGAGAAGTCTACTTTACACTAGCGCTTAGTTATATCCATTTATTAAATCACTATCATAATTAACCAATAACTTTTCCTTCCCCTCACCACGAACGGGGTGAGGGGAAGGAAAAGCCATCATCTCCGCCGATCCACAAGGGGTCCGCGAAGCATCAGTGGTTGAGAAACACTGGCCTACAGTATTATTAAACGGCCCTACGCTCGCAGTGTACGCACCACTGATCCCAGACAACACTTGGACATCCCCAGGATGTCCTCAGGACAACCTTCTGAGGACATTACGATGTCCTCAGGATGTCCTCAAATGATCCTGGAAGCATCCTAAAAACGTCCTATTGTCCGGCCTCAGGACATCCTCAGAACGTCCTCAGGAGGGCAGCCAAGGATTTTTCTAGTTCATTTTTAGGACAATGCACTGCAGGTGCAGCTGTTCACTGAGCTGTTAAGCGCCGTTCACACATAAGCAACCGAGTAAGACCGAGAGAGACCAGACCGGTTTTTAAGCCTCTTGCGAAGTCTTAGGACCGGATGCGCTGCTGCGGAGCTGGTTCTAAGACGTCGTAAGAGGCTTAAAAACAGGTCTTGTCTCTCTCGGTCGCACTCGGTTGCAAGAGTGTGAACGGGCCTTTAGGATGCTTTCATTTTTTATTGTTTCTAGGTTTTCTCCAACTGGATTTTGAACCTGAACATGCCTGCAGAAAGAAATTCATTGTTGTGTACTATTTTAAAGTGAAATTCACACACTAATTCTAGATACTAGTCAGTGAGAGGAAGAACATAGGGCAAGGGAAAGAGGGAAGAAAGCTGACGGAATGCTGAAGAGGAGAGAAGAAAACCTCTCC
Source organism: Ixodes persulcatus (assembly GCA_013358835.2). NCBI lineage: Eukaryota > Metazoa > Arthropoda > Arachnida > Ixodida > Ixodidae > Ixodes > Ixodes persulcatus. Next base: position 117,926 of record JABSTQ010009981.1, on the reverse strand, counting down.
CCTCCAGCATCCCGTCTGCTTTCTCCTCTGCGTCTTTCCTTGACCTATGTTATTAGGCTGTAACTATGAGCATGATCATGCCATTCATTATTGCAAACAGAGGTAACTCTTCAAGAAATACTTTAGTGGAGAGCAAATGTTATACATGACGTTTTTCAATGTCTGCACAAGACATGCAGTCTGACTTCGCATCTTGGCCAGCACTAGTCCGAATAGTCAGCAGGATCTAGAAAAAAATCAATTCCATAAGCATTCATAATAAAAACAGGTAATGTGAGAAACTTACCATCATGTCGAACATCTCCGGCTTTTGACTGCAGCTTTTTCAGTTTCTCTCCAGCGTGGCGCAGCCACACATTAATGATGGTCTCCACGTCAGCTTTGTTTGCACACCAACATTAACTTTCACTGCCCCTGAAACATTGATTTGTGATGACAGTCACAGCAGAACACGTTGGTACGGCACACACATCTTTATTGAACTCAGGAAAAAAACACGCCGCCGAGGATGGTTGTGGCGGTTGCGGTTCGTGCGAGGAAGATGTCCTTGCTACCGAGTCTATTTTCGCACAGTTGATAGGCTCGATGCATTCGTTTACGCGCCGGCATCTTTCCCTCCGAAATTGCCGTTCACTGCTTTCCGCCATTTCGAAGAAGTACTACATATAAAAAACACTACCCTTTGTCACTGCCTTGCATTGCTGCCATCATCAATTTGAATGGAACAGCGCGGATATACAGATTCGCAGCGCTAACTGAGTGATATATTTCTTCTTCCTCAAATCGTCATCTTCTTCTCCTTCGCCGTTAATGAGAACATTTTAAATGATTAAACACCAGAAACCAAATAGACAATAAATATTAAAAAGTAAATAATAATAAATAAATAAATGACAAATAAAAAAAATAAAAAAATAAATAAAATAAATTAAAAAATAAAATTATGAAATATTTTTTTAATAAATTAAAATAAAAAATTAAACTTAAAAAAGTTATTTCTAAACTTTTAAAAAAATAGTTTTTTTTTAAATTGTTATTTATTTATTTATTTATGATTCATTTCTTAATGCTTATTGGTTATTTGGTTTCTGGTGCTTAAAAATTTAAAATGTTCTTATTAACGGCGAAGGAGAAGAAGATGACGATTTGAGGAAGAAGAAATATATCACTGAGTTGTTAGTCAGCGCTGCGAGTCTTTCCTTGTGTGCCTGTGATTGTGACTGTATCTGCGCTGTTCCATCCAAGCATGAATGACCAACTAGCCCAAGCATCCACATTATCAAGCCATCATCAACCTCGAGGCTGTTTCTGTTTCGGTCCTGGCTTGGCTTAGCTTGCTTGGGTCTCTCGGATGGGTGGATAATTGCAATAACGGTACGTCTTGTAGTAGGCGGTAGCTTGCGCCACCTAGATTGAATGTTGCCAATGGAACTGAATTCCGAAATACTGCGCAAATACAAAACTAATAATAATTGTAGTGTGTCCTTGTTTTAATAAAGAATTGTTTGATCAAAACTATAGTTTAAAGATGTTCTAAACTTACACAACTACATGTAATAATTTGAATGTAAAATTTAGGTTAGCAGTAAACATGAACTGTGTATACTACCGCCATTTCATTTATTTATTTTTTTAATAACGCAATCAAATTGAGGACGTATATTTACCTCTAACTTTGTATCCTTCGTCCTCAATAAGTCCTCGGAAGGACGTTTCTAGGATGATCCAGCGACTGACGTTCTCAGGATGTCCTGAGGACGTCTTGAAAACTGTGAGGACGTTTGTACCTTTTGAGGACGTCCTGAGGATGTCGGGTGTTGTCTGGGATATGCCATAGCAGCGATTGCTACGAGTTAAATGCTCAAAATCGGCAAGAAGGCAGTCCGTGCATAATAAATACATTTTAGACATGTTTCTTTCTATCTGTACTGTCTATTTCTCGAGTCAGGCGGAAGCGTGTGACCCTCCTCGAAAATTATAGTGCGAGTATGGAAAAAGCGAAAACGGAAAACAATGGCGAGAAGGTTAACCTGAGAGGCTAGTCGCGCTTTGCCACTTTGTACAGGGGGAGGGGAACAGGCAATAAAAGTAGCGATAAAACCACGCTAGCATTAATCCTTTGCCATGAAAGACCCTTTGTGCTGTAGTTGTCGTTCTATATAGCCAATCCAGCGAAGGCGATGAGCATGACTTTGGGGATCACAAAAAAAAAAAAAATCTTTCTGAGATTCTGTGTACTGCTCGCTTGGCCACAGGAAAATCTCACTCCGGTAGTCGTCCTCAAAACTATTTTTGACAAAGACGTCATCAGCATTCTTTTACGTTTTGTCATGCAACAAAATAACTTCTGCTTAGCCGCATCATATGATCAAATATTTTCCCGAAAATCCTATTCTTAAGTGCTCGCGTGCAGGTTCTTCTTTATCCTGCAATAAAACACAATTAAATTGTATAAAATTGAAAGTGTAGGATGAAATAGTAGTCTACCTGAAGCGAGGTGAAGCTTTACGTTTTGAGGGGAGAGGACGGGTGGTAAAAATATGGGATGAGGACGATTCGTCAAATGCGCACTTGTCGCAGGCCGACTGGTGACAGAATAATTCGTCACATATGAGCATTCGTCATAGGGCGACTCGTTCATTGGACAGTTGGTCACATTGACAGCGCAGGGAAGGATATAATAATCTACAAACCGCAATTTTCAGTAACTAGCGATGTTCCCTGACGACTGTGCAGTTAGAAGAATAGAACAGGATGCTTTATTAAAAAGTAATATTCATGTAAATGTATGCAATGTCGGAGGATGTGCATAATCGTTCGAACATGCATAGATACCACGTAATATTTTTTCAGGTTGCTAGAAATAATGTAGATGTACAAATATGTTTCGAATAGAAAATACTTGAGAAAGAAACTTTACCATTCCGATATAGGAAGTCCAATACTTCAAAACGGAGTGTCGAGCCACTGCACTAGGCTGCTAATCTGGCGGGTGCTGTCGTACTGTCCAGCAATGAAGTGTCTGCCTGTTGCAGTCGGTGTGTCTATTTTATTCCTAACGCGCCTCTAGAATCCCGTTAACACACTTGCAACCGAGTAGGACCGACCGAGACAAGACCGTTTTTTAAGCCTCTTGCGACGGCGTAGGAGTTCCGCAGCGGCGCATCCGGTTCTACGACAACACAAAAGGTTTAAAAACCCGGCCTTGTCTCGGTCGGTCCTACTCGGTCCTACTCGTTTCTGCCACCTTCAGCCTGTGATATCTTTATTTCATCGGTGTCGAAGTGGCGACGAAGTGGGCATTTCAAACTCGGCTACATCCCTAACGGCCAAAGGCCGGACTGACCGACAAAATGTTATGCGGAGTTTTACGATTTCCCATTATAACATAAACCAGTGATTAAAAATGCAAATATTGCAATGCTAAACGTAGAACAGGTTTTGGCACACACCTGCTGGTTAGACGACTTTCTCAGAAATTGAATTAAAATACAGTATCAAATACTCTCGATCAAAAGTGTGTGTAAGATACCAAGATACTTCTAAAAGTATTTGAAATACAGTATCAATTGAGTAGAGTATTTGAGATAGGCACAAGTCTGGTACGAACGACTTTTACTTCTGCCCGCCTTCCAGATGTAAAAGTGTCTCGCGTTATCAATGTCATATTAGATGCGTCATAAGCCCACGAGGAGCTAATCGCGCCATTGATCAGGCAGAGTAGACCGAATATATGGTCATAAAACACGTGTTCGCGTATATTGGGCGATAAAGTAGATCAAAACTCGAACCTGGTGGAATCTTGAATCGTCTTGTCTGATTATTATTTCCGTCCGACGTCTTCCTATGTAAAAAACACAAAAAAATTGAGCTGGAATCGACGCACTGGAATCGCCGGAATAGTTTTGAATCGACCGGAACCGTCGAAGCCGTATAGTGAATCCGACCCCATTAGAAAGCGGAGGCCTCTGATCGAGCGAAGATTGAAGTCATAGCCGCCTGGTTGATACGGGACAAGACGAAATCTGGCATGGATCTGACATTTTCGCACGGGAACCCACACCCCGCTTTATAAAAAGCGTGTGATGCTGTCGAAGCTAAGCGCTTGAGCACGCTTGCACGGGCAAACACGCAAATTCGTTTGCACGTTTTTTCGTGCAAGCAAAGCGGGTCTGGACCGCGCTCGAGCTCATTTTCCAGCGTTCAAGGCTCATAAAACATTAATATCAAGATACTGCACCGCAGCAAGGCCCAGCAGCCTAAGCCAGTGTTATCAATATAAACCTCCTGGACACAGCCCGGGTACTGTAAGTATCGTGTCGCTAGGTTCGGACCACGAGCGCACTGTTCTAAAGAATGCTTTGGCTGCATGTGCCCCCGTATAATATGATTTACGCACAGCTTTAATATAAAAATCGTTGCGCTAAAGCTCCACTAACCTGCCATGTAGAATATTTTTGCATCGTGGAAGCCTCCTTTTTGTTCCCTGGCCCAATAAACCTGGTATGATTTGCCGTCCTCAAATCGTCCGTCGAAGTTCCTAACGTAAACCACACTTACGATTAACCGCGTCTTATCGATGACGAATGCCTCTAAAACGTATGCATAGCGCGCAGACATGATCGAGGGCATGAGCGGTCAAAGTGACGATCAGTGAAGACTTCAATGCCTCCCTTGATTTATCTCTGACATTAGCGGTTTCACTCATGTTCCGAAACCGTTTGCTCCTGCATGGGGAAACGTTTGTTTTTTCGAAAGAATATTGTTTGACGGAATAGTCGTTCGCTCATACCGTCAAACCTTATATCACCTGTCGGTTCGTCTGTTTGCACGTCATGGATTCCTGACGTGTAGACATATACACTTGATGTATACTCAGGATCGCCACCAAGGAATCTTGACCGCATTTCACTGCTGCCAATTCTGCTATCGAAAGGCCGATAAGTGCAGTCAGGTTGTCGGACTGCGCTTATCGGCCGAGCAGAGATGCTTAACGTACAGCTAGGGAAAGTCGGCTGTTTATTAAGAAACACTGACTGACTGACATCGATTGATTTTTCAATCGGGTGTTGGTCATCTTAATACCAATGTAGGCGAAATTAAATTGTAATATTTCACCCGTGGAAGCTCTATAGATTCTGTCACCTTACAACGAACAGCAAGAGACGCTAAGAGCCATTTTAGCAAATCACATGCCGCGTGACTGCCCGTTGACTTACCAGAGATGGGCAGCGACGTGTGGGATGCGAAGTCCCTTGATAAACTCAGAGCGCTGGTCTGGCTGGGGCGCCTCCTGAAGTTTGTTACGGTCCATCGTCAGATCAAACCGAGAAAAAATCAGAAGGTGTATGTTTTTAATGCTATAGCATTCAAGACTACCCTTAGCGAAAACTAATACGTTTGAAATATACCACATTTTAATTTGAGTGTATTTGAAGTACTGTTCATAATTGTAAGTACATGAAAAATCAACCTGAAAATATACACTTCTTTTTTTTTACTTAGTACTAAAACATACTTCTGAAAATCTTCTTAAAATGCCTTTATTTAAACTACATTTGAAGTTCCCTTCATGCGTTCTGAAATACGTAAATACTAAATTAGTAGGCACAAAATACCTTTCACATAGATTTCTTAAATATTTATTTATTTCATGCAAAATATACTCCAACCTTAATAAAAATGCAGCGACCAAAAATACGTGCAGAATACTCTTAAAATACCTGGAAATCGTAAATAGTGTTGCGTTCTACTCTAAGTATCTTTTGACTGCAATAGTTTGGTAGTTTGACTTAAACTACCAAATTATTTAAAAGCTCGCATTTCAGAAGTTCACTTCAAGCAGATGTGGAGTTCACTAAATTGCGTAAATACAACATTTGATTAGTTTGTCAATTGAGTTGTGCAGCATCGCACTGATAAATCAGCCCAGTTTATGTTATTGTTTACTTTTTTTCTATCAAGAACACACCTGATGAGTTTCTTGCACACCAGTGACAAACGGGGTTCGGGAACTACAACCACAACACTTGCTGATGCTGAAAAGCTTCAGAAAGTGCTGTTAGCAGATATGTTTTTTCGTGGTTGTGTTAGCAGAATGTTAGTTCACTGAATGTGTGTACTCACCATTGTACGTGATGTGAGTAGTGACTTTAATATAGTGACGTTAACGACCATATTAAACAGTCAACTAGTAAATAAAAGCAAAATAACTATTTTAAAGTGAGGAAACTACCCAGGGTTGGGCAGAAATACTCGAAAATGTATTTGGAAATACAAATACTGGGATACTTTAAAATAGTAGCCAAAATACTGATACTAAAATACATCTGTAAAAATGTATCGCGATACGTATCGGAAATACATTTTAAATAGAGGCAAAAAGAATTCGGAAATACAAATACAGGAATACATTTTAGGGGGGGCAGAAATACAAATACCGAAATACTGATACTGCAATACATTTTCCACATTTGTTAGAGACGCCAACTGAGATGAAGCTTGAAGTGGAAGTTTTTGATCCCCAAATTACTTTCCCGTATACAGGCTTGGCATTTTGCCTTGAAGGTAGTGGTTTCGGGCGACGAGGAATCTTCAATGGGGTCAAAAAAAAAACGTTCCATCAAGGACTGATCGCCGTCCCTTCCCTGACATCCTGTCTGCCTGACGATGAATGCGAAAAGACTTCGACTTCTAAATAAATTATGTCACCCTGATTCCCATCAAAACATCACCACGCCCCTCTCCGATAAGGATGTTTCTGCCAACATAAATCACATGACGTAACGGTGGAATGAACTGGTATTCTTTATCTGCAGGTGTGGCCTTGAACATGAAACTTTACCACGCTGCTGTTTGAAAGTACAATACGTACTTCCGTTGTAGGTTACATCGTTGAAGATCATGCATTTGGAATTTTCGAGAATAGTGGACCACCTGAAGCGTCCTGGAACACGTGTCTCATTTTCTGTTACGGTTGAAAAAACGATACGACGGCATCCATGTTGTGAACGTCCTTCCTGCAAACCCTCCGCCACCGACGCATGGATTGCAGTCATCAAGTTTCGCTTAGCCTCACCCAAACAGAGACCTCGTGGATTGCGACCTGATATTGCCGACACAGGTGCGAGCTCTCCGAGAAACAGCGCGCTCGAGACGAGTAGCAGGTGTACGAAGGCTAGGTCGGCACAGCGAGGCCACGTCTGGCCTCCTTCCTGGGTTTCGGATCCCCAGAGCAGTGGGTCACGTTCACGTCTTCTGATGACGTATCCTTGAGCCATGCAGTATTACGGGCGCAGCCGCAGACGCATTCGAATCACGGTGATTTGAATATGTGTGAACTTCACTGCGTGAGTCCATCCTACTATTTCAAGTCAACCACCGCCAGGCTCGTGCTGCAACGGACTGGGTGTGACTCAGCTTTGCCGGCTGGGTATACTGCGCACGAGAGATATATTTATAAGCGGACATTGAATGCCAGCAAACAATGACTCAAGAAATTCCTACCTAAGGACCTGCGGCAGAAGACGCTCTGACTCCAACCCTGGCACGCCACCTGGTTCGAGTCCCCGACTATGCAACACTTCTCAGAAGAGAGAGGAAGACGCATAGAAAAATAGTTTGGAGAATCGGAAGGAACCTTGGTCAGCATAGAAACAATGCCCCAGCATCTCTCAACCCTGATGCCCTAAGAAATAAAAAAACAAAACGCGTTCGGACTTTTTTTTTTTTTTGGGGGGGGGGGGGGGGGAGTATTTCTCAAGAAATGTAACGAAATACATTTGATCCTGATTGTATCGCGATACAAACAAACATTCCAAAATGTATTTCGATACAGGAATACAGATACTGGGGAAAAAAATGTATCGCGATACAGAAATACAGATACGAAATGTATTTCTAAAATACTATCGCGATACATTTGTATCGCGATACTGCCCAACCCTGAAACTACCTTGACTCGCTTTGTCCTGAGTGGTGCTATGCAGAGAAGCAACAACATTTCTTCTAGGAGCCGTTTCTGTGGATATTGTTTTAGCGACTAGGCCGAGTTATTATTAGTTGTACCAATGCTTTTTAGTAAGAGATATCATCCACGAACTTCAGACACTGTTTCCCCTTTGACAGACTCCTGAGGAGAAGATCGGATACTTCGAACCTTAATAAGTGCAGAGGGGGTCACCGGCCAAATAATATGTAGGCGATATAAGGCTCTAGAGCAGTCGACGGGACTGTTATTCAGGTGTTCAGTGCGTCATTAGCCGCGTTTACATGAATGCGACTTAGTCGCATCGAATCTAGTTGCCGCATTTAATTCGGCCATGTAAACGGCCCAATGCACTAAGGAAGCGCATCGCATTCAAGTCGCTAGACAGAGGTGGATCGAGACGGCGAGTGCGCATTCATTCTGCCCATGTAAACGGAAGTCGTATCGCATTTTGGAACGGCGAGGATTATGGGAAGGCGCTCGCTGCGGGAGCGAGTGAACAGCTGAGAACATGGCGGCGGCCAACCTCGTCGGCGGCGCGGAGAGCAGTCCCGTGTGGTCGCCAGCAGTTTTCTCCAGAAAAGAAACGCGAGCTTTCATTGCCATCACAAGTGAGCGGAATATAGCTGAGCTGCTCGGTGAGGGTGGCCCCCGTCCAAGCCTTGCGAAGTACGACTTGCGCGTCCGAGGGGGTTCCTAAAGGCTTCGGCGCAGTCACGAACGACGCCGATAGCTCCGAGGACAGCATGATAGCGCAGAACGAGCAGCGCCTACCTCAGTGCCGTTCCTGGCAGCGCCGGAAACTTTGGGCCTCGGGGTCCGGTCGCGGTCGGCGAGGTATGATGAGGCGAAGCGCGGTCCTTGGAGCGTTTGGAAACGCTCTCGCTCGCCAGGGCGTGCGCAGACATGTCACCACCTCTGGTTCAGAGTGGGCCGGCGGCCCGGTCTGGAGCCACGCTTGGATTTTGACGCTTCTTCCGTCTCGTAACTTCTTCCACAGCACCCAAGACAGCGGGCACGATCTTTACGATCGTCCGAAAGCGTCGAAAGGCCTCCACATGCGATGCACCGGAAAAAGGGGTCACGAGGTGCGGCTGGTGCCGGAAACGCAGCTTTAACGTTGAGCTTTGACACGGCGTGGCGCCACCTTCGCATAGGGCTTGGTGCGCGTTCATGTAAACGTTGTCGCATCGGCTTCATTCGAAGAACGACAGGAGTCGATGCGGCGAAGTCGCATTCATGTAAAAAAGGCTATTGTGTTTGTGTTTGTGTTCGTTTTTAATGTGTAGTTGTGTGATGTATTTAGTAGTGCCTTCAAATGCCACATGGACACCATTTACTAAAAAAGTTCAAAATAAAAAAAATAAAAAATTGTGTAGCCCGTTTTTAATACACAAATGGCATCTTGAGGAGGAAGGAATTATGTTTTTGGTATATCTAAAATAGGTTTTGAATAATATTTATGATGTATTTTGAATACCTTATGCGCGTATTTTGAATGCGGACAAGGTAATACAGAATGAATACAAAATGAATATTCATATTCAATATATTTAAACTTCGTTTCAATACGGCCTCTTTTTGCTAAGGGTAACCTCGCGGCCACGTGCAAATTCATCTACACAAATGCATTATCTTTTACTTCTCTTTCCCCGCTTGAGAAATGCAAAGGTCTGGTTTCCCCCTTTTGGTGTACGACTGAATGTAGAAGTTAATAAAGAGTCCGAGTCCCATCAAGGATTGTGGAATGGCAAGCATTATAAGTGCTTTAAGGAAACCACAATCGTATACGAGGGGGATACACGAATGCAACGTGAGGAAGACGATCTGGAAGATCTGCAGCCCCGTGAGGTACTTCTTCCACCAGAGGAACTTCGCAATTCTCGGTCCAAGTGACGAGAGGAAGTAGTAGCCGTACATCACGACGTAACCGAGCGTGTTGAAGCACAGGACCATGATCAGGTGACTGCTACCTCCGAAGGTGAGGTACACCCAGCCATTGAGCAAACCGAGGAAGTGGTGTATGACGTGAAGAAACGTAATATGAGAGAACTTCTTCGTCACAATGAAGAAGAAGGTATCCATGAAGTCGGCGATGCGCACAAAAATGTACAACCATAGATATTCCAGGATGCGTATCTCGTTTTCACTGTTGGAGTAGTCCAGTCCTTGACAGAACACACTGTAGTTTCCACCGAGGTACGTGTGACGCATGAACCGCACGAAGAAGAAAGCGTTCGCGATCACCTGGAACAAGTTCTAGGCCATGATGGCCCACTTGAGGTTGTAGGGCTTCCGCTTCGCCATCCATCTTGGACCGGCTATCTTAACCACGTAGAGGTAGCCGAAGGTCACTGGCAACACAAACCTCAAGTCCTCTGTGTATCCCCAGCCGATTGTCCTAGGGTCCCGCAGAGAGGCAACATAGTTGTATTTCTCACTTACTTCTCTCGCCAGTCTTGATGCCGTCGTTAACACCATCGCTGTCCGCCAGTAAAGCAGATGCAGTGAGTTCTCACTTCACAGTTTGCCGCACTTCTCACTGGGTCTCGACGTAGCTTCTTTCAAATCGGAAATGACCGCTAGCCGTTCTCCGAGCCCTTTAGGTAAATCTCGATACCAAGCAGTTTCTTTGGAAAGGAGGAAATAACGGCGTGAAATGTGGCTTTGGGAGAGGCCTGTAGCGTCCTTGACATGGGGAACGATACGAGTAAACACTACTCAGGAAGTTCCATCTCGACGAGGTTTTCACGTTCCGGCACACCATCCGGGTGAAAAACAAAATAATTATTGCTCATGGCGGCGGACTTTCGTAACATAATTTTTTGCGGGTTTTTCCTACATTCGCACATTATTTTCTGCACTTTCTAGCCTGTTTTGTATATTAATTAAAGTCTGTAAAATTATTCTATACTGATACTTCTGAATGCCATACTTTATAGGGGGCCTTAAATTCTGGTCTTCGAGAGATGGGGAATTGATCTTATCTTAAGGCGGTACAGAATGCGTTTTTTTTTTTAATGTTTACTGATTTGCTGAAAAAAAATGAAAGCCGTTTACAACTTCCCTGTAACGCCGAATCAGAGCGCAGCTCTTGAGGAGGAGGAGGGAAGGGTACTGGGGGGGTCACATGGCTTCGGGGGGGGGGGGGGCTCACGTGACCTGGGGGATCACGTGACCTGGGGATCACCTGACCTGGGGGTCACGTGACGATGACGTCGTCAGTGACGTCATCAGTGATGATGACGATGCGGATGCCGATGACGTCATCAGTGGCGTCACTGATGACGTCATCGGCATCCGCATCGTCATCATCACTGATGACGTCATCAGTGACGTCACTGATGACGTCATCAGACGTCATCGGCATCCGCATCGTCATCGTCATCATCACTGATGACGTCACTGATGACGTTATCGTCACGTGACCCCGAGGTCACGTGACCCCCCCCCCCCCCCCCCGAGGTCCTCCCGAAGGAACCCGAGGTCCTCCCCAGTTCCTCCCGAAGGAACCCGAGGTCCTTCGAGAGGACCTCGGGTTCCTTTGGGAAAATTTACCCATAATGCACCGCGCGGTTACGCCGAAGGCGACACCGACGGCGACGGCGACGCCGCTCAAGCCGGAAACGGGCGCCTAAGAGCTGCGCTCTATAAAAAAGCCGTTAAAAGTAGAATAATGTGTTCTGTGCGGGTGGGTTGTGCCACCATGTGAACATAATATAGGGAGCCAGTCGTGACGGGAAGTCCGACAATTACCTACAAAATGTAATTACTTTTTTAATTAGTGACTGCAAACATAAAGTTCTAATTACATTTTTGCTGAGCCTCGCCGAACACCACTAAATTAGTAAATTTGAGAAAAAATGTCAAACGAGCGGAAAGCGCTGTAGTGCACTAGAGATACCACCCGCACAATATAAGCGAGGCTGAAGGCGCGACAACGCGGATGATAACAGACGGAAGATCCTCACGGGCGCGTTTTGACACTAAATGTCTTGAGCCCTTTGCACGAGTAGTAACTTCAGCTCACCACCGCGCTCCCTACGCGCTCAATATGTTTGTCTATTATTTATTTATTCAGAGGTGTCCGATGACGCACAATATGTTTCTAAGTGGAACCAAATGTTTACTTTCACAAAGGAACTAATTAACATGTTTTAGTTAATTGTACGATTTATCGGGAGGATTTGCTCAATTTAATGTGGCTCACCAGCTGCAAAACTTAGCTGCACAGACCGCATTAGTCTAGTTTTCACGAATTACTTTGTAAATAAATTTTAAAGGAAAATGTATACTGGGCTGCCATTCTGTTTTGTTCTGATCATCACGTAACCGTCGTTGTGAAATGCAGCAAAAGAATAATTCAACATGTTAAACCATGACTATATCCCACAGCTATGGTCCCGGTTCGTTCCGTGGTCGGTTAGTCACGATCACATATCTTATTTAGCAATACTCAGAGCTGGTACGGTTCCCGTAGCGGCAGTTTTTCGTGCACGCTGTAACGTCCACCATCATGAACAAGCAACTCCCCCAATCCGAAGTTCTAATAGAAATCTGAGTCCTTGGCAGTTTCAATAACGCTCGCTTGGCTTCTTAGGTAGAAGCTTCTTGCTTTGTGGTTTGCTCTTTGGCGCAGTGATGGGTTAAAGGCGGAATCTAATGGGCTGTGGAGCGCGGTGCCCGCCGCGCCCTGAATATCTGGAACTGTCGACAAGTTTAGTCATACACTCACCTCAATGACGCATGACGATTTCCAGAATAAGGCGGTGCTCTGGTTGTACGTTAAAAGTCTATTCACACGGAGGACATATCCCCGGACAAGTTCCTACAAAATCGGTGACGGCATCTTTTCTGCTGTTCAATATCCGCCATGTTCCTGGCGAAGAGAGCATGCGAAACTCCAGAGCTAGTTCGGGGACCGCCGGAACGTGTCCGTGGACAAGTCTAGCGACCTGTTGAATGTTGTTGATCACGTGTGTAAATGTCATAAAATAGATCTGAGGACCTGCCATTTCGCGGTAATCGAGATTTTAAATCTGTTCTATTGTCGCTTTATCCTGGTCCTGCTAGGTTCTTGCCGGGTACTTGGATTCGGCTAACTAGGAAGGATTCAATAGCGCCAAACTCCTCGCGCAACGATTGGCTGCACACGCAGTCTTTTTCTTTTCTTTTCTACGGACCACTTTCAACGCGTGTTTATACGGCTACCCTAGTTACACGACCGCTCTGGACTGCCATTGAGTCAAGGACATATTTTGAGGTCGGGGCTGGATAAAAGAATGTAAAATAATAGTGCCCTTCGTCCGCTTCCGCCTTGAGGCACTGCAGACTTAAAGCCAATTCTAATAAAAATTAATTGGATCATACGATCAAGTGTTAATTTCTAAGGAAAAAGCCAATTGGGGACTAACTATTGTAAAAATAATGCTGGGCGTCGCCAAGCGAACGACCCAGGAAGGACCCGCTGGGAAGAGGACCCCGAGACCCCGACCCCCGTCCGATCCTGTACCGGAACGAAGAGGGTATGAGAGTGTTGCAAAGTGGGTCGACGAGACCGCAAGGCAACCATGACTGAACCAGGCGGTCCCGCCGCAGTTATCAGTTTGATATCTCTCGGCTCCCATTGGAGAGCACCCCCGCCACCATGCGGGGGGTCTCCCACCCTGGGGAGATTCGAGAGGCGCTACCTTGATTTCAGCGTTTCCCTTATTGGGATGCCTCGTCTCGGGTCAACACGCGACGTCACACGTCCCGCATCACACGTCTCGATCTCACGTGAACCGCTCCACGTCATACGCCCCACATGTCAACCCGCTTCACGTCACACTCCCCTCCCTCTTCAGGTCAGGTCGTCACACGTCATGCGGCCACACATGCCATACGTTTCACGTCATGCGTGTTCACGCCGTCCCCACGTCTCACGCCGCACGTCACACGCCGCGCTCCCCGCCTCAGGGGCTCCCTCCTCCAGCGGCAAAAGCTACGGTTGACCAGACCCTCTTTGTCCCCTCCATTCCTGAGAGCAGCCCCATAGCTAGGGCTCCTCGCCCCAGGTGAAGGGTTTTGAGTTTCGCCAGAGCCTCCGTTGCAGCTATAGAGCTGGCAGGGCGCACCACAAGCAGGTGGAGGTTGACTTCCCACGCGGCGACAACCGCGGGGGCTTGCGCCTCATTCAAGGACATTTGATAAGTCGAGGCTTTGCTGAAAGGATTGAAAAATAAAAATGCCTCAATCGGTACCGCCTCGAGGGCACAGCCGATTTAAAGCCAATGTGAGATAAAATGAATTGGATCCTTTGGATCAATTGACAATTTCTGTAAAACGCCAATTGGAAGTTAAGGGGGATAAATGAAACCAGTAATATGGGACAGCCAGTGGAACGGCCCGGGAAAACCAACCGGTACTAAAAGTACCCAAGTGACCGACTCACCCTCCAACTCCGCTACAAGGACACGAGCGCGCCTCACAGCGGGTCCGACGGTCACTGAGTGGCAACCATGAACCAAACAGCCCCGTCGCAGTGATCACATCTATATCCCTCGGCTCCTTTGGAGGTCACCCCCCCGTCTGGGGGGCCCACCCTAATTGGAGAAACCAAGAGGCACCACCTTTATGACAGCCTTCCCCTTATTTGGATGCCTCGTCTCGGATCACCACGCAGCGTCACACGTCCTGCGTGTACACGTCCCGATCTCACGTCACCCACTCCACGTCCTACTCCTCACATGTCAACACGCTTCACGTCACACTTCCATCCCTTTTCAGTTCATGCAGGTCGTCACACGTCATGCGTCCACACATGTATTTTGGGGTGTTCCACGTCATGCGGGCTCACGCCGTCCCCACGTCATCACGACTCACGTCACACGCCGCGCTCCCCGCCTCAGGGGCTCCGTCCTCCATCGGGGAAAGCTAGCGTTGACTAGGCCCTTTTTGTCCCCCCCCCCCCCCGTCCAATGGGGAACCCCAGTGCTAGGGTTCCCCATCCCAGGTTGGGGGGGGGGGGGATTCCCATTCAAGGACAAAGGACTCAATCCCGATCGGCTGGAGTTTCATGGTGGCGCCAACTGTCATTGAGCCGCTAATGATCGTTGATTTCAACTGAGCTCGCCTTTGCAGGGATTCGCTAGAATAAAGCTTATGATGGCGGCGTCCGCCGCATTGCCGCCGATGGACAGCGCCAGCGAAGCACTTACTGTAGCGGAATATTGGGGGAGGTATCTAAAAAGAATCGTAGCACCAAATATTGTCGGAAGAGGCATGATTCGCCACTAGAGCTGACGCTAGTAGGATCACGGCACATCGGGTAAAAATTGATGTGTGTATGTTTATACAGCCAGAAGTTAGTCTGCCATAGTGGCCGTTTGGTGTCTCAACTGTAGAAGAACAATTTGACCAGTGCGCTGCAAGCTCTAGCCTAGTGACTTTAACGTGCACCACGCACTAGTGATACACGACCCCACGCCGGTACGATGCTCATCCAGATAGAAACGGGATAGGTTTGGATTGAGCCCAGGATTTCTTTGTTCTGCAGTGCGAGCTTTCGCTCCAAGTGCTCCGAGCTGGTGTGCGCTAGCCCACTCGGCCACCGACCTCCCCTGGCTGGCACATTGCTATGGTGGCTAGGAGATGGAGGTGTCAGCATCGCGCAGCTTGCTCCGTGTGCCGTGACGCCCTAGTATATCATGACGACGATAGGTGGCGCGCTAATCGACTCTTGGATGCCTATTGCACACGACGCGCCGGAAAAGGCCCGTTCGCTTGGCTAGAAGGGCTCGTTTGTAGTGGTCTTCCCGTAAAGGTAGCCCCATACGCCGCAATGGGAAAATGACAAGCACACTGCTTTGCTCCCGGATTCACCACGAGATATATTTTGGCAAGAAAGAACGAGAAGAACGTCTTCTTCGCCGTTCCCGACGACGACGAGAAAAGCACCGGCAGGTCTTTTTTTGTGTTATATTATTTTTTTATTTATTCGTTACCTACATTTCGCCCTCGGGGCCTTATTGTAGGGGGTAACTTACATGTAAACACAACAAATAAACAAACGGAAATACAAAAAAATATCAATACATGGTGACATCTGCTACAAGTAATACAATGCGCAATCACAAAAAAAAAAAATTAACACAAGATACACGTATTTACTATAAGCTGCTAACATCAGCACAATGCAAAATAATACATTATGGACCATTTTTGAGTAAGTAACGACTTAAAAGACAATCAAATGTTTCATCCGAAGCCGAAACCACAGCTTCGGGGAGTCTATTCTACTGATTTATTGTTCGTGGGAAAAATGACGATTGAAAAACAGATGTGCGGCATGCTATTTCACGTATTTTCTTCGAGTAGTCTAATCTCTGGGAAGTAAAAATAGGGGGTTTTAGGTAGGTGTTCCTATCAATTCTGGTACGTTCACGAATCACTTTATTCAAAAACGAGTACCTTGATAACCTCCGGCGAAGTTCGAGTGACTCCCATGACAATGATTTTTTTTAATGCCGTGACACTGATATCAAAATTATAAGAGTTAGTAACAAAACAGACAGAGCGATTTTGGATGGCCTCAAGTTTATTAATTAAGGTTTTAGTGTCGGAATCCTATACTACAGCCGCATATTCTAAGAGGGAACGTACGTTAGAAATGTATAGTATTTCTTTGACGTCACGAGGTGCGTGTTTAAAGTTTCTCTTTATAAAGTTAAGTACACGTCCTGCTTTCATTGTTATAAATTCAACATGACTAGTCCACGTTAGGGTAGATGAAAAAATAACACCCAAATACTTCACATCCTTTGCCAAGGTAATCTGATTTGCATCTAGATAATAATTAGTCTGTATGTTTAGACGCTTTCTGCTAAAGTGGATACAATTACACTTCGCAAAATTCAGTTTCATTTTTCATTTGTTGCACCATGTCAGTATTTGATCAAGATCAGTTTGTAAAGTGCAGCATCGTCCTGGTTATTTATATTCCTGTATAACACACAATCATCTACATATAATCGTATTTTGGAGGTAGTTCCGTAGCGGATACCATTTATATAGGTTAAAAACAAAAGCGGACTAAGCACGGATCTTTGGGGAACACCCGACGTTACCGAAACAAAGTAAGATTCTGGGCCATTAATGACTACTTTTTGGGAGCGACCGGTAAGATAGTCTGCTATCCAACCAAGGACAGAAACAGGTAAACCTAGAGATGAGAGTTTTAAAAGCAATAACGAGTGCGGCACGCTATCAAAAGTCTTATAGCCAAAACATTATACCATCAACCTGCTTCCCAGAATCAAAAGAAAACACATCATACGAAAATTTGACTAACTGAGTGACGCAAGAGAAGCCTGCCCTAAAGCCATGTTGAAACTGGACAAAAAAATTATTTGCTTGCAAGTGATGAAATATGTTAAGTATATATGTTGAGTAAAGTATATGTTGAGTAAAGTATATGTTGAAGAGTCTTGCAACACACGCTGGTTAGTGAAATGGGTCTATAGTTGGAAACCAAAGAACACTCTTATGTACACTCTTATGAAACCACTCTTATGCACAGGAACAACATTCGCGAATTTCCATTCCTAAGGCAGTTTCTTTGACGACAGAGATAAATTAAACAAGACAACCAGAAACTTGGCAATAATGGGTGCACAAGATTTCAAAACAGAACAAGGTATATGATCTGGCCCAGTGGAAGAGTTAGTTTTTTGTTCAGAAATAAGTTTGACAACTCCATCATACGATACAGTGATATCTGACATAGCCTCAAAATTACAAGAATCTGGTTCCGAAAGTATGTTTTTTGTAGTAAGTGCAAAAACTGATTGAAAGTGATCATTAAAATAGTTCGCTTTGTCAACATCATTAATGACACAACCTTGTTCAGCTCAGATAGGAGGGATAGTACTATCCTCTTTGCCATTAGATTTTACAAACTTCCACATTTACTTTGGACTACGCCCAAGCTTTCCACCTAGGGAGGAATAAAAGTGATCCTTGGCAATTTTATTTTCTGCTTAATTTCCTTCCCCAGAATATCTAGCCTGTTAAATATTTCATCCGTCCTCTGGCTTAGGTACCTCCAAAAGAGGCGACATCTTCGATTCAGTAAGTGCTTGATCTCGTGGGTAAACTGCGGCTTGCTAGTGTCCTTTTTTACCCGAAACGATATCTGACGGTATGTGGCAATCAATAAGCGATAGTAAGTTGTTTTTAAATAGATTCCAAAGATCTTCAACACTGGACGTGTCACTGATTGCCAAAAACTCCTCAAATGTATCATCCAAATTATATGTAATCAAGCCGTAATTACCTTTATCAAAAATGTACACCTTACGAGGAGGGGAAAGCACGACCACTGGTCATTCAAAATAAACATTAGCTAGGATACCGTCATGGTATCCTAGTTACTTTAGCCACATCTTCAAGGTCAACATAGTTTAAGTGTCAAAAGTATTTTAAGGAGCGCATACCGCGCGCGATACTTACCCGCGGAGCAAGAAAGCACCCGAATAGCAGCGAACGCAAGCGGACAACGTATCTCAGTGTCCACAGCAGCGCCACCAGACTTGTACGTAATCCGTTACAAGTAAAAAGATTGCTTGTAGTCCGTTAGATTGACCAGTAATTTTGTAAGCGAATAATTACGTATTTAACAAAGAAATTGTAAAGTAATGTTTTTACTCATTTATGTGAGGGAATGGTTGTAATCCGTTATACTTCATTTTCATTCACGGGGGAAAAAAAGCTAAAAAAAATACCCCTCCCCCCAAAAAAAAAAAAAAGTTTGATAGTATATATATTATTGTAAAGGGCAAGCCTTGCCGGTAAAATTTTCCTTCCCGTTACCTAAAGTCTTGATTCGAATCTTTTTTTTTTTTCGTAGTTTCGTTGCCCGGAAGTCGTAACTCGTCAGCGTGCTCGCCCACGGCGAAGGGGGAAGCACACGGATACAAAGCACCGGACTCTCGGTACAATCATTATTAAGCCAACTTCCAAGGTCACAATGTTTTCTCCCCCCAAAAGGAAAAACAAAAGCTCAAAGAGCACACGAGCTGGTGTGGCGGATCTTTGCGCGCCTTTCCTTTTTGTTCCTTCACTGCTTTTATGCGTTTGAAAAAGCGGAGATGACTCAAAACGATCGTAGACCGCTTGCCTTGCAAAAACTCGACACAATTAAGACTGCCCTCCTAGGTTATTCGCCTCGATATCGACCTAAAGGTGGCGCTACTGTCGGGCTGCAGAATATCGCAGGACCTGCAGGACCTGCAGAATATCGCGTTTATTTCCTCGTACAGTATCACTGTGAAAGCAATTTTAACAGAAAATGGTCCCGTACTGTTCAGTGCCTCATTGCAGTACAAAATTGCACCGAGGTGGGGGTCAGTTTTCACCGATATCCAGCTGCCGGCGCGCTGTGGAAAGAGTGGCTCTCGAAGTTGAGATCTGGGGCCCTATGTTGCGCTTGTTGGACTCCCACGGCGAATAGGAAGAAGGAAGTGACGACAGCAACGCAGCAAACGCAGATTGCATGTTGATTGGTGAGAGTCGCTGATGACGAATTTCCTCAGAAGAAAACAAAGCTCACTTTTTCTTTGTTTTCTTCTGCGGAAATTCGTCATCAGCGCAAAATTTAGCGGGGAACTTTTTTTGCCAAATTTAGCGGCGAAATATTTCCGCTAAATTTAGCGGGGATATATTTCTATTGAACTTAGAGGGAAAAGTTTTCCGCTAAATTTAGCGGGAAAATATTCCGGCTAGCTTTTGCGAGGAGTTTTTTTCCGCTGAGTTTAGCGGAGAAACGTTTCCGCTAAATTTAGCGGGGAATTTTTTCCGCTAAATTTAGCGGAGAATTTTTCCGCTAAACTTAACTTGTAAATTTTTCTGCTAAATTTAGCGGGCAAATTTTTGTCGGTAAATTTAGCGGGGCAATGATTCCGCTAAATTTACCGGGGAAATGTTTCCGCTGAATTTAGCAGGAAATGTTTTCTGCAAAGGTTTTCGGGGAATTTTTTCCGCTAAAGTTATCGGGGAATTTCTTCCGCTTTAGTGGGGAAATTTTCCGCTAATTAAGCGAGAAAATGTCCGCTAAACTTAGCGGGGAGGTTTTTCCGCTAATTTTGGCGGGGAATTTTTTGCGCTAAAGTTAGCCGGGAAATGTTTTCACTAAATTTAGCGGGGAATTTTTATCGATAAATGTAGCGGGAAAATTGTTCCGTTAAATATTGTGGGAGATTTACCCATAATGCAAGGTGCGGAGTCGTCACGAGTGACGTCATTATCGGAAACGTCCCAAATGCAACGCGCGGTTACGCCGACGGCGACGCCGACGCCGCTCAAGTCGGAAACGGGCGCCTAAAAGCTGCGCTGTAAAAATGAGACGTTTGTAATTTTCTGTAACGCCGAATTAGAGCGCAGCTCTTCAGGAGGAGGAGGGGATGTTAAGGAGGGGAGGATATGCCTCTCTTCCTTTCCCGCCAAAATTTAGCGGGGAAAACTTTCTGCTGAATTTAGCGGGAAAATTTTACCCTCTTGACGTCACACGTGACGTCAGTAGGGTGAATTTAGCGGAAACCTTTTTCCACTAAATTTAGCGGGAATATTGGCATTTTTAGATGTGTGTGACGTCATACGTCACTTGCTTCCCATAATGACGTCACACGTGACGTCACATGTGACGTCACGAGGGTAATCCTCGTGAGGGTAACCCTCGTGATCCTCGTGAGGGTAACCCTTGAGAGCCTCATGAGGGTAATCCTCGTGACCCCCGTGAGGGTAATCGTCGTGGCCCTCGTGAGGGTAACCCTCGTAACCTTCGTGAGGGCAACCCTAATTACCATCGGGAGGGTAACCCTCGTGACCCTCGTGAGGGTAGTTCTCGTGACCCTCGTGACCATCGTGAGGGTGACCCTCAAACGCTCGTGAGGGTAGCCTTGCAACCCCCGTGAGGGTAGCCTTGCAACCCCCGTGAGGGTAACCCTCGTAACCCTCACGAGAGTAACCGTCGCGACGTCAGACGTGACGTCACGTGTGACGACATTATGGGAAACTTCCCATAATGCAACGCGCGGTTACGGCGACGGCGATGCCGACGCCGACTTCGACGGCGACGCCACTGAAGCCGGAAACGGGCGCCTAAGAACTGCGATCTAAAAGCTCCATCTTCTTATTCACCGA
The DNA here is from genome assembly GCA_013358835.2 of Ixodes persulcatus. NCBI lineage: Eukaryota > Metazoa > Arthropoda > Arachnida > Ixodida > Ixodidae > Ixodes > Ixodes persulcatus. The sequence goes on along the minus strand of JABSTQ010009981.1, from coordinate 96,760 downwards.
CGTCTCAACGAAGGCACGACATGTGTTTAGAGCTAATACAAGATTCTTATAAAACATAATGCATAATATAATAGTTATGTGAAATTACCGTGTCTCGCTATTTTCTGCAAAAAAGATTTCCGACATTTGACGGCTAATATATGTTTATATAACATATTCACATACATTGCATTTATTCGAGGTTCAATTATCGGTAATACTATTTTTACAGCTTCGATTAAGAGCGTAACTGTAAAAACGAAGCTGTGCGCTTTCACCAAGGCAGAGGGTTGGTCCATTTTCTCAAGAAGCACGCAATGCAGCGCGTAATGCATTCGTGCGGCGGACGACATCTGCCCTTAGAATGGAGACAGGACGTCCGACGATACCTTCGAGAGCCAGATGTTGCTCGAGCTCACAGAAGTGCAACTGGTGGAAACGCCTCCATAATACTATTGTGTTTTGTGTCTTACCCTAGGACAGTAAGGAAAAAAGTAACGGATTACTTTTTGTGGTGACGGTCACTTACTTTTATCGACGGGTAATTGCAACGGCAATCAGTTACAATTTAGCCTCGTGTAATTGCAAATGTAATTCCTTCTTTTTTTTATAGTAACTTCTACAAGTCTGAGCGCCCCCACTTTATCCTCCTGACTGCCTGCTCCTTCTTCAGCGCGCAGGATTCTGACACCGTCCACCGTAACATCGCGGAAGCCCACGCCGCAGCGCGGCCTTTGCTATGCCAGTGCAGGTAAGACTTTCGTGCTGTCTCTCTCGCTTAAATTCGTGCGAAACGTTCTGACTATTGTTTCCTTCCTAAAAAAATGTTGAATATTTTTGCGTAAGCATTCATAATGAATTAAAATTGCGCACATAATTGCTTTGCATCACTTAAAAAAAGAAGGTAATATGATAGTCGTTTTGGTGTCGTTTCGGTTTCAACGGGGATCAAAAGTTGGAGTTGTTAGGCCTATGTATCGTGTAACACCTGTTAACAGCGGACAGCTTAGTTGAGCTCGATCACAGTTGGGAGATGGCAACGATCCTTGACTCTAGAGTCACTGAATTATCTACGCTACAGAGTAGCCACACTTACTCGTCTTGGGGCTTAAAATTATGGCTTGCCAGTTATCCGAAGTTTTATCTGAAATCACAGAAAACGTTTTTCCGTGTTCCCCATATGTTGTAAAGGTTAAGCGACAGAGCGAAGCAATATTGCGTGAGCTTCCTAACACCAAATCTAATGCGGACGAAGTCGAACTTTTGAATCAACCTTACTAGATCGGTTCAGTTGACAAGCTCCGCATACGTGCGTTATGATTTCATATGCTCGTTTAAAAGGAGCTCTCGGTGGATTCGAATGAGCTACAGACACAGCACACTTCTGTTTTCCGGCCTATCAAAATTATCGAGACAAGTGCAACTTTATTCGGGAGTGGAGAGCGTCACGTTTCCCATGCATTCTGCTCGTTCCGTGGGTGCGTGTCAGGCCTTACGAACTTAGTACTCTCGCATTTATTTTTATTTATTTACTTATTTGAAAAAACTGTCAGCCCTCTTTTGGGGGCTATTACAGGGAGAGTATCCATCGTTGTGATGACACATAAAAGACGGAAGCATAAGAAATGGGCAATTTAGCAGACACTGCTGTCCGAACAAGCATTGACAACAAAGCACAACCTTGGCCTTCTAAACAAATAAACAAATTGAACGAATAAGCTCAAATAATTATTAAAAATTGCGCACTTAAAGGGCATCACTTTAAGCTCTTTATATGTTAACAACTTTGTAATGGATTCTTCAAAGGAGGACACGGTTCCCAAATTTACAACATCGTTGGGTAATGAATTCCAGTCTTCGAGAGTTTTTACGAAGAAAGACTTTTTAAAGGTATCGATTTGGCTTTTATAAGTTTGACATGTTTTCGTATATTTCAGTCTACTTGATCGTTTCGAGCTTGAGGGGAGAGCGTATTTATTTGGGCTTAAATTTAGTTTTTCGTTGATCATTAAATGAAACAATTTCAGACGTGCGACTTCTCGCCTTATGTGCAGAGGTTTTATGTTACTAGCTCTGAGCATTTCCGTTGGGGATGCTGTCTGTATGTAGCTATAGTCAATAAAATGCGCAGCTTCTCGTTGGACCTTTTCTAGCCTATCGATGTCTTTTTTTTGTATAAGGGTTCCAGACGATTTTGTCATATTCCAAGATGGGCCTACTGTGTGTCTTGTAAGCAACCGTTTTGATCTCCTTTGTTGTATGTTTTAATCTTTTGTGGTGATCTGTGTGTTTTAATTTGGGCGATGAACGTCTTGTGGTAACTGCACTAATCGCGAGGGGAGAACGTTTATAGCAACCTTTTTACGCTACCTACTGAGTGTTGTCCGAAGTAGCCACGTAGGACGTCCACTGTGCTATCTTTTGGCGCGCTTTAATTCCCCGTTGATGTCGTTAGTCTACGTGGGGAGCGACGGTCGTCTTCGGACTAAGTATGCTAGACAAATCATAACTCGCTGCCGATGGTCACCTGCTGACTAAGCATGCTGAACTAAATATGCTGGGCTACGCATGCTGGACTAAGTACGATAGACTAAATATGACACACCGCCGGCGGTTACCTGGAGGCTAAGCATGATAAACAAAGTATGTTGGATATGTATTCTGGACTGTGTATGATGCACTAAAAATGACTCGCCGCCAGTGGTCCCCTGCGGACTGTAGTATAAACCGCATATAAGCCGTTTGGCAAGTGACGAGACAAGCGACTTCTACCCACTTCGCTGTCGTTCGATCAGTCGCGCGACGAGGCAAACCACATCAAAGCGACGGGAGAAAGTGACCAAGGCGGCGATGAGCGGCGTTTCCTCGAAGTCCATAAACTGAGCGACGCTTACATGCGGTTCAGCCTTAATACGCTAGACTAAGTATGACCCGGCGCCGACAGTCGCCTGCAGTCTAAGTCCGCTGGAATAAATTGACTAGGTTACGACTGATGTACTTAGGATGACGGACTACATATGACCCGCCCACGGTGGTTACCAGAGGACTAAGTCTGACTTGCCAGCGACGGTCGCCTGCTAAGTAGGCTGGATGAGTAGCTGCTGATGGTTGCCTGCGAACTAACTATGCTCTACTAAGTATGACTCGACACCGACGGTCTCTTGCGGAAGAAGTATTCATGATTGCATATCTAAGATACCCCTTAAGCGGACACCCATAGAGTATTTATGGTCGAAAGGATTTTATTTTTACACGACGCATGAGAGCCCAACTACCCAGAACACAATCTGCGGCACGAAATTCGTCTTCTTTCCGCCCGGAAACCGTCGATCGAGAACCGGCCGGTTTAACGCTGCGGTACCACGGCGGCCATCTTGAACAAGACATTAGTTGAACCACCACGGCGGCGTTGGCTGTCCGTGTGAGGAAATGCTGCGGAACCACCGCGCCAATTTCGAAACCTTTTTTTCCCGTCGCTTGCGACCTTGAGTTTCCCTCTCCGCACTCACACCCCTCCTTTCACGTGTTCACCCTCTGGCGCGTCGCGCGTCCGTTCATTGTACAGAGGACAATGTACCGGATAATCCCCAACTGAAGGCCCCCTGCCCCAACGTGTCCAGCTGCCAAGTGATCTGAGCGAGATGGGGTTTTGCAGCGGTATGGAAAAGTAGGACCGCCAATTTTGAACTATGCTTTCTCGAAGTTGTACAACTTGTGTGCAGGGCTGGCAAAGGCACGGGCGCGAGTGCGTAACTGTTCACAATGCTTGGGTTGCAGGAGCACTCGCGCGTAGAAATGGTAGAAAGCGCTTTCCAAAACCACGCGCCCCCATTCTCCAGCGTTGCACGCCTATGTGTGAAAAAGGGTACACCTTCGATAATGCGTCAACGTCTCCCGACTTCCTGAGAGCAACAGGGTACATATGAGTGCGCCCTGGGTGCCGGCCGTACGAAAGAGACGCCCTGCGCTTCCTGTCACCACTGCCTTTTCTTGTACGCACTGGCCATGGGCGGTTCTTTTATTTTTACCACCGGATAGCTTCACGGGGTTTTTGAAAATACAAACCTGCTCATCGTACTGCTGCACTACAGCTGTGTCAGGCCATTGTGCTGTAGTTTGAGATTGGGACGGTGTGGCTACATTCTTATTTCGTGTGTAATGCCAGCATAATATCCCTTTGCTGCGAAAGGGTAAAAAAAAATGGTAGGATCGGCAGCAAAAGTTCTTTCAATGCCCGAATTACGATGAAACACCAGTAAGATCTAGTGTAAACGAAATGGGCACAATAAAAAAAAATCCTACAACAAGATGGTGGCGTCTAACGTAGTGAATTTTGAGTGTTTGTAATAGCTATAACCGTGATAATAATAATAACAATAATAATAATAATAACGGAAACGATGTTGTTCCCTCTGTATAGTGGTAACGTTACATTCAATTTGCCAGATGTGTTGGGACCTCTGATCACGAGTGGCTGTGAGGTATTACTGGGTCTGGACATTTCATCGGAGCTGTTTCATCGAACACCGCCTGGTTGACCAGTATAAACAATAGGCGAGGACAGCAGTGTTATAATACTAATTTTAATTTATTAGACTTCGTTTTTCAACGGAGTAGCGGAACTAATAAGAAAAAAAACTTTATTTTTGTTTCCCATTATTTCTTTCATTTTTATTTTTTTATGTAGCTTCTGAAGGTACGAGACCTAAAAAAAACAGAAAACACAAACTTGACATTTCTTGAAACATCTAATCATCGGGTGCAGCGACGGAGGCACGTCCCTTAGAGGCCGAATCTTCGTAATCAGTCACATTTTTCAATAAAGTAATTGTAATTGTAATCGGTATTTTTTTATTTTTTTTTCAGTAACGCGTATAAGACTGGCTGTATGAGACGTTATTTCTGCTTTGGGTTGCGATCTTTTGAGACAACTCCGAAAACACAGTGCATTGTTCCTTCTCACCGTTGCGATTACCTCCATCTTTCAGAATGAAGTACGCGTTCGAAAATAATCGTGCCCAGGTACCCGCAGCATTCCTCGATCAGAACTGAACCCGGAGCTACGTTTCTTTCAGCTTGTTCACCATCGATCGATTAGCAATGCTGATCTTGTAGGGGCTTTGCCAGGTTTACCCCTCCCCCCCCCCCTTCCCCCACTCAAAAAACAAACAAAAAAAAATCATTTTCTAGAGGTCGAACTATTGCGGTTGCCCTTGTGACGAATTCTCCTTGACGCATGTTCCGCTGTAAGGAGCGGGCCTGTTACCAGTCGGCCTGTGATGAATCGTCATGTGACGAATGGACCGTCCTGCATCGAACAAATATTCCTCCGGCTGCAAACCTACGGCCATCACGTCTATAAAAGAAAAATGACACGGAACTGGAGGAAAATGAGAAAAAAAGGGTCCGGGGAGCCGAGGGACACAACTGGTCGCTTGAATCATCGCCAGAACGCGGTCAGCTTTCATTTGGGGCGCAAAGCAAAAAAGGACCACGGCTTTTTTTTTTTGTAGATAGTCACGGTTAAAAGAAACATCCTAGTCGACACTGTATCAGACGCTAGATCCGGACGCATAAACTTGAGCACACATGTGTTTGACGTTGTCCTGCGGTTACACAACACTCGGAGCCGGTGCCCAAAACGGTCTACTAGAACGCGTTTTACGAGTCGCGCTCCGCATCCCGATGCGAGCTACGTGTTCGCCGGACCAATCACTTGCCTGCCTTTTATCACCTGACCTCTCTCTCTCCCGTGAGTATGCGGAGAGGGGGTGACCACGTGTCGCAAGGCTTCGGTTGAGTGGTCTAAGGAGCGTGCGGCTTCCACCGCACCGCACTGTTCTCCGTGGTCACGTGCCGTTTTCTATGATTTAGACACAACCGCCAAATATAATCAAAGTCGTGGGTCATCGAAGGTACGCACTCAATATTAAAAATATAAAAAGATATATGATACTCATTTTTTACGGCTTCTAAAAACTGCTAACACGTTGATTAAAAAGAAAAATTGCACAGCCACGTGATTTCCGGCAGCGCTCTCCTCTATATTTCTTCTTCCTCCGCAGTCCAGTTTCGGTTCCGGTTTCAAGCAGATTTCTTTTTTAGAGCGCAGCTCTTAGGGGCCTGCTTCCGGCTTGAGCGGCGTCGCCGTCGGCGTAACCGCGCGGTGCATTATGGGAAATGTCCCATAATGCACCGCGCGAGCCCTCCCTCCCGGGGTCACGTGACCCCCCAGGTCACGTGACCCCCCCCCCCGAGGTCACGTGACCCCGAGAGGGCTCGCGCGGTGCATTATGGGAAATGTCCCATAATGCACCGCGCGAGCCCCCACCCGGAGTCATGTGACCTCGGAGAGGGGGGGGTCAGTCACGTGACCCCCCCCGATGACGTCATCATCACTGATGCGTCACAGGCAATCCGCATCGTCATCGTCAATCATCACTTGATGACGTTCATCAGTGACGTTACTGATGACGTCACCGGCATCCGCATCCGTCATCGTCATCATCAACTGATGAAGTCATCAGTGACGTCACTGATGACGTCATGGCATCGTCATCGTCACGTGAGGTCACGTGACCCCCCGACGTCACGTGACACCCCAAGGTCACGTGACCACCCCAAGGTCACGTGACACCCCCCAGTACCCTTCCCTCCTCCTCCTCAAGAGCTGCGCTCTAATTCAGTGTTAAGGGAGTTGTAAACGGCTTTCACTTTTTTTTACTTCATTAAACCTATGCACGACTCTGCAGAAAAATATTGATTGGGTAGTCTTCAGACACCATGTTGAATCACCTGGCAAAAAAATATAAAAAGAATTTCCGGGGTGTCGGTGTCCTTTTAAATTGACTGCCACATAATATAGGCGAACAGTGTTTCTGGTGACTTTAGGGTACTGTCGATTCAGGCTCACTGAAAAAATATATGACTAATTGCTAGGCCATTTTGTTGGATACGTGAAGCGTCTAGTATCAAAAACGTTTAGCGATAGCTGCATCTCCAGACTGCACACCAATATGCAATCGTTGTCACGTAATGTAAATATCCACAAATTTGGTAGCAAAACTGAATTTCTGTGTAGGTCACGTGACCTACACAAAAACGTTACGTTTTTCTGTTATCTCCCAGGCGCCGTTCCCTTCTCGAGAGGGGCAGGGTACCCTCCCGGGAAATGCGGAGGCGCCGCGCGTACTCACGGCGCATTCGAGGCCAGAGAGCGTATCGCGAAAATCGGATGAAGTAGAATTGTATCGCATCAATATGTTATCGCATTAAGGATACACCTGCAGAGAAAAAAGTCCTTGCCAACTTAATAATCGAGATTTGAAGAGTGAATGTTGTTTGTTTTTGTTTATTTTGGTTGTCAACATTTCGTGAAGTATGAACGTGTTTGTTTGCTTAATTGGCTTAGTCATTCAACTCAGGAGTGTAAGGCACCTGGATTGATGCTCTATAGCCTAAACAGCTCTGGTTACACTTACCCCGGGTTCCAGAGTGTCGTTATGGAGAAGGAAAAAAAATCGCTGAAGACACTTAAGATTGCTACGTGTAAGAATGCGATATTGTTCCTACACGCAGCGCCTTCCTACAAGCAGCTCGTCTCGTCTTCCTTTTTCACACGGCGCTCCAGCGGTGACGTCACGCTCCCCCACTGCGCAGGCGCTGCGCCCCATCCGGCTCCACGGCTTCCGTGATGATGCATCTGCGTTGCTGTGCTTCTCTTTGAGTTTTATTTCTGAGGCGCGTCCTCTTTGACCTTGAGCGACTCCGCCGGCTTCCGCAACGAAGCATCTGATATGACACGTCGCAGCCAATGGGAATTTATTGGTCGTTTCGCTGTTACAGACAACGTCGGCTTCGCTGCATGGGACAGTTAATGCTTTCGCAATAAAATAAATGTAAATTCATGTAAAAAAATAAACACTATAGTTTATGTGGTGTCTACAGTGGTGATCACGGCACTCACCGCGACAGGCTTCAAACCCGTTTTCTCTTGCATGTCTGCAGTTGCTGATCGTCATCAACGGAAGCTGCTTTTCCGTTTCAAGTGCCGTTCCGTCATTTACCCCGCCAGGGTTTTGAGGACCTTATCTTCGCCGCCTGGTCACGGGAAACGTGTGAAGTGACGTGTGCAACGTCACCATACTTCGGCGCGAAGATTGGTCCCGCTCCTGGAGTGCGGTCAACAGCAGCGGCACTGCAACCAATATATGACTGGCACGGACTCCTCGGCGCCAGTGGTGGGCACGGCACGCATCGCGACATGTCTTCAAACCCGTTTTCTCTTGGATGTCTGCACGTAAGCCATGGATCGGCTTCTGTCCGTAGTGATAAACGTTGTCTTGTTGCAGCGTCGTGCCCCCACAAAGTGTTTTTGCTGATGGAATATAGTGTTCGTGCTGTTCATGAGGTCATGAGGCTATTGTTAGTTTTGAGTGGTGACGTAAAGCAAAATTCGGGACCGAATCACAGTCTTGACGAGAAATTAAGTATGATCATGGAAACGCAAAAGGACCAATGGAATGTGTTAAATGTTATTAAATGCTGCCAACGCTCGATCCGGAAATCGTCAACGAAACTGGCGAAAACTTTAAGAAACTGGAAGGTTAAGTTATTTAAAGTCACAAATGAATGGTGTTATTGCGGTCCAGGAAATGGTTGATAACCTCATTAGAACCGTCACTGAGTTAAGACAAAAAGTTGATTAGTTAGAAAAGAGGCCTAGGCGCAATAACCTAGTTATAATTGGCCTGGAAGAGACCGAAAACGAGATCGCCGATGAACTTGTTAAAACAGTTAAATGAACCATATTTGACAAGATAAGAGTTAACCCTGTAACCATTGAGCGTACGCACCGCCTTGGTTTCAAACGAGACGTTTCCCTCCTAGTCATCTTTCGTGTCACAGATTTCAGAGAGAAACTTGTGATACTAAGAAATTGTTAAAGTTGAAGGGTAGCAATATTTCCGTAAGCGAAGATTTCTCAAAAGAATAGCGAAATGTGTGTGGAAGTCTCTGGGCAAGCTGTGCTGCTGAAAGAGGCCAAGGAGCTAAAGCGCGCCTGGTGTTCCACAAACTGTCACTTAATGATAGCCTCTTTTCCTGGAACGAGAGAACTAATACGCGTTAACTAATCAATCTAGGGCAGCATCTTGTGTCTAAGCGGAGTTCTCCCAACCAACAAGAGTCACCAGAGCCTGCTTGAAAACTTCGCTTGTTGAATAAGAATGTACGTTGCACTGTAAATGAAGTGACCCATTTTGAATCTCTGCTGTTAGTGCATGAACCAGTCGTTGTTGTCGTAACTGAGACATCATTAACAGCTGAAATCAAAGATACTGAGTCTGTTCCACCAGGATATATGGCCTTTCGGAAGGACCGAGAGGGAAGTGGACGTTTTTTTTTCTATTATTGTTAAGGATGAATATGCCTCTGTACAATTGCCGGTTGTTTCCGGCATACAATGTTTAGCGACTAAAGGCTGAACTCCATGGAACGAATTATGTGACGAATAACTGGCGAACGCCGCCCGACGGCACGCTCGCTTTGCGCGCGACGTAACAGCCACTGTGTGTATTCCACGCGCAGAGCAAAAGCCGCCGGGCAAAATTCGTCGGTTATTCGCAGCATATTCGTCCCATGGAGTTCAGCCTTAAGGTTCCTATAAGCGAAGGTAACGTAACTATGGTTGTTTTCTACAGACCCCCCAAGCCAAACTCAAACTATTTTTTAGTATTGAATACCTATAATATTAATGATATAATAATAATGTTTATTTTTCCATCAAACAAATGACGAAGGGAGACCGAGGAAAAAAGCTGCATCATGCAGCTTGACGAGTCGCCGGCCCCCCTCTCACACAAACAGCAGTGGCACAAGAAAAAATAAACAAGACGCAATGACATTCAAAAAGTAATCAGGTGGCAATATTAACGTTTTTCGTTGTAACATGATACGTACATTGAAAGTTCTATGTAACTATGTATTTATGTAATACATGATACATACCATAGATACATTGAGAGGATACATACACAGAAAATGACATACATATATACATTTAGATATATACACAGAAAACACGGAGTATTATACATTTCAAAGCTCTGGATTGTACTACTAAAAAAACACTGGAAACAAATTCTCGAATATCTTTTCTCGATGACTTAATAGGATCAATATTTTTTAAGCTAAGACAATTAAGTAGGTTTGGAAGCGTATAAGATTACATTTGCTCAGCATAGGTCGTTCTAATATTGGGTAACTTCCAATTTTCCAAACTTCGAGTGGGGTAAGTTAGCACTTTTGGAGCAAGAGAAGCCAGGTCGATCAGATTAAGATTACTTTTTTTGTACTTCAGATTCATAACACACACACAAACGATATTTACATATACTATGAACATTAATCAATTTTAAATTTTTAAATAAGGGTTCACTAGGGTGGTCGCATGGGACCTCTACTTCGGTACCCCTGTTTACAGCCTAAAGTTAATTGTAAGCTAATTCTTGCTGGGAAATTTAATTTACCTCATATTGATTGGAACAATTTACATGACGATTACCCGTATCACTTTTAAACAAGGTGATTTCTCATAATTTAACCCAAGTTGTCAAATAGTGCACAAAAACACGGAGAAACTGTGCGTCGTTACTCAACCACATTTTTCTAAGTAAACCCCTCACAGAAACTGAGTATTCATGTGACATTGTTCTTTTCGCCTGCTTCTTGTTAAAGAAGAAACCTCCCACTTGTGTGAAAAACGGTGCTTAATTTTGGAAAAATTTACGATGTTGGGATTATAGAGGTTATAGACTAACTAGATGAAGTTTTGATGAATACAGAAAATAATCTGTTTTGCATACATCAACTGTAGATGAGATCTGGGGAAAGCTTCATAGGGTAATTACCAACGCCATATCACGCTTAATTCGTTGCATTTCGTACCAAAAGAATTCCTAGGAAAAACCCGTGATCACAAGGAATATTATTCTACTAAAACGGAATTGGAAAGGATTACGAAAAGGCTTTAAAAAAAAGATAGCCGGGCGCCACTCAGAGGCCTTCAAATAGTTAACGAATCTAGTTGGCTCCGTCATACTATCACAAAGTCTAAATATTCATTCATTCATTCATCCATTTGAGTGGCCCACAAAGAGCATGACGCCTTTTTAGTGGTGCACTTTCCAGATTTGTATGTAACAGCAGAAGAAAAATACGAATTGGAAGTGAATCTTTAGAACAATACAATATAATTAGGGCTCCGTGTTTTCGGATAAATCCGAAAAACTCCGAAAAACACCCGCCGGTAAAAGTTTTGTCAATTCGGATTTATCCGAAAAACTCCGAATTGTTATTTGCCCACGCCACCCCCCCCCCCCCCCCCCCAAAGCAAAAAAATAAAGTTTCTTTTTTCTTTTTACAGTTTGAGCAGCGCAGGATTAGTGGACTTGGGAAAATGACACCATAATTATCTTTCAAGCCTCGGACCTTTGTCAAAAGGGGGTCTTACGGCTTGTCTCGTGAAGGTTGGTTCAGGGAAACAGGTCATCGTACCATTCGTGTCACGATAAAAGCCACTCTTTTGGTTTCCAGTTTGGGCCAAGGGATTTGGGATTTAGAGAAAGGAGAGGGTATGTTTCTGGGGGTAACAGTGAAAGCTATGGATCATAGAGATTGTATAAAATAGGGAAGAGCGGCAGTTGAAAACCTCGCGCGGCCGCGGGATAGATCGATGGGATGACTACGAGCTTCCTTGCGGCTACCTCCGGCAGTTTATTGATTTTAAGGTACCGACGTTTATCGAAGCCACACTTGTGTGCGACTTTTGTCGTGGGACAATTTAGTATTGCCAATGACACAAACGCCGAATTCAACTGAAGAAATCTTAATTGATACAAGAGCGTTTTCTTTATCTGGCATACGTTTGCATCCGGTTATTATTTATTATTTTTTAATAGGAAACACTGCGAAATTAATCCCCGAATTTCGGAGAATAGTGGATTTACAAAAAATAAACTCCGATAAACACCGAATTTTTGCTAAAAAATGAACTCCGAAAAACACCCTCCGAATTTCACGAAAAATAAACTCCGAAAACACGGAGCCCTAAATATAATCAACAGAATGTCTAAACCTACGCGCGTCATCAAAAATATTAAGTCTACTATTCGCAGCAATCTGTTCACAATGGCTATACGTTAATTGCAGCCGTGTCATGGGTTCTCATTGATGCAAATCAGAAGAAAGAAAATTGAATGCGATCTTAAAGAAATCAGAGGAACGCGTAAGTAAATGCAACGAAGAAATACAGATGAATGAATTCTTCGAATCGCGACCTTGTGCAGAAACTTTGAATCATGTCTTATTCTTATGTTATGCAATATATCCACTTACATGCCTCTGCATATTCTCTCATTACTGCAGTAATAGTCTAAATATAAGTAGCGATCATAAAGTACACAAATTGCGTGTTACACGTTTAATGGCTCCCAACACTTTAAAAAATGCATTCGTTATAGCAATGGCACGGTGATTGAAATTAAATACAGGATCCATATGCACTCCCAGATCTCAAATCACAGAAACAAGAGCAATATCGTTGTCGTCGGACGTGTAAGAAAAAGGTCACAATATCAAGCTTTCGTTAATATGACATAATTTTTGTTTTCGTCTCATTCAGAACAACGCCATTCAGAGAACACCACGCCGAAATTGAATTTACATCATGCTGTAGACACTCACAGTCCATTACCGTATTAACCATACCAAATAACTTAATATCGTCCGCGAATAACAGTAATTGCTCGTGTTTAATGGCGGAAGATATATCATTCACGAAAATTAAAATCAACAAAGGAACAAGATTGCTGCGAAGTGGAACATCCGAAGTAGATAAAAAAGGAGCAGTACTTAGAACGCGTCCGGAGTTGCAGCGCTTTCTCAAAAGTAGCTGATGGTTTACTTTATCGAATACGATAGTCATATCAAAGTACACGACATCTGCTTGGCTTTGGCTATGTACAAATGGTACGACATGGTTCAAGATGGAGCACAGATTTGTCTCCGGAGATCGGACTTTCATAAAACTGTGCTGTTCTAGAATAATCTTCCGACAAAAATATGTATATTGGCGAGTATGCAAAGCAATTTCAAAAACTTTTGATAAACTACAAAATAGAGAGACAGACCGATAATTATTAACCGTCGAACGGTCGCCCGATTTATGCAACGGAACTACAACAGATCGTGAACACCACACTTCAAAATTTTAACGACAACATCGCCGGAGCATTTTTGGAGGAATGTTTTACCAACAAGAGATAGTATTACTACTCTCATTGTTTATTCAGTTGCGATTAGCAATAGGCTAGATATGGCCAAGGGCTTCAACTAATATTTCCAGTCCGTTTTTACAAGTGATGGCGGTGTTCTTCCCGCGCTCCCATCTTTTGAATCTGAATCACCTCCCGCTCACGATATCAAAATTGGTCAACCTGGTGTTTTGAAATTGTCACTGAACGTAAACACACAAAAAATCACCCGGACCATACAAACCTCCGACGGAATTAAAAAAAGATATGCTGAATTTCACTACCTGACAGTTCTGTACAAAATTCAGTTGACTGCGGTCAGATTTCAAGGAACTGGAAGTGCGCCAAAATAATTCCTATTCGCAAGCATAGTAGCAAATATCTTTTAGAATATTAAAGGCCCATCTTCTTAATCAGCATGTTATGTAAATTTCTCGCACTTATAATAGCTAATCATTTGATGACTTTTTCTAAATAATGGTATACTAGGCGACACCAGTACTGTTTTAGACAAGGTCGCTCAGCAGTTACGCAAATGATTGTAGTTACACATGAAATTAGCAATTACATGAACAAGGGTGGTCCGACTGATGTAATAGTTTTAGACTTTGCCAAAATTTTCGTTAGAATGCCGCATCCAAAACGGCGTTATAAGCTCGGCAATGTCCTGAAGAGTAGCTTGGGGCAGAGCCGACAGGTGCCACAACCACACGGGTTGTAGAAAACGCCCGAGTGAATGTAGTTCCACACTAAACAACCGAGGCTCCACTGCGTTTGGCACAATGCCGGTGAGCGCGCCAGCTCACGCTACCGCGTGGCCTCGGGACCCACGAGAAATATGAGAATATATGCCTTTTGTCTAAGCTCTGAGCCGGACGTCCCTTTTTTTCTCCGGTGCTTTCGAACACACCGCCGACAAATCGGTGACCCGGACATCCGACTATAATGAACCAGAGCGCAGGCAACTCCACCGACGACGCAGGCTTGACCACCACCATTCAGCTCCTCCTTCCAGTCTTCTGGGCGAAAAATTCACGGGCCTGGTTTTCCCAAGTGCAAGCAAAGTTCCACTTGCGGCACATCACCACCCAGTTATCACGCTACTATCATGTTGTGTCGGCCCTCCCCCCAGAACTGGCTGATGAGCTGGACGACATACTGGTGGTGCCACCTCCTGACGACGCTTTCGACCACATCAAGCGCACAATCTTCGCCAGAAAGACGGAGTCGGATGCATCGCGGCTTCAGCAGCTCTTGAACACCGAAGAGCTGGGCAAGCGTAGACCATCTCAGCTGCTTCACTGCATGCGGCAACTGCTGGGTGAGCAAGTGTTTGACGCAAGCAATCCCATTTTACGGGAATTGTTCTTCCATCGCTTGCCCCAAGAGATGCGCATGGCCCTTGCCCCAGCTGCAGACTTAAGTCTTGACCGCCTCGTAGCGATGGCCGATCGTGTCGCCGAATATGCTACACCTGGCCTGTCGAGCGTCGCGGACACTTCACACCAGTGCTCCTTAACCCGAGCCCTCGAAGTCCGCATTGACGCTTTAACAGCAAGCGTCGCGGCCCTTAGCACGAGAAGCAAACCACGTGAACCAAGAAGGCGCAGATCATCTCGACGTCGCAGTTCCTCGCAACGACGAGAAGGCGATACTTGTTGGTACCACCAGACATTCGGCAGCAGGGCACGCAAGTGCGAACAACCATGCAACTGGCAGGAAAACGCTCCGGCCCAACAGCAAGCCGTCTGTTTTTTTATCACAGAACGTATTTCAGGCCGCCGCTTCTTGGTCGACACCGGAGCTGAAATGTCCGTCCTTCCTCCAACACTAGCGGAAAGACGACAACCACAGCCCGGATCACACCTCGTTGCGGCAAACGAATCCAACATTCCAACATACGGAATACGCTCGGTGACTCTAGACTTGGGATTACGCCGAGTCTTCCGATGGATTTTTGTCATAGCCGATGTGACCTATTCACTCATGGGTTCTGATTTCCTTTCCCACTTTGATTTGGATGTCAGTATGCACCACCGTCGCCTGACTGGCAAGAGAACTCGCCTTGAGGTCAATGGAGCCTTCACCAACCTAACTTCATTTGGCATTCGAAACATCCTGCCTGCTTCCAGTTCTGCCGATATCCTAAAGGAATTTCCAGAGATCACGAAGACGACTAACATATCAGAGCTACCACCACACGGAGTGACACATCATATCGCCACTTCTGGCCTACCGACTTTTGCTCGCCCTCGTCGTCTATCGGGCGAACGCCTTGCGTAGCCCGACTAGAGTTCGAGCACATGCAGGAGCTCGGCATCATCCGACCATCAAAGAGTTCCTGGGCCACACCCCTCCACATGGGCCCCAAGAAATATCCTGGAGACTGGAGGCCGTATGGGGACTACCGAGCGCTGAACAATCAAACACAGTCCGATCGGTACCCATTGCCTCATATCCACGACTTCACACAGCACCTGGATGGCACATCTATCTGCAGCAAGATAGACTTGGAGAAGGCGTATCACCACATCCCATTTGAACCTGCGGATATACCGAAGACGGCAATCACCACCCCCTTCGGCCTCTTTGAGTATGTCCGTATGCCCTTCGGGTTGCGCAACTCCGCGCAAACCTTTCAATTCATCCACGAAGTCCTTCATGGACTTCCTTTTATCTTCTCCTACGTGGATGACCTCTTGATTGCGAGCGCATCACCCGAAGAGCATAACAAACATCTACGCCTTACCTTCAAGCGACTCCGCCTATACGGACTCACCATCAATGTGGCAAAATGTACCTTTGTGGCAACGGCTTTGGAATTTCTCAGACACCGCATCACACATGCTGGCATCGAACCTCTTCAGATCAAGGTAAAAGTGATTCGATATTTCCCCCAATCAAAATCTTTGCGGAAGCTGCGAGAGTTTCTTGGACTCATAAACTTTCATCAAAGATTTATTCCACACTGCGCACAAGCTATAAAACCTCTGACAGACTTGCTACGTGGCCAACAGAATTCATCCGCGGAAATACCATGGTCAGACAGCGTACTAAAGGCTTTCACCACTGTAAAACATGCCCTTGCCGACGCCACACTTTTGGTGCACCCTCGAAATGGCGCTCCAACGCGCATCATGGTTGATGCTTCGGAGGTTGCAGTAGGAGCAGTGTTGCAACAACAAAACAGCAATGAGTGGCTTAAACTGAAATTTTTCTCTCAGAAACTCACCCCGGCGGAGACAGGCTATAGCAAGTTCGGACGTGAACAATTTGCAGTTTACGCAACAATTCGCCACTCGCCGTCGAGTGTTTCACATGCTGACCAACCACAAGCCTCTCACCTACTCATTCGCCGGAATCCACAACTCCTATTCTGCAAGAGAAGATCGCCACCTTGCTTCATCGTAGAATATACTACAGATCTACGCTATGTCGCCGGTATTGCCAACACGCCAACAGACGCACTATCTCGCATTGGAAATGTATCTCCGTCTCCAGTTGTGAATTTTTCGGAATTGGCCTTGGCCCAACAGGAAGACGCCGAACTGCAGAAGCTACGCACGTCATCAACATCTCTCAAGCTGCAGTCCATTACATTGCCACTCTCCACCTGTGACATTATTTGTGATACAGTCATGTCTCGTTAATATGGACCCCGTTAATATGGATACCCCGCTTGGACACCGCTTTCGGGGACAAACTGGGAAAATACATGAATTTTTGTCTCGTTATTATGGACAACTCACATTATGGACGATTTTTTACGGGAACGGAGGTGTCCATATTAACGGGACATCACTGTATGTCGACTGGCGCACCCAGACCCTACATTCCTCCAAAATTTCGTCAGGCCATTTTTCACGCTCTGCATAATCTCAGCCATCCGGGTATTTGCGCCACACAACGCCTAGTTACATCAAGATACATCTGGCCCCGGATCAACGCAGACATCCATCTATGGGCGAAGACTTGCTGCAAATGCTAGCGCTCAAAGGTGTTCCGACACGAAAAGACATCGCTCCACCCATTTCGACCACCAGATGCCAGATTCGATCATGTACATATAGACATCGTGGGCCCGCTACCATCATCCACCGGATTTCGCTACATTTTGACATGTGTAGACAGATTCACGGGATGGCCTGAAGCTGTTCCACTCGCGGACATCACAGCAGAGACCGTCGCCCACACATTCATAACCACCTGGATCTCACGGTTCGGTTGTCCCTCTATCATCACGACCGACGTTGGCCGACAATTTGAATGCGCGTTTTTCAAGGTCCTCATCAAAATCTTGGGCGCCCGCCACATACACACAACATCGTACTATCCTGCCGCAAATGGTATGGTTGAGCGCCTACATTGCCAACTCAAGACGGCACTCATGACTAAAGAAGATCGAAACCATTGGGTTAACCATCTTCCTCTTGTTCTCAGGCACGTAGCCAGGATTCTGTTTCGGGGAGGGGGGAAAGGAGGTCCAGCAAATTGAAGATTTCGGGGGGGGGGGGGGGGGCCTGGGCCCCATGGGCCCCCTCCCTGGCTACGTGCCTGCAAGTTGTTCTCCTTGGAATTCGCGGCTCCTTCAAGACGGATTTAACGTGTACCTCAGCCAAACTGGTTCTTCGGTTACCAGGAGATTTATACGTGCACACCATCCGCACAGCCTGACATCCCTTCATACCTTGAAGAGATGAGAAAATTCTTCACCTCTCTTCGGCCGGTCCCACCAAGACAACAAATACAACGACAGATTTTTATAAGTGAAGATCTGGATACGTGCACTCACGTGTTCGTGAGACGGGATACGGTACGCGCACCTCTCATTCCCCCTTACGACGGACCATTCGAAGTCATTGCACGCACCGACAAAACTTGTGCTGTCAACACCAATGGTCGTCATGACGTTGTCACACTCGATCGAGTGAAACCCGCTTACGTGAACTATTCTCTGACGGCCCTGTGCTCCTGCACCATCCATCAGCCGTCACACCTACCCAAGCAAAAGACTCCGTGAAATCACCGACTCTCCAAAGGACCGTGACGTCGGCCACAACCACACGGGTTGCTCCACGACACTAGGGGGGGGGGCAGATTCTGTGGCAGAGCCGACAGGTGCCACAACCACATGGGTTGTAGAAAACGCCCGAGTGAAAACGCCGGAGGTTCCAGACTTAACAACCGAGGCTCCACTGCGCCGGGCACAGTGCCGGTGAGCGCGCCAGCTCACGCTGCCGCGTGGCCTCGGGAGCCACGAGAAATAAGAGAATATATGCCTTTTGTCTAAGCTCTGAGCCGGACGTCCCTTTTCTTCTGCGGTGCTTTGGAACGCACCGCCGACAAGCTCAATAACTAAATGGATGGAAGCCTACCTTCATGAGAGGGAACAAAGGGTTGATATAAAATAATTAAAAATCGCGACCTTGTAGGGTTGTATCTTGGGTACAAAAAAGTCCTGTGCTCGTGCCACAACTTTTCATTCTTTTTATGTGTTACATGGGTAAAGATTAAAAAAAAAAAAACTACGCATTAAACACTTCGCGGCCGATACGTTAATTTATTGCGAAATCGCAACTAGGTCTTACCAGCTAAAACTAAATCTCCATTTTGCAAAAAAAAAAAAAAGTAAGAAGGTGTGACGAATGGCAGCTGTCACTAAACATAAATAAAACCCTTTTTCATGGCAGTGACTGAGAAGCTCACCCTTTTAGTCCCTTACGATCACATTGGGGAGGATTCGCTCACAAAAGTGACAGAGTATAAATATCTAGGAATATTATTCTGCCCGCATCTTTCATGGAACCTTCGTGTTAATGAAATACACAGAAAGGCCATGCCGCGGCTCTGGATCCTACGAAGAACTTTACGGACACTTCTCTCCAGGTAAAACAACTGCCTTTAAAAGCTTAGCTCTACCAGGTATTGATTATGTCAGCCCAGTTTGGGAACCCTACACACAACAAAACAGAAAAACTACATAGAGTACAAAACTAGGCACTACGCTTTATATTTAGTGATTACAAAACAATCACATTGGTTGCAAAATTGTGAAAAAGAGCTGGATTTCATCGAAGTGCACATAAAAATTAATCTCCTTAAAACGTGTTTTTTCGATTGTTAATTATTTCCAAAAAATGGGGAAACAAAAATATTGTGACGAAGAAGACAGCGACACAGGGGCAGTTGCGTGCCCGACCAGCACGTGCCCCGCTCCGCGCGCACGGCCCGGCTTTCATAAAATCCTTTCTATCTTATTGAGTGGACGCGTCATTGTTATTTTCTGCCGGGCCGCACATCTTCGTAAATATATATACAATTCTCAATTCCGGGAATTATTCGACATGAGCATAACAGGCATATTGATGCTTATCTGTACTCTTCTGATGTATTTAAGTTTTCTTTCTTCGCGAGATCTCTAGACGACTGGAAATGTTCGCAAGAAATAATTGTAAATAGTCCAAGCGCATGTGCGTTCGAGAGAAACATATCCTCGTATTTTGTGTTGTAATACTTTATTGCATATCTTGATAATGTGCTCTTTTAGGGGCGAAGCTCCTTAGGGGCTAGCCATGTCCGTATGTCCGTCCGCCGTCCGCCGTAGGCCGGCGTCGGGTGCTCGTGCTTCTGCTCGTGAGATCACGTGCTCACGAGCACGCGAACACATGCTCACGTGCTCGTGTAGGGCAAAAAAAAATTGAAAAAAAAAGATGAAAAAAAATTATGAAAAAAGAAAAAAAGAAGAAAAAAAGAGTAGGGAGTTCTGAGATGCCATCCCATCTGTCTGCTTAAAAAAGAAAAAGAAGAAAACCACACATTCTCCTACTGCCATGAATGAAAAGGACCGAAACGCTCGGCATGCAGCGCCTCAGCGTCTACGTAGACAGCAAGCTGCTCCGGAGACCAGGGCGCGAGAAGCTGCTGCACAGCGTCAAAAACGCCAAGCGGACCCGGAGTTGAGAGCTCGGGAAGCGGCGGCAAAGCGTCAACGCCGACAGCAAGCAGCAATACCTATGACCAAAATCAGTATCATCAGCACCACCCGAGCTTCGCCCCAATCAACATCATTCACCACGTGGAGATGCGGTCATTTTTTTCTGATGCACCCACTCCGGCCTTGGCCAGTTGACGGTTGGCGGTAATAAATAAATAGATACATATTTCGGTCAAGTGCATATTGGGCTTTCATAGAAAATATACTCTGCCAATTTTTTTTCTTCCAACACTTTATTGTTCCCAATGTGCCTGCTTGAAACCGAAACAAAAGCTGCATACGGTTGACGGGCTACGGATCTCAGTACTAGAACTCTGCCGGCTTGTGAATTTGACAAAGAAGTGTTCGTGGACTTTAGGAAGTGACCTGGTCGTTCATATTGCATTATATAAATATAAATTAAAAATGGTCAGCTCTCTCTCTCTGTTCTTACAAATATCTGGTGATATTACTGGATCTTAATGGGACTAGTCATGTCAAATGGTCGTCCGTGCAACGCATATTTTAAAAACGTGAATAGGAATGGATTTACGGGATACTTTGCTTAGATCTCTTCAAAATACTAACTTGCTTAGTTGCTAAAAATTAGTAGAGTGATATTGCATCTGCGGTTATCTAGCTTCTTTTCACGACCCCTTCAATCAAACTGGCAAAAAAAACAACAGCAGATTCTATTGTAGGAAACCAAGACGAATGAACACAAGCGATGGCAATACTTGGTATTTCTGAGAGTAACGGAGCTCACTTAGCATGCAAAACGGTAATTTCACCGCCCTTACCATAAGTGCGAGCGTAGCAGGAACTAGAAGAACAAGCTCAGCCCTTAACGCGGGCTTGGCTAGCACTCAACGGACGCACTGAAAGCGCTTTTCAAGGCTAAATGCTCGAGCTACTTTCTTTTCTTCCTTGTTGCTGCGGATAACTTATAATACCGCACGCAGGTCATACGATCATACGATTGGTCATACGTCATACGATTGTTGTAGGTCATACGATTGTTGTTACCCTTACGAAAATGGCATATCTGGACTTATATAAAAAATAGATATGGTTATATAAAAAATTGGGCAGATCTGGCCATATCAAGTAAATCAGTTTATATCAGCCTTATCAAGCCAGATCTGCCCAATTTTTTATATATCCATATCAGGGTCTGTTAGATAGGGAAGTATCTACCTCCCATATCAGGGCAGATATCTCCCAATCAGGTAAACCCTTACGAAAATGGCATATCTGGACTTATATAAAAAAAAATAGATATGGTTATATAAAAAATTGGGCAGATCTGGCCATATCAAGTAAATAAGTTTATATAAGACTTATCAAGCCAGATCTGCCCAATTTTTTATATATCCATATCAGGGTCTGTTAGATAGGGGTGTATCTGCCTCCCATATCAGGGCAGATATGTCCCAATCAGGTAAGGCAACCCTGATATTCAGGTTTTTTTTTTTATTCTTGTAGATTTGTTTTAAAAAAAAAGCCATGAAAGCTACACTCATGCGGTTTGTGCGAGTGAGTGCCCAGCGGATGGCTGATCTTTGCAATAAGTCGGGTAATGATTTCAAATTAACTACTTAATTTTGAAATTAGTGAAAATAGACATATGGTTCCAATTAGAAACTTGCTGAACGTCGTCCAAAATCCCTAAATCAGTCATTTTCAAAAAGACTTTTAGCGCGTGAGAAAGTTACCACTCGTGGAGCAGGTAAGGATAGCGGTTTCGGTCAGGCACCCGCGCAATTTTTCTGTCTCTTATCTAGCCACAGCGGTCCACGAGTGGTAACTTCAGCGCACAACTGCGCTTCGCACGCGCTCAAAGTCTTTCTAAAAATTACTGATTTATGGGTTTTGAACGACGCTCAGCAAGTTTCTAATTGAAACCATATGTCTATTTCCACTAATTAAAAGTAAATTAGTGAATTTTAATTAATAAGTCGACTTATCGCAAAGATTAGCAAACTGTACTATGTCCCCCTGGGCGTATAACTCACTCGCACAGACCGTATAAGTGTAGTTCTCACGGCTTCTTTTAAAACAAATCTGCAAGACTAAAAAACAACAAAAAACACCCGGTATTCAGGCATTGCACGTACGTCACATCATGACGTCGAACACCGGTATCCATCATGCTGGTGGTTGACTCTTCGACCCTGCACAGCGAGAGCAATGGTAAATTGTGCCGCGCTTGGCTGTAGCAATGACCCGGTATCCCGACGATCGTCCGAACGTTTCGTCGGCATGAACCGCGAGACAGAATGTCCGTCAAGTTAGAGAAAGTACGAGCGGCAGGAGAGGGATACGTCCGCGGATTACCGAGTTTCCGGCACGCATCTCATAGCGGCGAGCAACTGCACTTTTCTACCGTTGTTTACGTTCGCGCACGCCTTTGCATCGGCTTTTGCCCATTAGTGGTGTAGATGCCCTTTGCCTTTCGTTACATAACGCCGTTTCCCCGCTTCGAGCGATTGTCGCGCCGCGAACCCGGCGATCGAGCGGCGGCGGCCCCGTGTGCAAGCTAGCCGAGACGCCGCCGTCAGGGGATTGGTTTGTGCCGCCTGCGAGACGGTAACCTTTGCAAGGAGCGAAAGTATGTAGGCAAGCCGGTTAGGAAACATCATAATATAAACCCTGAGTCAATGAGAGTTGTACGTTATTTGATTTATCCTTATCTCAGGGTTTAGAGCATGACGGTAATCTAGCGTTGTTTACCAGTACTTCGCAAAATCGTAACAATCTTTCTACGAGCGACTCGTAAAGCCGCTCGTCAAATTTTAGAACGCGCAATTAAGATTTTTTGTTGTTGTTGTTCTTTTTGGCGACACGTCAAAACTTTGTCGGCGGGATATCGTAACTTTCTGCTCGTAGCGCAATCGCAACAATGCCGAAACATTCTGCACAATTATTCTCCCGGCTGCCAGGAGATAGACACGGCCTAATTCTAGAGCTAATCTGGAAGAGTACCTTTAAGAAAACGATCTATTGTCGCGAAGTAGGTTGCAGCGCACTTACGTTGACGAGACGAGACTTGAAAGGTAATCCGAGATAGATGTCGACACGGCCACGGCGGAATCACCACTCAAACACAAAAACGAGAAGGAAGGTGTCCGTGACGATTCAACACGATGTAGCACAAGCTGTCATTTGTAGAACCGAACATTCTTGGGCTTCTTTGAAGAAATCGCTTGCAGAAGCAGAAATCCGCAGCAGCCACGCGGGGAAAAACACCAAACTAGAATTTTAGATCCGGGCCAACGCATTCTTTTTTTTTTCTTTTTTTTCTGAGATTGCCAACGGCTGATGTGTCATCCGTCAAACGATCGTCACCACGCTTTCAGCTTAGGGAGAGAGAGAAAAGGAGAGAAAGAAAGGCCAAAACGGAAGTCCACAAACAAAAGCCTTATCTTATGGGGCATCAAGGCGCGGGTTGTCACTTGTACCCAAGGTTGATAGTGCAGTGAATGCTATGTGTGGCCTTGGGCTCCAGGCAGGTGCCGTGTTCTGCTTCATCACCAGCTTCTAGACTGTAGTCACGTGACCCTAACCAGAGACACGATAGGCCTGAAACATGCATAGCGTGTACCCTGCTGTCAATACCGAGTGAACATACAGCTCTATGAAGACCAACTTTTGAACTTCCAAAGAAGCTGTCTACCTCAAAAGTGACCCAAAACGATGCGAGTTTGAAGATACAATGTTTTACGCCGTATAACCCACATCATAATATAAAATGAAGAAATAAGCGCGACCATCTTTTTGCGCACAATGTCCACAAATAAATAAATAAATAAATATGTATATATATTTTTTACCAATAAATTTAAAATCATGTGTACACTGTTAGATTCGCGTTTTTAAATTTCAAATTTTTTTACGAAAGAGTTGCACATAAAATACACCACGGACAGCTCATCTTTCAACTTTCAACACACGATGAATCGCAGACGCTCGCAAGCGGATGGTTATACGTTGCTGCGCGAACGGTTTTTGAAACATGCTGCGTAGGGCGCGCGCAACGGCTGCGCAGGCGTTCGAAGGAAAAAGGATTCGGGACGACGAAGTAGCGTCTTGCATCTTCAGTAAGCTAACGGTTCATGTTTCCCCGCTCAATTTAGCGGGGAAACACGAACAAAATTAGTTTCACTGCTAGATTTAGCAGGAAAATGTTCGTCAAGTGACATAAGTACCAATTCCATTTCTCGCTAAATTTATCGGGGCGGTTACTCGATGGCGAAGCCGAAACAGCTTGACTCCGATACGTGCGCCTAAGATCTGCGATCTCAAATTCATTATTTGATTAACTCGCTTTCCGATCTTATAAGCACTTCGTCATAATGTCACTCGTCAAACATACAAACAAATTTCATTTGTCTTTCAATCTTCAAAATGCGCAATTGGTTAATTGGTCCAAATACCTGGAATAATTTCACTTTAACGATTTCAACAATAATTTACGAACTATATGAGACTCATGCAATATAGATCAATAAACTAGTGTCTTGGCGAGTACATATGACTTACTTGCACGGCCGAAACGGGCCCATATATCATTATCAGGGGCAATATTTGCACGCGTATCTGGCGAGATATATCCGTATTTACGCACTTATACGGCCGCATCTAGCAGTATTTGCCCACTTATATGGCAATATCTGGGCGTATCTGCTCCCATATATAGCGGTATATTTCCCGATCTGACTACTTATATTATCATATCTGGGCGTATTTAAAATATATCAGGGACATATCTGACATTTTCGTACGGGAAGCAACCTTGATATACAGGGTGTTTTTTTTTTATTCTTGTAGATTTGTTTTTAAAAATCCATGAAAGCTACACTTATGCGGTTTGTGCGAGTGAGTTATACGCCCAGGAGGACATTATGTGGGTGGCTAATCTTTGCAATAAGTCGGCTAATGATTTGAAATTCACTACTTAATTTTGAAATTAGTGAAAATAGACATATGGTTCCAATTAGAAACTTGCCGAACGTCGTCCAAAATTCCTAAATCAGTCATTTTCAGAAAGACTTTCAGCGCGTGAGAAAGTTGCCACTCGTGGAGCAGGTACAAGGCTAGCGGTTTCGGTCAGGCGCCCGCGCAATTTTTCCGTCTCTTATCTAGCCACAGCCTTGTACCTGGTCCACGAGTGGTAACTTCAGCGCACAACTGCGCTTCGCACGCGCTCAAAGTCTTTCTAAAAATTACTGATTTATGGGTTTTGGACGACGCTCAGCAAGTTTCTAATTGAAACTATATGTCTATTTCCACTAATTAAAAGTAAATTAGTGAATTTTAATTAATAAGTCGACTTATCGCAAAGATTAGCAAACTATACAATGTCCCCCTGGGCGTATAACTCAGTCGCACAAGCCGCATAAGTGTACTTCTCACGGCTTCTTTTAAAACAAATCTGCAAGAATAATAAAAAAAAAAAAACGGTATTCAGGCATTGCACGTACGTCACATCATGACCTCGAACACCGCTATCCACCATGCTGGTGGTTGACTCTTCGACCCTGCACAGCGAGAGCGATGGTAAACTGTGCCGCGCTCGGCTGTAGCAATGACCCGGTATCCCGACGATCGTCCGATCGTTTCGTCGGCATGAACCACGAGACAGAGTGTCCGTAAAGTTAGAGAAAGTACGAGCGGCAGGAGAGGGATACGGCCGCGGATTACCGAGTTTGCGGCACGCATCTCATAGCGGCGAGCAACTGCACTTTTCTACGGTTGTTTACGTTCGCGCACGCCTTTGCATCGGCTTTTGCCCATTAGTGGTGTAGACGCCCTTTGGCTTTCGTTACATAACGCCTTTTCCACGCTTCGAGCGATTGTCGCGCCGCGAGCCCGGCGAGACGGTGATCGAGCGGCGGCTGCCCCGTGTGCAAGCTAGCCGAGACGCCGCCTTCAGGGGCTCGGTTTGTGCCGCCTGCGAGACGGTAACCTTTGCAAGGAGCGAAAGTATGTAGGCAAGCCGGCTAGGAAACATCATAATATAAACCCTGAGTCAATGAGAGTTGTACGTTATTTGATTTATCCTTATCTCAGGGTTTAGATTATGACGGTAACCTAGCGTTGTTTACCAGTATTTCGCAAAATCGTAACAATCTTTCTACAAGCGACTCGTATAGCCGCTCGTCAAATTTTTGAACGCGCAATTAAGATTTTTTGTTGTTGTTCTTTTTGGCGACACGTCAAAACTTTGTCGGCGGCATATCGTAACTTTCTGCTTGTAGCGCAATCGCACCAATGCCGAAACATTCTGCACAATTATTCTCCTGGCTGCCAGGAGATAGACACGGCCTAATTCTAGAGGTAATCTGGAAGAGTACCTTAAGGAAAACGTTCTACTGTCGCAAAGTAGGTTGCAGCGCACTTGCGTTCACGAGACGAGACTTGAAAGGTAATCCGGGATGCGTATATACATTTCGCTGGGAGCGCAAAGCCGCGAGGGAGAAAAAGAGAGAGAGAGGAGGAAAGGGGGAGAGAGGCCACCGTTGATTGGCCCTTGTAGTCACGTGGTACGCCCGCCCGACTGTTGCAGCGTCATCCCCCGCTGCCCACGCCGATGCCGCGTTTGATAATGGGTAAAGTCAGGACCTGTTTACTAAGCGATGGCATAGCATAGCGGTTAAGGTGTCCGCTTTCTACGCATTGGGACGCGGGTTCGAACCTCGGTGGGCCCACTTTTTTCTTTTTTTCTCGAACATTTTTTTTGTCGAGGCATTTGACGATACTTACGACATTTCTTTTTCGCGATGAACACTAAAACAACCGAATGTTGTCGACGAAACTTTTCCAGAGGTGCGATCGGGGACTGCGGGGCTTGGGTTGCCGGCTGGACGCCGCGAAGCGGCGTGTACTGGTTACGTTTTGTAATTAGCAGCCGATACTGTCGCCGCGAAGCGGCGTGAACGCAGGCGGGGGGCTGTGTTAACGAGCTCCCCAGTGATACACGCGCCGTTCGAAAAGGTTGGCCCGAGGGGCATGAGCTCGGAAACGCAAACTAGCTAGCGGCACCGCGCTGTGCTGCGCCAGTGCCGTAACGCGACAAAAACATCGCCGGCGGCGGCGTCTGCTCGCGGGCGGGAGCGGCTTGCGGGCGGTGGCGGCCGGAACAGCCGGGCGGGCGTACCACGTGACTGCAAGGGCCAATCAACGGCGGCCTCTCTCCCCCTTTCCTCCTCTCTCTCTCTTTTTCACCCTCACGGCTCTGTGCTCTCAGCGAAATGTATATACGCATCCGGGATAGATGTCGACACGGCCACGGCGGAATCACCACTCAAACACAAAAACGAGAAGGAAGGTGTCCGTGACGATTCAACACGATGTAGCACAAGCTGTAATTTGTAGAACCGAATATTAAACGCATCACAAAAATTCTTGGGCTTCTTTGAAGAAATCGCTTGCAGAAGCAGAAATCCGCAGCAGCCACGCGGGGCGCAATTGCACACACAAAACTAGATCCGGCCGAACGCATTCTTTTTTTTTCTTTTTTTTTCCGAGATTGCCAACGGCTAATGTGTCATCCGTCAAACCTCGTCACCACGCTTTCAGCTTAGGGAGAGAGAGAAAAGGAGAGAAAGAAAGGCCAAAACGGAAGTGCACAAACAAAAGGATTATCTTATGGGGCATCAACGTGCGGGTTGTCACTTGTACCCAAGGTTGATAGTGCAGTGAATGCTATGTGTGGCCATGGGCTCCAGGCAGGTGCCGTGTTGTGCTTCATAACCAGCTTCTAGACTGTAGTCACGTGGCCCTAACCGGAGACACGATTGGCCTAAAACATGCATAGCGTCTACCCTGCTGTCAATACCGAGTGAACATACAGCTCTATGAAGACCAACTTTTGAACTTCCAAAGAAGCTGTCTATCTCGAAAGTGACCCAAAATGATGCGAGTTTGAAGATACTATGTTTTACGCCGTATAACCCACATCATAATTTAAAATGAAGAAATAAGTGCGACTATTTTTTTTTTTTGCGCGCGATGCCCACAATTAAATAAATAAATAAATATGTACAGTAGAATCTCGATAAATGGAAATCGCTTAAACGGAATTGTCGCTTAAACGAAACAACTATCGCGGAGTTGTTTGGTTTTGTATTCATGCAATGTAAAATTATTCCCGTTAATCGGAACTCAAATTCTCGCGCCTCCGGGTAAACGGAACTGAAAACGAAACTATGTCGCCGACATATTTTTCGCTATTGCAGAAAAGAAAAATAACTCTGGAGTAATAAAACAGTGTTACAAATGTTCTTAATATTTATTAGCTTTATTGCCCAAAATTAGCATTACGCATGTTTTTTTTTAGTTTTCTCATTTTTACGCATAGGTGGCTATGTTGGGCAAGCTTGGCTCAACAGGGCTTCTGCTCGCATCTTAGGCCTAGTGTCCTACTTTCTGCGATGGCGGCCACGAAGCGAAAACACCCTGCGCTCACGTTAGAAAAAAAGATCGAAGTCATTAATGATTTCGATAGCGGTTGCTTCACGAAAAGGGCGCTTGCTACGAAGTATGCCATTCCCAAAAGTAGCCTGACAAGGATTCTTCACGGCAAGGAAAAGCTGCGGAGTGCGTTCAACAGTACGCAATTTGGACCAAAGAGGATGAGGCTGCGACTCCCCGAACACGAAGAGCTTGAAGTGCTTGGCGTTGTGGCTAAGAAGAGCCCGGAGTGAGAACCTTCCCGTCAATGGACCCATAATGTGAATATAAAAACGCAGCAATTTGGTGTTTTTGTTCATTATTTTGCCTTCTACATTCACTTGCTGGTGTTTACAAATTGTGCACTTGTGGAAACAGCATTTAAGCTGGCATTCAACATTTTTAGTGTACCTACACTACATGCTCTCAGTTAATGAAACTCCGGATAAATGGACCAGATTTTCCCGGTCCCTTCAGGTTCCGTTTATCGAGATTGTACTGTATATATATTTTTTACCAATAAATTTAAAATTATGTGTACACTGTTAGATTCACGTTTTTAAATTTCAAATTTTTATACGAAAGAGTTGCACATAAAAGACACCACGGACAGCACATCTTCCGACTTTCAACACACGATGAATCGCAGACGCTCGCAAGCGGATGGTTACGTTGCTGCGCGAACGGTTTTTGAAAGATGCTGCGTAGGGCGCAACGGCTTCGCAGGCGTTCGAAGGAAAAAGGATTCGGGACGACGAAGTAGCGCCTTGCATCTTCAGTAAGCTAACGATTCGTGTTTTCCCACTCAATTTAGCGGGGAAACACGACCAAAATTAGTTTCACTGCTAGATTTAGGGGGAAAATTGACGTCAAGTGACATAAGTACAAATTCAATTTCTCGCTAAATTTAGCGGGGCGGTTACGCGATGGCGACGCCGAAACAGCTTGACTCGGATACGGGCGCCTAAGAGCTGCGATCTCAAATCCATTATTTGATTAACTCGCTTTCCGATCTTATGCACTTCGTCATAATGTCACACGTCAAACATAGAACCAAATTTCATATGTCTTTCAATCTTCAAAATGCGCAATTGGTTAATTGGTCCAAATACCTGGAATAACTTCACTTTAACGATGTTAACAATAATTAACCAACTATATGAGACTCATGCAATATAGATCAATCAACGAGTACATATGACTTATTGCTTGCACGACCGAAACGGGCCCATATATCATTATCAGGGGCAATATTTGCACGCGTATCTGGCGAGATATGGCCGTATTTACGCACTTATACGGCCGCATCTGGGCGTATCTGTTCCCATATATAGGGGTACAATTCACGATCTGACTACTTACATTATCATATATGGCCGTATATAAAATATATCAGAGACATATCTGACATTTTCGTAGGGGTAAGCATGTGGTCGAGTCATTTGAGGCAGGTAATTATATCTAAAAGAACTCCCCGACTTTTTTCCCTCGTTCTTGTCGTCGTGAAGGGCCATTTTTCCTGTTTATACACGTGGCGTCAAAGGAATCCTGTCGTTTGCTTGGTCCAGCGACATAAACAGAAGAATCTGCAGATCGGCAATTTTAAACGAACAGGATAAGACTGAGTCAGTGCTTTCCCTACACACTCTCTAAAGGGGGGGGGGGGGAGGGTTACGTTCCCCCTTGCTTTTCTGAAGGCACGCCGTTAATTCGCAACGAGTCCTCTATTCTCAATGCCCCCCCCCCCCCCCCCCGCAAACAATTTAGACACTCCACCTAATTTCAATTCCCAGGGAAAGCCCTGGACTGAGTCGATCATTTCGACACAATGTCACGTCATACTTCTTCAGCCTTCATAGCTGAACGGTGGGATAATATGTGTATAAAGTGATCGCTCTATTACTGCATTGATACCTCAAAACTATACACACTGCGTCAGGGTAAAATGTCATGCAGGGTGCTAGTTTAAAGAAGCCGCGAAGTGCTATCGGGTTTATATGTTAGTAACTGCCTATCTCTTAGTGGGAAGGAAAGAAAACTCTGACACGTGGTACGGTGGCATACACGTGGGAAGGAAGGCAGAAATCATGTATTATGTCCGCGGTAACAAAGTCTTGCTACCACTGAGTGGGAGAAAGCCTTGCCGCCCAGGTAGGCCGACTAGAAGACGCCGGTTTCCCGGAATCGGTAATCGCCTCGGCGGCGGAAACAATAGTGAAAAGCATTAAAGGCGAGGCGCGGGGAAAAGTAGCAAAAAAAGTAAAAAAGCAGGTCACAGTCATCCCTTATGTGCACCACATGTCACACGGCTTCAAAAGAGCAGCCTCGAAGTTCGGGGTAGATGTGGTGTTCTCGGCACGTAACAAGCTAAGCAGTATTTGCTCTGCAGTGGAAAAGCGCGTTAACAAGGTAGAGAAACAGGGGGAGAGCCCTTTGGGCATAAAACACCGCATTGAGTTCGTGCCATGCACCTTGGGAGTAGTATACAAGATACCCTTCACCTGCGGGAAGGTATACATCGGACAAATGGGGCGGTGCCTCAACATTCGCCTGCGGGAACGCCGTAGTTCTTTGACAGGAACAGCAAGCTCCCACTTGGCGTTACACTGCAGGGACTGCGCCTGTATACCGTTACTTGACAAAACCATTGTTTTGTATAAACACAGGGACCAAAAAGCTCGAGAGATTCTTGAAGCTCATAGAATAAAGGAGGGGCCAGCCTGCGTGAGTCAGGCTTCCTTGAATTTGCTGGACAGTGAGGTCGAATGTTTAGATCGGGGATGACGCATATAACACTGTGTGACAGATAGCACCCAATTGTGTGAGGCGCATGCGCATTTCCACCGTGATTAGAGTGTCGTGTTGTTGTATGTTTTCTTCGTGGTTTCCTGAGAATAAACCTTTCAGTTGTTAGTCAGCGCTCGTCCTGTCCAGTTCCTTCCTTTGTCCCTGCAAAAGTTCGCGCTGTTCCATTAGGAAGCCAGAAACCTGATTCGTGCCACGTAATTTAAACGATAGAAATACAAAAGATTTAGACAAAGAGGATGGACAGGACAAACATCTGTCCGTCATCTTTGTCCGTCCCTGTCCGTCCTCTTTTTCTAACTCTTTCAAATTTTTGAATCTATTACCAGCGCGCTCAATCCAAGTTCAGAGATAGGCTTACCTTTTTTTGTCCTTTCTTAAACGTGTTTTGCCCTTTGTTTGCTACGCGTCCGTTGTTATTAACCATGCCGTTCAGATTGAGTTCGCGAATAGACATATTGCTAAATTACCCAAGCATCAAGGGTAATGCTGGGAATGCATGTATAGCCGGCAAACGTGCTGGCGTCTGCAGCACTATCTTTTCTGAAGCAAAAGCGTTAAACAAAAGTCATCTTGCACGCGCGTTTGTCAACGCCGTATTTTCTCGTTATTTACTTATTTTTTCTTTTTTCTTTTTGTAACGGCAAGGCGAGCGCTTGCGGCGCGTATACATACATTCCTAGCATTATCCTTAATGCTTCGGTGATTTAGTAATATGTATATTAGATACGAGCACTGCGCCATCTATAGGACCGTGCTAGCTATACTTCGTTTCAGCTTAAGTCCAGACACAGCCGACGCTACGAGCTAACGGGGCCAATCAAACAATCTAAGAATTACAAGTCGTTGGACCTTTTTGTTTAAAATTGGTTCAGCGATGATAGATCACGTACACAAACATAAGGAACACCAAGACGGTGCACTTTTGACGTTGTTTGATTTGTTTCATCAGCTCACAGCGTCGGCTCTGTCCGGACTTAAGATGAAAATATAAATATATAGGACCTTTCGTAGTCGGTTTGCAAGAACTTTTCGCCGCGAACAGGGGATTACGGGAGATATAGTGCCGTCACGTTGAGCGCGGATTGAGCACGCGCCTACGCGGCTGGGTGTCTGCAGCTTACGATCACATGCGTCCACTTGGCTGTGCACGTATGCGCGACGTCTCATATTTCGTGGACAAGAGTTACTTCCCACGCTCTCAACTCCTTCCATGGCCGGCCCAGTAGACAAAGATGGCAGCGCCCACAAGGCGATTATTGGAACGCTCTACGCATAGCTTCCACTGACGGTACACACTAAGGAAAAAAAAAGGAGGGAAAGGGTAGCAACAGCGCGGTCAAATACGACATAGCTTCGCCAATACTGGAAACTCCTCCGAAAACCTATGGCAGCGGTGGCGAACGTGACAGTGGCGCCTCTAGCGGACTCGGAGTGTACGAAAGCACACGACGCAATTGAAAAGTATAGGCTCCGCAACGTCCTCGAACTTTGCGAGCCCTGTTTCGTCAACCCAAGAGCTGAAGCAATTCATTACGGCCAGTCCGCTTGCAAAGCGGAATCCACTGATCCAACGACAATCAAATAACAACGCGCTCAGAAACAAAGATAGAGCAGTTTATTTAGCGGTTTCAAACACCGCTCAGGGGATCACACGCGTTTGAAGCGCATTTAGGGGTCCGGAAAAAGGGACTTAGCTACTCGAACTGCTTCGTAGGAGGTATATGTTTATCCGTTACAAACTATGTTGTCACAATTTCTTACCTGAATAGGGTATTATTAAAACGTGCGCGAACAAAATGTTAAGATTACCAGGAGCAAGCGCACCAGTCTCTGGAGCATAAGAAATAAAAAAAAAGTAACGAGAAAAATGACCGTGCAAACACTTTCCGAACATTGCAGAAGAGATGAGGTCCCCATCACAGACGAAAAGAAAAAGAAATGGTGAACAGTCACGAGTAACGGAGAATGAAACAAAAAAGTTAGCAGGCGATACAAAGATACAAATCTCCCAGCAAAGACGTCCTTCAACGACGACGATCGCGTGAGGAGTCGGTACGAGCATTGAAAATGAGCCGGTGGTGGTCGCCGTCGGTGTTGAGTCCACAACAAACAAGGCCGAAGCAACACGACGAAACTATTTGAAAGCAAAAAACAAGTTTGACTCTTTTTTGTTTTTGTTTTTAGCTGCACGTTACATGTTTGTTTATTTACTTTCGCGGTGTTGGTAGGGACTAAAAACAAAAGAGAGGTAAGTAATGACGTAGTCCAGCTCACACTGCCCGGTAAATTAAAGTCGCACGCTGCAACCTGCCTACGTGCTAGAAGTGTGTGACATTTTTTTCTTTCGCATTTCTTTTCCCAGTGACTTTGGCAGGTTGTTTGTTTGGTCGCTTGACGAAGCAGTTTAAAAGTACATTCAAGTGCTTGTTGACAGACGTGTCCGGCAATCCTTGCACACCGTGCCTTTGTTTCGAGTGTCGATCAGCGGTCTCAATTCCGCCTTCAACTGAACTCTTGTCTGGTGCAATATATCAGTGAAATGTGTGTCGAAGGCAGGCTGACGTTACCGGCTAGGTGACGAGCTAAGTGGTAAGATAGTGTCATTTCCGCATGCGAGTAATTTTTGTTATTCAACAGAATGTCTTTCGAGGTTTTCCATGTTTCTGATTGCAGATGTACTTAGCAAGCATGATGACAGACCGGACTGGCTGCCCACCCGGCTAATAGGACTGGGTGTTCAGTTGTGCATCTGGTCTGTCGTCCGTGAAGTTCTCCGCCATCTCCGTGGAGTTGTCATAATCATTTGTTGAGGCGTCAGTGTCGATTTTGAAGCTTGACTTGGATAGCTTTTCCAGTGTAATTTAAAGTAACTTAAATGGGCCCTGCAATCATATTTAAGCGTCTACCGTTTTTGAGGTTTCCACGTGTCTTGGGGTTCGGGCAAGCCAGCGGGCACGGAGAGAATAACTAAATATCAGTGCGTCATATTTTAACCGGACGACGCGGAAGTCTCCTCCACCTACGGGGGCGACCCGCGGTACCGAAAGCGCGCGAAATGTGACGCCTTTGGTCCTGGCTTCACTACTGGTCAGAGCCGCTGAAAGCTTCGTTTTAGTCGAAATACAAAATATGAGTGGCACCAACCGCTTCAATTATTGATACAAGCAGTTTTCGTTCAGAATTTTAGACCAGAAAAGAAACAAATGCAGCTTAGAAAGTACGAAAACAAAAAATGACCCGTCGACATACCCGCGGCGCTGCGGTCGCCGGAGCGAGTGGACGTGTCTCCACATCGGCTCCTGCTTTAATTCCAACTTATTCAGTGCTAATTAATCAATATTGTTCTAAAATTGGTACCCAAGTGCGGGCGAAGGTGTGGGCTATCGGCGGACACCAAAGTTTCCTAAGTGGTACGTGCATTTTCCAAGTTACGTGGACTTTGTTCTCGGGGCGGCGGGAATCCCCGCTAAGCCTAACGTAGGCCTAGCACGAGTACGGCCGTCGGCGACGACCGGCCGGCCGCTAGGCCTAACTCGGCGGTGATCATGTTCGAGATGATGGACGAGACAACGACGGCCACGTCAACAGGATCAGGCTGTAGCTCCATCGCTACGAGTCGGCAACATCGACGGGCGCACGTTCATCGAGGTGCCCGGGGAGCGTATCGAACCGGAAGAGGCCGAGGGATGGAAGGTCTCCGGCAAGCGAATCAAGGAGATCACGAACGGCACGGAAAGCGGTGAGTTCGCTGCAACCAACCGGCCATCCAGGCCCAGAACTAGGGCCAACTACGCCAAGAAAGTCGCATCGGCAATCACGAAAGGGGCACGGATGCCAGTAAGCATGCCGAAGGAGGATATCAAGATAGTGGTCAGGCCACGCGGTGGCCTCCATATAGCGAAGATGGGAGGCCCGGCTGCCATGGCGGCGGTCACAAGGGCGGCGAAGGTCACAAGGGAGGAGGCTGGCGAGGATACCGTCGGTATAAATACGCAGCAGAACATTATAGTGATTAGCACCCCAGACGAGCGGCGAGCTACGAGATACGCTCAAATGACGTCCATTAGCGAGGGAGGCAAGACGTATGAGGTCAGCGCCTATAGAACGGCACCTGACGGAACAGTCAAGGGAGTCGTTCGAGGCATAAACATAGAAGAGACGGCGGAGGATATCACGGAAAACATAGTGAATAAGAACAACCCCACGGCAGTGGAGGCGCATAGAATCGGAGAGACGACCGCGGTCGTAGTGCTCTTCGCGGGGCAGAAGGTACCGCATTACATCAAGTACGGCATAGTTTTGATCAAGTGTGGATTATATCGCAAGCATTTCGATGTTTGCAAGACGTGCGGTAAGCTGGGACACAGACGAGACGTGTGCCCGAATCCCGGAAACAAGTCCTGCTTCGGCTGCGGCATGGCGAACCCGGAGGAAGGGCACGAGCTGAAATGTCAACCGAAATGCAAGCTATGCGGGGGCCCACATCCAACAGAGGAGAGGGGCTGTAAAAACAAATACAAGATGCCATACATAGTTAAGCGACGCCAATGGGAGCGCAAAGCGGAGGTCGCGGAGCAGCAAGCGGTAGCCGGAGACTTTCCACCGTTGAGGTCGCGCTCCATCGAGAATCCGCGCAGCGTATCAAGACGACGAGCCGACAGTCGGAGCAGGGAAGTCAATAAGGAAGGCAGAAGCATCAGTCGCCGCCGCGACGTATCGCGGCCGAGGGAGGGGACTTCCTGGGCAGACGCTGTGAAGACAACTAGGTCCGAGAGCAAGCAACCCAGTGTGAATAGTTATTACGAGAAGAAGAGGCAGGAGGACCTGGCAGCGATGAAAGCCCTCAAGGACGAAAACGACAAGCTCAAGCGCAGAATCTCGGAGCAGGATGATATAATCAAGGAAATCAATGCGAAGCTGGCAATCCTGATTGGGGAGCGACAGCAACAGGCACCACAACCAGTACCAGAAAAGACGACGGAGATCATAGTCGAGGACGAATCAGAGACCGAAGTGGACCCCAGAGCCGATAGGGCGACGGAACCAGCCCCCAAGAAGAGGGCCATAGAAAGCATCAGGGATCGAAAGATCATGGATAAGCTCAAGAGACACGATGAAAGATTGGACAGAATGGAGGAAATCTGCAAGGAAACTAGCGAGCGCCTCACATCGCTCGAGAAGAGCATGCAGAGTATGTTGGCGCAACTACAGGTACAGATACAAGCACAAATACAAGCGCAGATACAGAGCATGAAAATCCGGATCATTACTAACCTCCAACAATCATGGACGGGACAGGGCGTGCAGCAACAACTCCGCCAGTAAAAGGCCTCGTAGTCTGGCACTGGAACTGTAACGGTTTTGCACACAAGAAAGCGGTACTACAACAGCACTTGCAGAGAGTAGATAGGAAACCAGATGTGATCATGGTACAGGAATCTAATGCCGCGGAGACACCCAAGCTCGCGGGATACCGATCGCACAACAGGCCCCCGGATACCTACGAAACGCCCAAGGGGAAGGGTAGGGGAGTCTGTATTTTCGTACGAAAGGGTATCACATTCGTAGAGCACGAAATACTAGAAAAGAGCACCATAGAACACTGCACGGTGGAGGTTATCACGGGAAGGAAGAAAAAAGAGAGCACCTTCTTAGTTAATGTGTACAGCAAGCCAGCTCACACGCAACAGAAATTCAAAGCACTGTTTCATAAAGCATGTAGGGTAGCGGGAGGAAACACGCTGATGGTATGCGGCGACTTTAACGCAGCGAACCAAGTGAGGGGGTACCGCAAGACGACGGCCAAGGGAAGAGACTTATTGCAGGACGCGCTGGACGCAGGGTTGAGTCTCGTCACAGATCCCGAACAACCCACTCGAACGGGAACATCGGTCTCCCGGGACACCACCCCGGACCTCACCTTCGTCAAAGTGGCGGGGAGGAAGAAAGAGGTGACTTGGAAAAACACGGGCTATGACCTAGGAAGTGATCACTACATAGTAGAAGTCCTCATCCCGCTGGAGGGGAAAGGTGGTAACACTGAGAAGAGAAAGCACCGGGTCACGGATTGGGACGCCTTCAGGACGGCACTCACTAGCTGGCAATCAGAAATCACTGATATCGATCAATGGACGGATAACGTTTATAGGACGATGGAGGGAGCCACGAAGGAGATAGAAACGGACGAGAGTATAGACAGAGTGGACAGCAGATTAGCTCACCTACTGGAAGCTAAGCAGTCAATCAAAGCAAGATGGAAGGGTCAGCGCGCAAACAGAAAACTACGGAAGAAGATCGCGGAACTCAATCAGCGTATAGAAGGCCATTGCAGGTTACTCTGCGTGCAGCAGTGGAACGAGGTATGCAACGAGGCGGACGGTCAAATGAACAAGAGCAGGACCTGGAACATGCTCAGACATCTCCTCGACGAGACCAAGACTAAGGGGTATCAGCACGACTACCTTGCGAGGATCCTACACAAGGCCATTAGCAAGGAAGGGGAAGTTGAGATCAAGAGGCGTCTGGACGAGAAGTATCTACCGTCCACTCCTACAAAGGAAACACCTGGAGTACCAGGGTACCGACAACGCGACCCTAGACAAGGACATTGCAACGTGGGAAGTCAGAGCAGCCATGCAAAAACTCAACAGCGGATCGGCAGCCGGTCCTGACCGAGTTACTAACAAGGCGATCAAGAACCTCAGCGAGGCGGCTATCGAGAATATCACGAAGTACTACAACAAGTGTTGGCGAGAAGGGAAACTACCAAAGCAGTGGAAGACGGCCAAAACGATTCTCATCCCTAAGCCGGGCAAGCAACCCAGTGTAGAGAACCTCAGGCCTATCTCACTTACGTCGTGCGTCGGGAAACTTCTCGAGCACGTACTGCTGGACAGATGGCAACGATATCTGGAGGAGTCGGGCCTCTACCCGGACTCCATCATCGGGTTCCGGAATAAGCTGGGGACACAAGACGCAATGATTCTCCTGAAGAATGAAATCATAGACGTACCACTTAGCATAGGTGACAACAGGGCCATCCTGGGGCTGGACTTACAGAGTGCCTTTGATAAGGTGAGCCATTCTGCCATCCTTGCCCAGGTCTCAAAACTTAACATGGGTAGGCGATCCTACGATTATATCAGGGACTTTCTAACTGGACGAACCACTAGAATCTGTGCGGGGGACTTACAACTAGACGAGAAAGAGTTAGGCAGCGTCGGAACTCCACAGGGGTCGGTGATCTCCCCACTACTCTTCAATCTTGTCATGATAGGGGTGGCTAACCGATTACAGGAAGTTAGGGACGTCAGACACACTATTTATGCCGACGATATCACATTATGGGTCAAAGGAGGCAGCGATGGTCACATAGAAAACCAACTGCAGGAAGCGGTCACGGCCATAGAGGAACACCTAGAGGGGTCCGGGCTCGAGTGCTCCCCGACAAAATCAGAACTGCTAGTGTTACCACCTAAAAGGGCAGGCAGGAGAAGAAAGGACGCGCCGATCACGGTGGAGAGACCTAAGATCACGGTCAAGACGGTGGGCGGGCAGATAATCCCGGAGGTAGACAAGATCAGGGTGCTCGGTTTGCTACTCGAGCGGAACAGAGTGAATGGAGAAACAATCACTAAGCTCAATACCAACGTCATGTCTGCTACGAAGCTCTTACGGAGGATCTCCAATAGGAAAGATGGCATGAAGGAAGAAAGTTTAATCAGGTTAGTGCAGTCCTTTGCGATCAGCCACATTGCGTACGTGGCTGCCTTCCACAAATGGACTCCAGGGGAACGAAACAAGATAGACGCCCTCATCCGCAAGGTATACAAGATTGCACTGGGACTCCCAGGCAACGTGAGCACACAGAAGCTCATGGAGCTGGGGGTACACAACACTCTGGAGGAGATTGCAGAAGCTCAACGGTCGGCGCACCTGGAGCGCCTCTCCGGCACGAAGACGGGGAGGAAGATCCTACAGGACCTGGGCATAAATCCTAATGGCAGCGGCTCGGCGGCTACCGAACCCGTTCCGAGCAACTTAATGAGCGGAATCCGAGTATGTCCAATACCGCGGAACATGAACCCCACGCACAACGCAGAAAGAAGAGCAGCGAGGGCGGGTGCTCTCGTGGATAGGCACGCGGAAGACGAGGGAGCCGTCTACGTCGATGCGGCGGAATATCAAGACCGCGTCGAGGCGTACACAGCAGTAGTGGTGAGTGCCTCGACGGGAGCAGTCAAAACGGCGGCCAGCACCCGCACCAGGGACACGCATCAAGCAGAGGAGGTGGCCATTGCCTTGGCCATCGCCAACCCCGGCTGCAAGACGGTGCTAAGTGACTCAAGGACGGCGGTGTTGAGTTACGCTAAGGGCAGAGTGTGCAGTGCGGCAGCCCGCATTTTGCGGGCAGCCGAAGAAGCAGGGCGACAAGGGGCGGTGGTGATCAAGTGGTTCCCGGCCCACATGGGCAGTGATGTGTCGGGGCGGGGTAACACCAACCACAACGAGACGGCCAACGCCGTGGCGCGAGGACTAACCAACCGCGCGACGGCAAATGTGGCCCTCTTGGAGGGCGGTGCGTGGTATAGTTCGAAGGACCGGATGACTACGTACAACGAGATTGTGAAGTGGTATAGATTAAATAGAAGAACTATGCCTCCCCCTCACCCTGGACTCAAGCGGGGGGAGGCTGTGATCTTTAGGCAACTACAAACAGGGTCCTTACTAACACCGGTGTTAGCTAAGTACATATACCCGGGACTTTACGCGGACGATACGCGTAGACTGTGCATGAAGGCTAGGGCCACCGCGGTGCACGTACTCTGGGACTGTGAGAAGAACCCGAGAGAGGCAACCGAGCAGACGGCGATTCCCCCGCAGTTCGAGGCTGCGGCGAGGAGCTGTGACTTAGACACTCAACGTAGGGCCGTCCAGCAGATCTCGGCCGCCCTGGAGAGGCAACGGGCAGACGATAGTAGGGGGGGTAAGGGAACGCCCGGAAAACCGGGCGGCTCTCCCTCCCGATCCCGGTTAGATAAGGGAAATGCTCGGGGCCGGGGAGTAGAAGGCGCGAGATAGACGTGGGGGCCGCGTCGCGTTGTGGTCACCACCCCCTGCGCGGGGCAAGGTACCACCGACTGCTGGCATTCAAATAAAGTTTTTCCTCCTCCTCCTCCTCCTCGACATACCCGCCACCAAGTGGTGCAAAAGGCGGCGCATACTAGAAAGGTGTAGTCGGATCAGACACCGACGAGCGGCGAGCGTAGAAAGGTCACGGATGTACTCGGCGATGCTGCGATCGTATGGACTGGTGGATCCGACCGGTTCCGAGAGTTCCGAAGGCCTTCGGCGAGCAGCTTTGACTTGCGGTTTGGCCTTTTGGCGGTATGGCAGCGCGAAGTGGCTCCAGTTCTGAGCTGATCTTTACCCCGTGTTTGTTATCGTTTGTGGCCAATGAAGTGTCATGCCGAATTAGTGGTTCATCGAGCAACAAATGCAATGCGAGCCACCCTGGCTGCCCGCTTCATACAGCCAATCCAGAACATGCTTTAGTGACACCCTCTCTAGCCGTCGACACGGCCTGCGGTAGCCGTGAGCCCTCGCTTAGCTAATTACCCCTCCTCTAGTTCACGGCCACTCAAGCGACCAAGGACGTCATGAAGGAGGTTATTTTTTACTTGTTTTGTCATTTTAATGTGCCTATAACTTTTAAAATAAAGGGAAAATCGAGAAAAGAAAAGTTTCATTAAGTTACTACGTTTATTGCCCTGAGGTTTGGTGCAAATTAAAAACTAGTAAAAACGTCATTGCGGTGCCCCTTTAAAGGGAAACTGAAGCGGTTCTGTATTTAAGAAAAAACCCTTCAATGCCCTTCATTCGGCCTCTAGGATCACGAATATCGAGATTATTTTTCAACTCGGTGCACGGAAGCTCCAAAATTAATTTTTAAAGTACCGCCGAAGCCCCTCCTTTCTGGGGCGTGACGTCACACTAGGAGTTTTCGGAATCTCTGCTCTCGCGCATCTTCAGCGCCTGTCAAAGCTATGCACGCGCACTCTTGCTATTTTCAAAAAGGCCAGAAAGAGACGTCACGACTGGGGTCAGTGTGGGAGAATATACCTAACAAGCTTGCAATTGCACGCGCTGCCCACATGTGCGGCACGCGCTTGGCGGCCCAAAGATCCTAGTATGACGTCACGACTGGTCGGAGGTTTTTCGTGTTTCCTCGCGTTTAGGTACATGTTCGGGGAAAATGAACGTGATATTCAGATTCACGGGATAAAAATACGCCAAAATTCATCTCTAACTCGTTTTTTTCAAGAAGAGTTTCAGCTTCCCTTTAATTACTCACGTTTGTTCGGTCTTCGGGAAGCGGAAGAACGAATTTCCACTACATCGCAAAAACTTGTTTTTTTTGTAGTAGCAGGCAGCACATGGCATGCCTGTCGTCTCCCAAGTATGCGCTGGTGTATGCCCGAAGGCGGCCGGTTGATCAACAAACGATGACCCATAGCAGACGTGACCGCGTACTCTGATCCGAATATAAATGTATAACGAGCGTACATATTTTAAGCATATATGAGTATATCGGATTAGAAACTCAATCGAGGGCGAAAATCGGAGGTTATCGCCGATGACACTGGAAAAAAAAATAAAAACAACGTTGCAGACGGCTCTCCAGATATGCGGGCACAGAGCAGCGGACGAACCGGTGGGAGTAGCGAAGGAAAGAAAGTAAAAACTAAGCCAAACAAGGCAAAGCAAAATACGCGACGGTTCGAACATCAAGTAAACAAAAGAAAGAAAAAAGCAAAACAACATAAAAGCAGGACGAAGAAAGAAAGCGGTGGCGTAACGTGGCATGAAACATAAAAATAGAGTAGACTGAGAAATGGAAGAAGTTGCTGCACCGTCCAACGGGTTCCGGCTTTTATCGTAGAAGTCGCAGAAGACGCTAGTCGTCCCGCCGCTAACAATCGCAATTTGTGCATCGTAACGTGACCGAAATCACCTTTATTTGCGCTACGACGCTCTCCTCTTTCTTCTTATGCACGCGCGAGAAGTCAGCTTTTTTAGTAACTCCGCTTTTATTGGTTTCAGTAATAGCGTCAGATTTGCATGTGCGCAGTCGACTTCTTCCAGAGCATACTGACATCGCAGTAACGTACGTGGTTCGAAATTGCCTTGTGCTTCTTCACACGGAGACGATTTTAACGGGAATAGCCAGCTCGCCTGTTCGACAAAACGCTTTTACGCATTCATGAGAAATGGAAATTGCAACAACAAGACGAATTGATCGATAAGAACAGTCAAGTTGAAACGTAGCTATGTTCTGAAATTTTGAACATTGCCCTTTTCCAAGAAACAAGGCGAAGGTACATTCGTGTTTTGCCTGGCTTACATAAGTTCTGACAGAGTGTCTTCTTCAGGAGAGCCTTAAAATTGCACCCTAACATCTGTAACATCCTTCCCATGCGAAGAAAATGTCCTTCACTCATGAGGTGGCACCAATTTTTTAACATTCAAAGCAGCGAATACCCGTGAATTTTTTTTTTTCATTGGTCAAATTGCACGGAAATAGGCAAAACCAATGTGTTGTAGAGAATTCGTCTGCTAGCGGAGACTTCGATCTCGCCAGGGGCGCTGCAATCCCTTTTCGCCCGCGCTCCGCGGGAGTGGCCAGTAATGGGCGCGTTCAGTAGCGGCCCCGGAGTCAAGGAGTCACTGACTCCTTCCACTGGACGGCCAAAAGTCACTTCCGGTGCACGTAACTCCGGGGCTTCGGAGTCAAGCTCCGAAGCACCGAGTCTGGAGACGGTGCACGTAGAGTCAAAGGAGCTAAAGATGACCTCATTTCCTGACTGGTGACGATTTCCGGCGAGAAAATCCAAAGAGCTCTGACTCGAGTCACTCCGTTCGGAGGCATGGGAGGCGCTACTGAA
Organism: Ixodes persulcatus; assembly: GCA_013358835.2. Taxonomy (NCBI): domain Eukaryota; kingdom Metazoa; phylum Arthropoda; class Arachnida; order Ixodida; family Ixodidae; genus Ixodes; species Ixodes persulcatus. The sequence goes on along the minus strand of JABSTQ010009981.1, from coordinate 53,288 downwards.
CGCGCCCATTGGCTTACATGGTATTTGGCGCGGTTTCCTCCCTTCTACTTTGGCGCCCCCAGCGGACACCAGAAGAAGCGAGGAACCCTATTGAAAAATCCTGTACAAAATTTCTAATGGGTCCTGTAAAAATATTTTTACCAGCCTATTGGATATGGGTCCCATAAATTTATACAGGACGCATATAAATGTACGGGACCCATATATTCATACAGGACCCGTATAAATGTACGGGACCCATACATTTATACAGGACCCGTATAAAAGTGGCCCATATACAGCACCCAGTCAACATTCGGAATCTGTATCAGTGCGAGACATCCATATGTGTAGATGAATTGCCTCTGCATCAGATCTGTGGCAAGGTGTAGCAGTTATGCCTTGCAAAAAATGCAACGAGCAGCAAAAGCAGGCTTACAATCGCTCGTGCTTACTACAAAAGCACTGAGAGACAGCAAGCTCGTAAGAGATACCTTTGCGTGTATTCTTCATTTGTGTTTGTGTGTGTGTTTATATTGCCCGAAGTTAGTCTGCCTCAACTGTAGACTTGTCTCTCAGCTGTAGACGAGCAATAGAGCCAGTGCAGTGCAACCGCTAGCCCTTCGATGTGTTTGCATTTGTCTTGCTAGTAGCGCCAAATGCGACAGTGCACGAGGCCCTTGTCTCGTGCGGCCCTTGGGAGCAGTTGTCGGCGCAGCACTGAAATGAGCGGCCCTTGGAAGCGAATGGCAGCGGAGCACCCGCTCCTGGCGCGTGTCTTGCGCGTTTCCACAAGAATGGTTGGCGGTACATGTAACCGTGAATTGCATCAAGGGAATTTCGTCTTCACTGGCCGGCAGCGCCTGTGAGGGTTCTTGCAGGAGCTCTCATGGCATAACGGAAATCTAACTCGGTTTGGCTTCACGTATTAGGACCTTACAGGATTTTACTTCCCATCATATTCCCGTAGACATAAATAGAAGATGAATTCTCGTTCTACTTCCTTTATATGAATATATAGGAAATGCTTTCCCATAAGAGATCCTGTTAAAAATGTATATAGGAAACGCCTTCCTTCAAGACTTCGTTTACAGGAAATGCTTTCCTTTAAGATTTCCTGTAGACATTTTTTACAAGTATCGGCTTCCTATAGGACTTCCTGTTGAAAATTGTACAGGAAACACCTTCCTTTAAGATTTCCTGTAAATATTTTTTTACAGTAGTCGGCTTCCTGTAAGACTTCCTGTAGAAAAATGTACAGGAAACACCTTCCTTCAAGATTTCCTGTACATTTTTTTACAGGAAACTGTTTCCTGTAAGACTTCATGTAGAAAAGTGTACAGGAAACACCTTCCTATAAAATTCCTGTATAAAATTTTACAGGATTTTTCAGTAGGGAACGAGACGTTTTTCTCCCTTTCCATGCAGACGGGAGATAAATTCAGCCCTCCCGCATCATATTTCGGTTTCATTTTTCGAGCACGTCGCGCGCCTGCTTTAATAAACGTTGTTGAGTTCATTTAAGTTCAGCGATAGCGAAGGCCGCCTGTAATTCTGCCTCGCAGTCCAAACGTGCAGAACATTTCGTTTGCATTGACTTTTTTACCACAAAATGTTTCAAACGAGGCCGAACGAGGCCGCTAAACACAGCAAAGTCCCAGAGCTGTGCCAGCAGCGCCACCGTTACTGAATCGACCAAGTTGATGAACTCCGAGATATACGTGACGCGCTGCCATTCACTGCCACATTGCGGCGCTCGTGTCGCAGCCCGCCCGTCGCGCTCGATCTTATTGGCCTCGTGCCCTTGGATACGCCGTGAAACGCATCGTGTTTGCGTGGGTTTACGGAGTGTATTACCAACGACTGTTGCCAATGTGATAATGTCCGGAATGAGAAAACATTTCCTGGTACTTTTGACGTAAATTCACGCCTGCCGGGCCATTGTAGCTTTGGCAGTTTTCGACATTCGGCACAAAGGAGAGCAATTCGGAGATATGGCAGCTTCTATCCTGGTCTCCGGCGCATGAACTGCTGTGTATTGGTCATTTGCGGACTGAAATGCCGTGAACTTCTCCTTTTCTGGTCTTCCGTGTTTGTGTCAGAAGTTCAAACATAAACCGCTAGATGCATTCAAGAGCCGCATTAGGAACGGAATGCCAATTTGAAGACGTCCTCCTCATTTGGAGAAAGCGGCCTGTATTTGTATTAGTATTTGGCTACGTCGAGGCCTACTACTAGACCATCTGAGGTGTTGAAAACAGCTGAGTTATTCCTCTCGTGTGTTCTTTATATGTGTGACAACCTCAGTTCCTTGAGTGTGCGTGCCATTTTGGAGACGTGTGACTAAGGAGTACGAATTGCAGGACATCACTTCCAATCAGCTGATCAGCGCGGATTTGTGTGTGTATAATTCGTAGCTTTACGTGTGAACGGGATGTAGATATTAGAGCCGTTATTTTACCGTACCTGCTAGAGCTTCTTGGCAACAGTGTAGGAATTGTGAGACACTTATGTCTCTGCGAAATGAGATGATTTGTGTAAGCAGATAGGCCTACTCCAGTTCCTGATACAGCAACATGCTTGCTGACGTGTTGATATGAGCGGGTTAATTTAAATTCGCTTTATGTTAACTTCTCTTTCCTTAACGTTCTGATTGTGCTTAAAACAACTTTATGATAATCTTGTTTTATTGATTTCATGGCCTTCGCGATCTATTCAACGAAATAAGCGCTTAGTAAGTCATAGCTGAAGGCAGAGGGGCAAAGACTACAGGGATAACTTCTCTGCCTAACTACTAAGCTTCTTTGTTGTAGCACGAGTCCAATTCTGCGCGATAGACCCAATCGAAAGTTAGAGAAGACGGAAAAGGAGGCAGTAGGGGCAAACAAGAAAGCTCGACTCTTGTGATAGCCAACTAGAGGTATTTTGAGCCTTTGTGTTTTGCGTCTTGAGAATGTGACATAGGAAGGCCGGGGGGCAAAGACTACAGGGATAACTTCTCTGCCTAACTACACAGCTTCTTTGTTGTAGCACGAGTCCAAATTCTGCGCGATAGACCCAATCGAAAGTTAGAGAAGACGGAAAAGGAGGCAGTAGGGGCAAACAAGAAAGCTCGACTCTTGTGATAGCCAACTAGAGGTATTTTGAGCCTTTGTGTTTTGCGTCTTGAGAATGTGACATAGGAAGGCAGAGGGGCAAAGACTACAGGGATAACTTCTCTGCCTAACTACACAGCTTCTTTGTTGTAGCACGAGTCCAATTCTGCGCGATAGACCCAATCGAAAGTTAGAGAAGACGGAAAAGGAGGCAGTAGGGGCAAACAAGAAAGCTCGACTCTTGTGATAGCCAACTAGAGGTATTTTGAGCCTTTGTGTTTTGCGTCTTGAGAATGTGACATAGGAAGGCAGAGGGGCAAAGACTACAGGGATAACTTCTCTGCCTAACTACACAGCTTCTTTGTTGTAGCACGAGTCCAATTCTGCGCGATAGACCCAATCGAAAGTTAGAGAAGACGGAAAAGGAGGCAGTAGGGGCAAACAAGAAAGCTCGACTCTTGTGATAGCCAACTAGAGGTATTTTGAGCCTTTGTGTTTTGCGTCTTGAGAATGTGACATAGGAAGGCAGAGGGGCAAAGACTACAGGGATAACTTCTCTGCCTAACTACACAGCTTCTTTGTTGTAGCACGAGTCCAATTCTGCGCGATAGACCCAATCGAAAGTTAGAGAAGACGGAAAAGGAGGCAGTAGGGGCAAACAAGAAAGCTCGACTCTTGTGATAGCCAACTAGAGGTATTTTGAGCCTTTGTGTTTTGCGTCTTGAGAATGTGACATAGGAAGGCAGAGGGGCAAAGACTACAGGGATAACTTCTCTGCCTAACTACACAGCTTCTTTGTTGTAGCACGAGTCCAATTCTGCGCGATAGACCCAATCGAAAGTTAGAGAAGACGGAAAAGGAGGCAGTAGGGGCAAACAAGAAAGCTCGACTCTTGTGATAGCCAACTAGAGGTATTTTGAGCCTTTGTGTTTTGCGTCTTGAGAATGTGACATAGGAAGGCAGAGGGGCAAAGACTACAGGGATAACTTCTCTGCCTAACTACACAGCTTCTTTGTTGTAGCACGAGTCCAATTCTGCGCGATAGACCCAATCGAAAGTTAGAGAAGACGGAAAAGGAGGCAGTAGGGGCAAACAAGAAAGCTCGACTCTTGTGATAGCCAACTAGAGGTATTTTGAGCCTTTGTGTTTTGCGTCTTGAGAATGTGGCATAGGAAGGCCGGGGGGCAAAGACTACAGGGACAACTTCTCTGCCTAATTACACAGCTTCTTTGTTGTAGCACGAGTCCAAATTCTGCGCGATAGACCCAATCGAAAGTTAGAGAAGACGGAAAAGGAGGCAGTAGGGGCAAACAAGAAAGCTCGACTCTTGTGATAGCCAACTAGAGGTATTTTGAGCCTTTGTGTTTTGCGTCCAGGTCGCGATATTTTAGTGGGAAAAAGGACTAAACCTCGCACATTATTCATTCAAACTTTTAGCCTTGCCAAAGATTTGTTGTGGCAACAAAGAAAAGGAAGAAAATCTATTTTGTTAGTTTACCCGTGAAAAATATGCGGGAGCGTTGCCAACGCATGGGAGCTGACAACGCATGCGAGCACCTGCTTGTGGTTGTGGATGCTGGTCCTAGACGAATATGAGAAACGTAAACTCTAACATAAATCCCGTTTTACTTTAATATTACTCAAGCAGAAAATCGCGCACGGAAACTCAACCCAACGCTGGGCGCCTACGCTCCTATCCGTTGAATTATACAGTCTAAAAATCGGAGAAATCTTAAGCGTGCATATTTACTATCATGTGGCTGCAGCAGGATATACCCGCAGTCCCTTTCTTAAAAAGAAGTGCGGAAGGGCCGCAGACGTTCCGCAGACCGCCTGATTTTGCAATGAAAAGCCTGCGTCCCGAGCTTGCCCAGAGCTTGTCCGACCTAGCGAACCGGGAAGGATGCGACGACGGCGTCACCACGTTCGCGAGAAAGAAGCCAGCTTTCCGAAGCACGTCTAATGCGGAGCTTGTCAACCGAGCCGATCTAGTAACGTTGAGCAGCGCTGCGTACACTGGGCTTAAGGTACAATTATACTCCAACGTAACGTCGTCGGGCGCCGCGCAGCGCAGCGCGCGCAGGTACTTATTGGTTGCAGATATCGAGTTCCTGGTTTCCGGCCAATAAAAGGCGCGCGTTCTGCGCTACGCTGCGTTCAGTGCGCTCAACGTCGGAGTATAAACAGCCCTTTAGAGTGCTGCCTCCAGATTGCGGAATGAAGTGCCGACGTTGAAAACGTTATGGATACTGCGGAAACTTCGTCCAAAACAGACAAACTTTGCTGCCGGGTGCATGCGTGCCGTTTGTGCTGAGTTTGGTTCTGTTTTCTAATGCCCAGTGCCAACCGGAAATCAACGTGGTTCTGTATTTCTGCGTGTCAGCAGGATAACAGAAGCATTTCCACGACAGTGTTGTTCATCGGGAACATCGCAATGACAGTGTTGTGCGTTGTAAGCGAAGACTGGAATTGTCGCCGATGTGACCCTGCGTTCGCGGATCAGTGGTGTATCAGCAAGTTGAGATTACGTAAAATGTCGGGCATTGATGCCGCTGTCGGGCCGTGATCAGAGGGGGCGGGGTGTCGCAGGTTGACATTCCGGTTTAAATTATAAGAGTTAAAGACGTTGGAGGGATCACGGTGCAATCGATCGACCAGCGGACAATCATGTTGGAAAAGCTGGTCCGAACCAGCTCCTATCGTAGTAGCCAATGTGACCGTCGTCTGCGATATCCTGTTGTCCCCTTCTCAAGAGCGGTTGCCCTCTGAAGGAAGGACTGAACAGTCTTGAAAGATGACGGAATGTACGTCTATTTACAACCATGTTAGATTAAACTGAGACTGGTGTAGAGAGGAAACATCAACACGTAGGAGAGACAGAAAATAGACAGGACGTCGTCTCAAACTCAGCTTACTCGTTTATTTAGTCCACCTCCTTATATAGTCTCAATCTCAAGGGCATCTCCACAAACACAAAAGGACGAAGTCTATACAGTTCAAACGCTAGTCTCAATCATACAATGCTAGAATGTGGACAACCTTACCCAACCAAGTCGACGCGATAAGGCAGCATCCATCCACCTTCAAACTTGAGCAAAATGGTATCTTCCTCTTCTATTCTAAGCACAGTGCCCACTTCTAACTCAAAAAACGCCCTCTCAACCTACTACCAAAAATATAATGAAACAAAACCTCACCGAGACGGGTTTTGGGTTAACACACGTCAAAAACCAAAAAAGGAGAAAAACGTCTTTCGCAGTTGTTTTTTTTTCTTTTTTTTTTGACGATCCCAATGAAGGTCGCGCTTCAACAACGCAGGTCGCACTAAAAAAAATGACTACATTTTTAGAAAGATTTTTTTAATTGCTTCCGAACTGTAGCGAAGCCTGACTTATACACTTGCCAAGATATTTTATCCGCAGTCTCCCTTACTACTCTCTTTACGTCGTTTTATGTTTCCTCTCTACCCCAGTCTCAGGTTAAACCAACCTGTTTAATATTCAACTGCTCGCCTGCACCTTTCCAATATGCTGTCTGTATATTTATATTTTAGCATTAAGGTAGGATGGTAAAATGGACAAAAAAAGATATCCTTTATTTACTGTTTAAATATACTACCATTCCTGGAGAAACTGCCCTCCAAGTGGCGCGCTGTGATGAGCGCAAGACGTTTTCGGCCTCACCACTCCGTATCTCTTAACACCTGCCGCAAGTCGCGGCTTTGGCGCATTCATGTTGATCGAAAAGCGATTTCTCTGCCTGTGAAGGAGCGCTTCTAGCTGAGTGAGTGCCCCCTCTATAGAGGTTAATTCAAGACGACAATTGCAGCCACGCGCGAAGAGCACGAATTAAAAAAAAAAAAACAATAAACAAATATTACTATAGAAGAGCTCGCTACGACGTGCTTTTGCGTGGAAGCAAACGCATGGCTCGAAACCGCAGTGGAGTGGCTTGTTTCAATGGCTTTCAGATAATTACGTATGAGAGTTTACTTTTTACTAATAAGTTGATCCCCAAGCCGCTCGAAATACTTTCAGCGTATGGCATCACAGAAAAAAAAATCAACATGGTGGGAATTTCATTTATTGCATAGATGTGCACAGAGAAAATCCGTACCTCTAAAACGACGTGTATAAACGGCGGAAACGCAGAGCTCAGAAGTAGTAATCGGGTTAGTGTGCTATTGTATTGATGTTTGTATGTGCCGTGTATGCGTATGTGCTGTTGTATATAGTCAGATGGTGTTTGTGGTACGCTTAATCTGTCTAGATGTGTGATAATAAAAGCTATGAAAGTGACCGAAGCGCAATGGTGGTGTGAACAACTAACATTATTCTTAGAGCACATGAATTGGGAGGTATTTAGTGTCACGTAGGCTAGCTGCTTTGCAACGCTTGACTCTGTCATTTCGTGGCGAGCGGTTTAGCCTTCTTTCACGCTTCCCGGTACCGTGCAACAATGAGCGAAGTAGGCTGCTTCGAATTTGCTATATCGCGAAGGGCTTACAACTCTTCCGTGATGTGCGGTGCTGACGAAGGAATTGTGGCTCGAGGAATAGCAAAAGGTGAGACGTGAAGTGCGCGAAGTAACTGGGTATCGGTTGTCTCCGTTTAACATCTCAGTGCTGACGACGAGAAGACTGAGTGACTGCTTTCGAAACGGAAGTTTCTTTATCCGGGCGGGAAGCTGGCTTCGGAAATAAACACAGTTCGCTGAAAGCTGGTGTTACGATTTTATTTGCTACTTTTTGTGCCCCGTACAAGAGACGTAGCGTCCCCGTTAAGCCTTATTGAGTCGGTTGCTCGATTCGGGGCCGCCATAATGAGATGCGGACGACGGAGGAACTTTGCTCCCCAGCCTTGAGAAACGGAAGTTTCGCTCTTTCTGAAGGAACATAGGTTAGAAGAGCGTTCCTTTCTTTAGAGAGGACTATGTACACGAACTCAGCACTGTTACGTCTCGACGCGGTGATGGCGCGTCTGGCGCACTTCCGGTCTGAGCTGTGGGCGGAAGTCACCATGCAAGACGTGCACTCCTGCGTTTTTTTTGGGGGAAGAAACCAGACAAAAACCTGCGTTCTCATCAAAACACCGTGAATATGACTGCCAAAACAGTGGGGAAAAGTTGGAAGGCCACTTTTCATGTGTTTTCTTCCCGCTCGGTTCGTCCGAGAACATATAGGGCCGTGAAAAAGAAAAACCAGACGACGTCGGACCACGATTGCTTGTGCGGGAAGCACTTTGGGTTGAATTCACGGATATTTGGGGTCGTCAGATTAATTTGTTTTGTGCCAACATCAACGCGGGAAAACTGCAAAGTTGTATATGAACCACCTGCGAACTACGTTCAGTGCGACTTCAGTTCGAACGGCCGCCTGATCATTCAAACTGTCGTCTGCTCTTAAACGTTTCTGCTTGTTGTCGTCTGCTCGTTCAAACGACAGCGGCCCGTAGATCAAACGTCCGGTCATTGCGATAAGAAGTAAGTGCAGGACTCAAAAGACTTTTCAAGTTTGAAGCTTGGCTAAAACAAATAAGCTCGGTGTAAATAGTAGGTACAAATATATGTTGATAATTGTTATCAGTGGCCATCACCGACTTTTCATGCCTTATTCACTTGGTCCGATTCTGCTTGCGATTTTCAGTATCGACGTTGACATCTCAGGTACGGTTCACGCTTTCGCAGCCCGAGCGACGTCATGACTGAAAATAGCGAGCAGATCTCATAGCGCGAATGAGTCTTTAACGTCCAGACTGCGGCGTTAACGCGGAATGAATCGCCACATGTCATTTTATTCACGCGACGTTTTGCGATGTAGCGAACCGCCACAGTTGTCAGACATTGCCAGGAAGACGCAGAATCGACCATTCCAACGCGAAAAAGAGCACGGGCACTCACACTGACGCCGACAACATCGCACTCCAATGGTTTCTTTACGGGCGACGGCGAGTTTTTTGCCCACACTCCATCGCGCATGCGCGGCGCCGGTGGCGTCCGCTAGGGGCGCTCCTGTTTGTTTATAAACATGAGTTGGTGTATAGACCCTTTTTTTCTAGAGTGAACTTGGTCAAACACAATGGGGAAAGGGCGCGAGAGAGTGTAGCTTCCGTTGCGTTGACGAGGTCCGTCTGGCCACCAGAAAGAAGGGCCGACTGACGTCACGTGCAAGCCATGTATACATCGTTTCACCTTACGTCCAGACGCAGCCAACGCCACGAGCTAATAGGACCAATTAGACAGCGTCAAAAACGCACCCTCGGTGTGTTCGCCATTTTTCTGTGCGTGTTCTATCATTGCAGAAGCAATCAAAAGCAAAACAAAAGAGTGGACTTGCGCTATTCACGCTGCTTGATTTGTCCCATTAGCTCATAGTGTCGGCTGCGTCTTAGGTTAAAGCGCGGTATAATAATCTATCTGTAAGTGACTATTCGAGTTGACGTTAGCGACCTATTAGTGCCTGGACCAAAAAGACAAAACTACAGCAATCTTCGGTGCACGATACGTTAGAAAAGTGTTGCTAGACCATGCTCGTGACCACGATGAACGTTGGCAGCTTCACTGATCAACTCTAGGGGTTTGGGTGGTGCATTAAGCAAACAGCTATGAAGATACTGGAAGTAAGCGGCTTGTCCCGGAAGTGAGCGCTTGACAGGCTTCTCAACTCTTCAATTCTCAAGCTAAGCAGGAGTAATTGAAGTGGCGCGGTCATCAAAGAGACGATGAGCGCGCCACTAATCGTCGTCATAATATCCTAGCGCGCTCAGACACAGGGAGCAAGCTACGCGATGCTGAAACCTCCCCCTTCTAGCCACCATATTCGAGGTTCTGCAACTCGAGCTCTCGTTCCACGTGCCCAGAGTTGGAGTACGCTAGCCCACTCAACCACCTCCCCCCCCCCCCCCCCAGCCCTTTCAGACACCAGGCACTTGTAAGAAGACAACACCGGGAACTTTGAAGACGACGACAAGGACACAAGCAGTCACCCGTAAACCCGTGATTGGGGGGCCGGGTTTTTAGTCGAGCTGGCCTTGAGACGTTTGGTTTTAAAATTTCAAACGGTTGATGTTTTTCTATGTTGTATTATAATTCCTAACCAGGTAGATGTCTGCCGAAGGGTTCACTTTTAAGACTACGCGCGTGCAAAAAGCTTGCACAATGTTATTGTTTCTAGGACGGCATCTAAGGTATCTAAATTATTTAATCTGTTTTTAGCTAAAAGTATTGATTGAAACAAGTTATTGTTGAGTGAAGTGAGGTCACCCTTTTTTTCACTGATGATTAGTGTAGTTGCTCTCTTTACTTCGTGCTTAGTTCTTAGTACTATAAGCTTTTTTTTCTGTCATGCTTAATATGTCAACATTGTGATAATCTAAAGTCGTGCGCTTAAAATGTTGTGATAGCGATCATTTTCTGTGCATTTGTGTTTCTCTTTCGATTGCTGAATTATTTCCTCACTCTGTCGCTGCTGCTGTAGGCGGTCAGGAACCCGCCAAGCCGTACCTCGATCACAGTTTTTTTTTCCTGATCGACACCATGATCTTATGGTGGAAATAAACAATATATATATATATTTGACTGCTTCCTCAAGTGGTATTTATTTATTTAAATATTTTATTTATTTTTCGCGCCCCACAAAGAGCCTGGTTCTTTTTAGTGGTGGATTGAAAAATATAACATAAAATCCACGAAATAGATATCTACATATCAGGATGAAATATGATTATCATTGTACTTCAAACATTTTTCTACGGGTCCAAAAATGTAAATATCATGGTTACCTGGACTACATTCAAATTTGTTCAAAACCAAATGCAAACGAGTCATGGTATCGAATTTTTACAAAGGAAAATTATAAAATGGGGTGGGGACACGGCTTATACCCTTGTCAGACGGGCACCTAAAAGGACCTTTACGCCAAAAGACCTTTAGTGTAAATGTCCGTTAGGTAGTGCCACACAGCAACTCAAATGGCATTTAGCGTAAAGGTCCTTTCTGTGAACCTGACTTCCCGCAACTCCTTTACGGCTGCTAAAGGCCTACTCTCGTCAGCAGCGGTCTACACTAAAGACATCTAAAATCAATGCGTTTGCATTTTTATTATTGGAAAAGAGCGTGTTTCTCGTATATTCTGCACAAACCTCGCTCCTACTAATAGTTTTCTGTACTCACGGCCCCAGCTATCAAGTAGGCCTCGTCGTCGCCTGATCGCGTCGTCCGCTTCTGCACTTTGGTTTTCCTTCGCTCGATTTTTCTTAGAACCATACTTATCTAGATTTTATTTCTCTACTTTATATTTTATCATCCTTTAATAGTGTACTACTATCCGTAGTGTATATATTTACTGTTTTTTTTGTACATATATATTTCTGTATCTCACTCTCACGTCATGCGATACGTCGAACGACGGAGGAGCGTCCACGACTAGGAAGGGGTCGCCGCGTCGCCATTGGAGCGTTGAGGCGACCTGGGCGCTGATACGACTTTGGGAGGATCGGCTGGAGGGCCTCCGACGCGTGCGATGAACATCAAGCGCGAGCACTACGCCGAACCGAACAGCGCAAAAGCCTAGCCGAAGCACGGAAAGGTGCGGGGAGCACTGAGCAACGTTAGGACTGAGTGAGCGGGAGACGCCCAGGGTTGCTGCTAATTGCCGGAAAACCACTTTGCTTGGGCTTCGAGTGGACTTTGTTGTAACTACTCGACTGAACTCGTCATTTCGTCTTTTTTAATATATTGTTTGCTTAAAAAACCTGAAAACATTATTCATATCGCCAAAATAATATTTTTCTTGCGGGAACATGATTTATGCGTTTTAACTAGCTGCGAGACTTCAATCGCTGTAAACATCGTCTAAATGACATTTACTTGATCTGTCTGGCACTGCAGAACGTAAAGGTCATTCGAAAATTCGAAAGGCCTTTCGTGTAAAGGTCCTTTTAGGTGCCCGTTTGACAGAGTTATTACCCTCTGAGGAATTCGGATACAGACACAGTTCAATAGCGCCGGTGAGTCTAGAGAGCCATTTACAACCTTGTACCAGAACATAAAATTCCAAATCATCCGTGTAGTACAGAATCGTTTTAAGTCAATCAAATTACAAACTTTATTATAGTCGAAAAATTTAATGGGTTGTTATAATGATCACAAACTCACTTATAAAGTTTCTTTTAAAGGGCAACTCCGGCCAAAACGCAAAATGAAATAAATTACTGGTATCGCTGTAGTGACACAAAATACGACCCCAGCCAAAAAATTACGTCCGGGCGACGCCGCATTCTCTACTAATGCCGATAATAAAAATGCGACCCGCCGCGAGACGCTGCTCCTTAGCGGGTGGCCAGCGGGTTGCCGATCGCTAAAGCAACATTGGGCCGTGACGTCAGTATCGTTCTCTTTTTTTCCTCCGCCGGACGGGCGCACCCGTTGCGCGCGCTTCTTTGTGCCGCTACCACCGCTACTTCGGCTTGTGATTGCGTGTTTAGCCGTTGCTTTTATCTGTAGCCCGCGTAGCTTCGGTATAGCCTTTTGTTTATTTGGTTGTGAGGACTCCAACACTCGTTTTAGCGAGCAACTCGGTGCACCCAAGACTGCCCAGCTGTTCTTTGGAAGATGCCGAGTAGAACTTGTAGCGCTGTGGGCTGCTCAAACAACCCGCTGCGCAACCCGGAGGTGCTTTTCCATAAGTTTCCAACGGATCGGAAATTGGAGAAGGTGTGGGTGAACGCAGTTCGAAGAATGGACTTTGGAAAGCCTTGGACGCCGACCCCCAGATCGAAGCTCTGCTCCGATCATTTTTCTATGGAGAGTTACGAACGAAACCTACGGGTATTGGTTGCTCGTGGCTTGTCAGCGAAGGACTCGAGGCTTAAAAAGAATGCCGTGCCGTCGCTCTTTGCCCACCGTCCGCCCGCTGTTCCAGCACGAGCGGCCTTTTTTTTTTTTTCGCATTTCAATCGTTTTAACCCGTTACGCAGCAGTATTGCAGTTGCGAAAGTTCGGATTTGTAAGTTACAACACTCTACTTAACCAAGTTCGGCTGGAGGTAAATATAATATTTAAAAATGCCCCCCCCCCCTAAAAAACAAAACAAAAAACACTTGCCTTAGTCAAAAGTTACGAAGGAAAACTTTCAAAATCCTATGTGTTCTAATAAAAAAAATGTTGTGGGTGGGGGTGGGAATGTGGAAGGGGGAGGAAAGTGTTCTTCTCACCTTGCTAACGTTCTCTGTTTTCCTCTACCACCCAAAAGAACTTTTGCTAGCTTTAGGAAAAAGTCTGCCTAATGAACTTTTTTTTTATTTTTTTTTTTTAGTGCGGCAAGTTTTTTATTTTTCTTTATTTTACAAATTAGATTCACCGCCTAGACGCACTTACGTGGTGAATTAGTGTCGCGGCTTACAAATTCGGTTTTTACGCGCTTGAGGAAAAAATAACAAAAAAACAGACGTGTACAGTCCAGCACACGTGTGTTCGGGCGCCGCGGCCCGCGCCGGAGAGCCTCAAAGCTTCGTGTCTGGGACTGACCCGCAGCGCGAAAGCGAGAGGGCCCCCAGTACTGTACGTCACTGGCAACGCGGCGTGGAGCACCGCCGCTTCATCCACGGAGCCCCGATGACAATTCAGGCCTAGCCACGAGTACGGGAGACAGCACACACGGCGACAGCCGCTGAGTACGGCACCGAACGAGTTCACTCGTTTACCAGTCGCTAGCTTTTGGGTATACAAGCGATGAGTACGGCATAGTGCACGCACAGCGGCGGCCGCCGTGTGCGCCACCGAACAAGTTGACGGGTTTTCCAGTCGCTAGGTTTTGGGTATACGCACTAACTCTCGCTACATTAGCTGGATAACTACCACGTATACAGAATGAAAACAAAATCAGCTTACTTTCTATCTTTAGACGGCTAGCGCAACAGAGGTAGGTGCCGCTTGGCCTGCGTACTCGTTGAACGAGAACGATGTTGACGTCACGTCCACGATTTCCAGTGTTGCCGGGGCCTCGAGCGGCTAGTTCCGGTTTTGTCGGCCGCGCCCCAAACAGAACTTTGAGGCGTCGATATCTTTAAAACTACGCACGATAACGAGAAAAAAATTACACCTTGCAATTCAGGGACGCTGGCTGCGCTAAAAACAGTCATAATCCCAAAATCGAAACTATGGACCGGAGTTCAATGCTAGAAGATTTGGTCAATCCAATGGGTTAGCAAGACTTTGGCAAATCCAAGGAGGCTTTGCACGAGAGAACGAAATAACATGAGAAAAAGAATTAGGTTCCTAAAGTTGTTGAATATACGTGTTATGACACCTACAGCGTCTAGAGACGAATTGACAGCATGCGTAGCCTCACGATTAAAGGAAATCTCAGTATCTTCATAAACACCAAAGTCCCGAATCAGATACACACGACTAAAAACTGCAGTATCTGAATTGTAGCAGAACTGCATTCTGTCACAATTTCTACCGAGAAAAATAACTTTTGTTTTCTATTCGTTTACAACGAGGTCATTAGACAAACACCACTTAGAAATAGAACACACATCACGTTGAAGAGAGGCAGAGTCTTCAACAGTTTGTCAGCCGAAGCAATTCGATTTCATTAGAAAATAAAAGAATCTGTGGTAGGTAACAGAAAATGCGATGTCATTAAACAAAATTGAAATTAGGAGAGGGCCAGGATTGCTGCCTTAGGAGACGCCTGACGTTGCTAAGAAAGAGTGGGACAAGCTACCAGAAACACGTACCAAGTTCTCACTTTATACAAGTAACTGATAAACAAGTTGCAACATCTGGGAAGCAAACCATACCTGTTTAACTTGTTTATCATGCGTACAGTATTATAGTATGCATGCGCTGTATGGGATCCATATTAGAAATATCAAGGTTCTCGAATTGATAGATTATGAAATGTGTGATTTAGATTTACTTTTCTAAATACAAGCGTACGGAATTTGTTTCTGCAATGAGACACGAGGCAAGACAGGACTCTCTGACAAAGCGAAGACAAATATCCAAATCAAAATTAATGTTTTCTATGAGAAACGGTTTGACAAAAAAAAATAAATAGAACAGCAATCGGACTTGCGTTTTTCAAGTTCAGGTTCTCAGAGGAGGTGCAACGTTGGGAAATTTCGCCTTAATGTTAAAAAACTAACGCTTGCAAATATACTCTTTCATTTTGTATACAAATATTAGAATGAAACGCTCTACCTAATAAAGTCGTCGGCTTCAAAGATATAAAGTCGTTTGAGCTAAGACTACGCTGTTGTTTACCTGCTCAATATTTGCATGATTGTAGAACGTGTTACACTTTGCACAGGGTGACCACCCTGTCTGTAAAAGTCTAAGTGCTCGTATGAGTGTGTGAATGCGGTAATAGTTTTTGAACAAATTATATCAAATACATTGATTAAAAAATTCAAAGTACTGTGAAAAATAAAAAAAATAAAGGAATTCTTCGTGTGCCTTAACTGTGAGCCCGCATGGCCCGTGTAATAAACTTCAGAACTGCAGAATGCATCTTGAGGCTTCTTTGCAAACTCGGAACCCTGTAGTACACGTGAGAATGCCAAAGAGCGTCCCGGTTCTTAGCGTCCATGTAAAAAAACGGCCCTTATACAAATTAATTTCTGGCCCGAAAACTTCGGCGGTTTTTCCTTTGCAGATTTAACAAGTAAAAGCAAATTGATGTTTTTTTGTTTGTTTTTTAAGCAAAGTAGCCTTTTTCACGTGGCGTTTCAATTATTCAGAAATAATTTAACCCCTAGACCTCATGCATAAATGTACTCTCCGTTTGTCCATTTTAATAATGGTTTAGTGTGATTTCATAAAGAGGTCGACACATCAAGCGACATTTTCGAAAGTGGTTTATTCTCCGAAAAAATTGTAATTGGTTATGTTCTCCGAGTGATTATTTATTTGTTTATTTGAGGTACCCTCAAAACCCGAAGGCGTAAAATAAAAACAAGAAAAAATCCAAACAAAGGGATTATACATTATCAAAAAATAGAAACACGAAAATAGAACAAATTAAGTTTAAGCAGGAAAATGCGATTGGTGGACTCCTTGTGCCTGATTGGTTCACTCCTAATGCCGGCATTTCGTACCTAGGGAAATATTTTCCATAGCGTGAATAAAAAAATGACAAACCAGGTAATCTAAAGAGAACGGTTTAAACGTAGCCATTCCCAAAGTATTTTGCTTTACTCGGGTTTGTTCAACTAGAGGACCGTGTTGCGTTTCGCCTCATTCAGCCGAAACGCAACACTGTAAAAGCGTGCGAATCTTACATGCAACGCCTTTCTCGGCTTTTTATTGAACACTAAAGTAAAAGTTTGGGCTAGTTGGTATTTCATAATTAAAGCGCCTTGTTCGTCTACCTTCTTGTTCTTGTCTGTGTCCTTGCGCTCTTTTAATCTTTATTGAACACTTTAAGGTGTGCCTGTTCTCATTATTTTGAGCAGAGAGGAGAACTTGCTGGTGAACTTTGGTGTGTACTTTGGTCTGTTGTTTTAGTGTGTGCTTTAATGTGTACATTGCAGGCTTCTAACTCCGATTCCCACAGACCCTGTCCCCGAATGAATATGACACTACAATACTTCGCTCTTGGCAAATGGCTTATTCACTCACTTATTGCCTGGGGGGGGGGGGGGGGGGGGGGTTCGGAATCGGGGAACGGTCATCAGCCAGGCCGGGGAAGAGTCCGCTGCCGCTGCAGCTACTCCAAGTCCCAGCGGTGGTCGTCCACACCACGTCATAGGGACGTCGTCGTCCAGGGTCGTTGTCCGGTCCGCTCGTCGAGTCCGCCACTCGACGTAGCACCCGCACTCCCCGAGCCAGCACCCGCGTCCCGTCGAATCTCGCGCCAGAGTCCCTTGCTGCCTGCCGTTCGAGAGAGCCTTCCTTTGTCCGGCTTCCGCTTTTCAAGCCTTCGCCCCTTTGTCCCCCCCCCCCCCCCCCCAGGCATGACGCATCTTGGAGGCATGGCGCGGTAAGCTTCTGCCGATCCCACGACGGAGTTCCAATGGCTTGATTCTGGGGCCAGGTGGGTCAGCGCCGAGGGGGGCAGGCAGATCTCCACACCCCCCTCCCCTCAAGGCTCGGACTCCGGGGGCCCCGAGGTTGCGTGGTCCCCAGGACCTCCGGCAGGGAACTCGCTCAGCTGAGTGTCACTGACGATGACGAGCACCCTCGATGATAATGGTGGTGGCATCAGACCATGCAGGTCAGCGGTGAACGTTCATTCACTGGGAAGCCCGCGACTGACGGAGCACGTCCACGAACTGGTCCGGAGCACCACATCTCACAACACGCACGGGCACTCAGGCACACACAGCACGCCGGCTCTTAAAGTTCGCTTCCGTCCCTAATAATCCAGACAGCGAATCAGACAAAAACGGATACCGGCACGCTATATCAAACAGCGCAACGAAACCAAAATCTTTCGCTCGTTGGACATGCCACAAAATAAAAAAAAAAAACTCTTCACTTCAATACTAACAGGCATGCACTCATCAAGAACGTCACGCTACACGTTCAAGAGGTACATAAGAGGAAAGCTATTTCTCAACTAAAGAGTACGAGCACTCTCTGTATACTCAAATCGTACATACGCCCACTAGACAATGTTTCCTCCTATAAAACTCTACCGCCTTCTTTAAAACGGAAAACTATCTGCCGGGGCGTCAGAACCGCACGCCTCTGACAACAATATTAATCTCCAACACACTCACGAAGAACGCATAAAACTTCAAAAACTAACAGCAACCTCCAGTAAGACAGAAACGGCCACAAATCCAGCCTCGTTCGCGAAGTGCGACTCGAAAAAAACACGCTGCCAACAGTAGCAATTACCCAGGACAGGCACTCATGCGCTCGGCGTTCCTGACACCCGAGCTACAAACACGCTACGGGGCAAGCAACGCAGCACGCCATCATCAGAAGGGATAATCACCTTACTGAGAGGCTGGTGTTCCGTGGTACCGGCCACTAATAGCAGTACAAAGGGAACAGTATCTAGATCGTGCGACCAGCAGATCTCATCGGACAGCCTCCTTACACGGCTATGTCCGTAACGTCTGGACATGTACCAGACGTTATCGCTTCGCTGATCGCAGGTGGCCTCCCAACAGGAGCGACGATCGCGTAACGGCGGTCCGCACCGAACCCCGCACGGGCTTGACAACCGCGATAAGCGCATCGACGCACGTTCAAGCTCTCCCCCGCGGCCAAACCCCGACACCGCATAACTAAAAAGTCTTCCAGCTGATGTCAAGGCCGGCCGGGATCGAGCAATGAAAGTACGCCGTCAACGCGTCTCGCGACTGTTCGACGTTCTCGACCCAAGCAACGTGTCCACATACAAACGCAGTAGGTTACGCACAAAGCTCGCCCCCAGCCAAGCCAGTATGCCGCATGACTGAAAAGTCTTCTTGCGACTGTGAGGACAGGTAGGGTTCAAAGTTCGAACAATGTAAGCATCCCACACGCGCGCCTTTCATCTTCCGCGCAACAGGCGCGACACCGAAATATCAAATAATCTAACCGGTCGGTCTTGGAAATGGACGACGCAATAAACTATATTTGCTCTGCATAAACAGTTTCCGCAGCGTCGAAGTGTCTACCGCATTTACCGGTGTATTCCAACACCCGCTACCCATTCATACAAAAGCTGCAATTTGTACAGCGGCAGGCTGACCCAACGCGCAACAGTTAAAGCCCGCCGACGGCCATGCCGCTGCCATGATTTCTAGGCTTCCCGGGCACGTACCCCCCGACTTGAACCGTGCGTTTTCCCGGACCAACCGCGCATCTGTACAGGATGAAACTATGAACAACTCGTCACATCCTCAGAAGACCGCCACTTACTCGTGCAGCTTTCCACTGCACAAGCTACAGCTCTTTCCACACCTAGCTGTCTTTTCTCCCCTAAATTTATCATTTCACTCCTAATCCAGGTCTCTGCACGGCCAATTACGCTATCTACGCCCTCGCGTCCCAACGCGAACCAAAGCACGGCCGAGAGCTGTACTGTATCCGACGGCAGCGCAAAGCACGCGCTAGCCGCCGCTCCTACGGATACGGAGAAAACGAAATGAAAGAGTAAGTTCCGCCGCGAGGCTCAACCATCGATATGGCGGTGTGAGGATCCGGAATCAACTGTGCGCACAATTAAACGGGATCAACCGCACGACTCTACAACCAGAAACGCACGGATCATCCTCATCGCGTCAGACTGGACTCCACGAAGCATTACACACTGCCACTGATAAAGTGACCACGGAATTTTAGTGGTTTTCAGGATTCCGATGTCTACGCACCAGACATCACGTATCCGGCAACGTCTAGGGGGCTCATCCCCTAAGTGTAGCCTCTGGCCACAAGGTACTCGTTCAAAGCGATCTTGGTCGGAACCATAAGAGCGCATACCGTGCCTTAAAACGCTGTCAATTAACGAAGCTCAAAACCGCACTGACAGCTCAAACAAGGCCAACTGCGAGCTAGCATGCGATCAAACCGAGACGCTAGGCTCCTCCCGGACAAAATTCAATTCGTTAATAGTTTCGAAATACAATCTGTGCAACCGCCATCCTCAATGGGAGCGATCTCCACTCAAAGCGATGCCCTTCTAACGCGTCCGATCGGTAGCAAGCGGTCCAAAACATTACGTCGATACGCGGGAAAAGGTGGTTGGGCGCATCACATACCCCAAACCGTGAGCTGGCATCTTCCCCAGCAGACGTGGACGGCCGGGGGCGTAGGTGGGGGAACGCCCGACGCTACAGGTTCGAGAGGTGCGGTAATTGCGACGCACACAGAGCTCTTGCGCAGCAGGATCAACCTGCCAGCATCCAACGGTGCGTTGGGCAGCGTTGGACAGAAAAAGGGGTAATCTCTAAAGACAACGATCAAGGTCTGCGCCTCCTCGTCCGGCAGGCGATCATGCCAGGACCTTCGTGCGGCATGCCCGCAACGAAACTTCGTGTGGCGTTCCCGCAACAAAGATGACCCTCGAAAAAGAGCGCGAAACAGTGCCCCAATTCAACCGAAAGCAGGCTAGGAATCGGAATGCCAGCCTGATCGAAAATCAGGCGCCACGTTGCGGCGCCAGTTTACGCGGGCTTCTAACACCGATTCCTTCAGACCCTGTTCCCGGATGAATATGACATAGCAATACTTCGCTCTCGGCAAAAGGTTCACTCACTTATTGCCTGGGGAGGGGGGGGGGGGGGGTTCGGGATCGGAGAACGGTCATCAGCGAGGCCGAGGGAGAGTCCGCTGCCGCTACAGCTGCTCCTAGTTCCAGCGGTGGTCGTCCACACCGCGTCATGAGGACGTCGTCGTCCAGGGTCACTGTCCAGTCCATTCGTCGAGTCCGCCACTCGACGTAGCACCCGCACTCTCCGCGCCAGCGTCCGTGTCCCGTCAAATCCCGCGCCAGCGTCCCTTGCTGTACGCCGTTCGAGAGAGCCGCTGTCCGAGAGAGCCTTCCTTTGTTCGGCTTCCCCTTTTCAAGCCTTCGCCCCTTTGTTATGAGCGGCCAGTCCCGTGACGTCAGTTGGCTTAGGGCGGGGTCCAGCCGGATCTTGTGGTGCGCGAGGCCCCGAGACATGACGCATCTCGGAGACATAGCGCGCTAAGCTTCTGCCGGGAGTCCGAATAGCTGGAATCTGGGGCCCGGTGGGTCAGCACGGAGGGGGGCAGCCGGATCGCCACAACCTTAGTATGTGCTTTAGTGTCTATTTCTTTCTTTACCCGCCGGATGAGCACATCCGACCTGTATCACACCTATGCACCCTACGCTACTGAGTCGGTGCATTAAGCTTTTCCAGCAATACCTATATTTTTAAAGGATAAAATTCATTTTTAACAAAACGCCCCATCCGAACATTTTCTTTGTCCGTCCTTCCTTTCATTCGCGCATTTCTCGCTAAATTATGCGGAAAAATCTGACGTTACGTGACATAGCGTCACGTGACCAATTCAGTCTTCACGCCAAATTTAGCGGGAAAATTGACGTCACATGACTAACGTCAAGTGACCTATACACCAATTTCGTTCCCTCTCTAGATGAGGCGTGGGCATTGACGTCACATGACCCATCCACCTCTAATTTACCGCTAAAATTAAAATAAAATTTGATGCGTGACATAAGCACCTTCAGGTTCCCCGCTAAACTTAGCGGAGAAATTGGCGTCACGCTACCTGACGTCACGGGATCTATACACCACTTTAGTTTTCCCACTAGCGGGAAAATTGATGTCCCTCTACTTAAACATAAAGTCAGTTTCTCGGCCACATTTAGCGGTGAAATTGACAAAAAATATAGGTTTGTTTCACCCCCTGAAACGACTGGTTTAATATCTTGTAAACATATTATAGCATTCTATAACTTTGGAAAAAAGGTCGTTGCGGCTTTTTTTCTCTTCCAGGAGCAATACTGCTGTTTGCCTGACAATTGCCTCTACGACTGATATTAGTTACGCTACCAGATGTCCTAGCCCTTTCGCAATTATTTGTGTAGAGCTCTTAACGCATAATGTCTGGGCCTTCCACCATTTATTTATTTAGATAGAAGGCATCGCTTTTCAGCATTATAGCTTGGGTGAGTACATAAAATATATTAATTTCTAACAAAAACATCGAAACACAAACAAACGTGTTTAAACGTCAAACGCACCCTTGAATAGCCAACTTATTCCAATCTTCTATTGTCTTCGAAAAAAAAAAACAAAAAAAAAACGCAAAAACATCAGCACAACAAAAGTAGAGTCGGATTTTGTTCTGGTGGTCGGCCTTTCTTGATATATAAAAAGGTTAATTTAAAACATTTCTCGACTGATTAAAAGGCGATTGTAATTTCTTTGTGGAAGGTAAATAAATTAACCAATATTTTGCTCATTTTGAAAGTTGCTAGAGCACTTCGCAGGAATATTCTAGAATTGATGTTTCGTTTTCAAGCTCTTTCGAAACATTTGAAGCGTAGCTGATGGAGAATTAATTTTTTTTATGTTACTGGCTTAGATTGTACCACAAGACTGAATTTTACACTTTGTAACATGAGACACATAGACCAACGAAATTGCAGTCCTGTCTGTTATACTCAATCTGAATGAGTTCCGGTAACGCCTTAGGGTGAATCCGACGTGGGTTGGTCACCACTACTCCTGTAGGCCGGTGTCATTCAAAAGAATCCTTACATCCATAATTCCTACCATAATTCAAACACCGGAACCGCGTTTCGCCCAAGTCTAGGTTCAATTGCATTTACACAAAGGAGATCGCCGACATCGACTAGATGGTTTACAACATGCTTTATGACAAAGCAAAATATTTCTTTCCGTCAACAAAAGTTTAAAGAGTGTTGTTGCGACATTTCGACACACTGGGCGACGCGCGAAGGAAGGCGTCCATTGACCACTTTAAGATTACATTGAAAGTAACAACTGTACTATCATTCAGTGTTTTGCAGCCGCGCATGTTTTCTAAAGAAAACACGTGGTAATCTAAGAAACTAAAAACAGTGCGATGGCGGTCGAAGGTTGAGAAGAAATACACTTCCAACTTGATTTCCAACTTTCGCTCTTTTTAGTTTCTTTATCCTGAACCAACTTGCGCAAAACATAACAGTCTGTAAAGCTAAGAAAAATAAAATGTCACGGAAGCTAAATAACTTTAACTCTTATATTCTAATGTAGCTCCCTTTTCCGAGCACGACCGTTTTCAGGAAGCCCTTAAAGGGTAACTGCAAAGAAAAAAAAGTTTTTTTTTAATTAACCTAATTGGGACAAGCATGTCAAAAAACAATTTTTCCGCAAGAAAAAAATTTACAGCAATATTTATTGCGTAAGGCAATAAATATTGCCTTACGCAAGGCAATATAGGCAAGGCGTAAGGCAGGTAAGGTTTGCGGCTATTTCGTCCGTTTTAAATCGCGCGCCACGAAGTTTGTGTTCTGTGACGTCTAGCACCAGTTGGCTGCTATACTTCTCATTGGCTAAGAGTTTGATTGACAGCTTGGATCTTGGTTGTTAAACCTTTGTTATATGTTGCAATTTCCTTTTGAGTGGCATATTTTCGCGTTTAAAGAATAACCCATGTAAGGAGAGTTAATATTTTTACAAAACGTTTACAAGACGGGCACTTCCGTTTGGATTCATACCATAACAAACAAAATCTTCGCCATTCTTTCATGGCCGCCGATGTCTCTGCTCCTGTTCCCGCCTGTCTCGCCTACCTCGACTAGTCGTTTCGCCGAAGTGATCACTGTTTTGTGTTGACCCAGGTGCTTGAGTGAGACTTCCTGAAGTGAAGTAGTGGGTGTTTAGCAGCTCTCAGTGATAGGAAGCGACGCGGGGTTTTGTCTTTCATAGCGCGGTTTGTTACCTTCGTTTTCCTCTTTGCTTTCTTAGCGTACTTTTTTTTTTTGCTTGCGCGTGCAATTGCCGGCTTTTTGGAGATGTCAGTTCCTGTAAAGCGGCGCCGTCGCTAAGTGCTGCGAAATGAATGATCGCGACAGCGAGTATTCTAGCAGCCATGTCGCCCCGAAAGATCACAAGCTGATTGCTATTTGGCTGCAGGCAATCGGGCGTTCGCGTGGTACGTTCTCGTCATTTCGCTCCGGAGGCCTTCGAGATTCACACCGGGTACACCGAACGTCCGCGACTGAGACACAGCTGTTGCGTAAAAAACCTGGCAGAGCCAGGCTATTACGTAACAGCTGTCCGCAGAAGCCTTCGGACGTCCGAATACTGCTTTAGACGACAGATATTTTTTTTTTTTTTTCTCGGTTTCTGAACCATTTTACGTAAATTTGCTTGAATTGAATGTGTACCGTTATCGTTAATCTTGGCCTGTGATTACGCCTTTGTAGATTATCTTATTCGTTTTGCTGGAGAGACGAAAACGACGGGAATTAAAAAATCGTTTGCATATTCCGCATACCTCGCCAAAGAACTTCCCCAGTCGTCTAGCAAAACACGGAGTCCGCACCGTCCTGACTTCCCACTCTTTTACCTGCTTTAGAGCAGTTTGTACATGCTAGTAGGAATGCCTACTGAAACCGCAACTTGGGGCAGTGCCAGAGAAGAAAGAGACAATGTTCGGAAAGCTTGGTCACCCTCCCCAATTTCTGAACTTTAAAGTGATTGTACCATAATAAATGCACCAACGCCTCATCCCAAAATAAAAAAGCACTATGTTCACTACGTAAAAAATGGTCTCATTTCATGCATCTGTGGGCAGGTAGGAAATCTTGCCCAAATTTATTCACACGGCATGATGAGCACTACAAACTCGGACGAGATTTACAGGAAAAAAACTGTGGTGACTTAAGTTTCCCTGAAATTCTGCATAACCGGTCGTTTCCAGGACCGAATCATCTACTCGAGCGGTGTGCGTCGTTGTGCAAACACGTCGTTGTGCAAACGCAGTCTAACAACACCAAGCATAACAACGGCAGATTTAGGAGAGCAATCCGGAGTCCATTGTTCAATTAAAACGACGTAGTTTTGTTGGAAAACCCGAAGCGTTTTACGCATGGTATGCGTCGGGAATCTTCCACATTTTGAAACAAAACGAAGGAAGGTTTACTTTTAAAAACGCTCGCTGCCACAGCTCACTGCGTCCTATTGGACAAGCTGGACCGGATCAGCTGACGACGACGGGACTGAAGCGGTTGAACGTCAACCCCGCAACAACCAATTTGCGCTCCGTGTTAGAGTGGGGTTCTACTTCCAAGCCCCGCACCACGCACCACGAACGTTTCAGTTCTTTGTCGCATCGAGGTGTTGCACCAAACAGAACGAGATCGCCGAAGTCAACGCAGCGCTGTCGTTAATTTTGGCTTGTGGTTCCGCACTCGTGGACCCTGTGACTCCCTTCGCTTTCAAAGCGCACACGACGATTACGAATGATACTTTCCTTCTTCCGGGAACATCTTAGGGGCACTTCTCGGGTCACGTCTTCGCTACATGTGCTCGCAAACCGAGCGGCTTCCCCCCTTCCCGTTCGCGTAACCAAAACATTACCGGCGTCATGTTAAACGTGCGTTGTTGCCGGATTTTCTCCGACCAAACAAATACAACGAAAGCAAACCGGCTCTAGCTTCCAGCGCACATCAACGGCACCTTTCCCCCTTCCTCCTTCTCCCCTTCCCCTACCCACCCCCCCCCCCCCCCCCTCCAATTATCCGCGGCCGGGAGTAAAGCCGCTGCGTACTCCGCTGCCAAGTCAATCCAAGAGAATCCAAGAGTGAGGGGCGAGGCGTACTTCTCCGCGCGCGGGTCGAAAGAGCGGGAGTTTCAAACGTGGAGAGGTTGTGACTCCGACTAAATTACGTCCTGTGGCGTAAATGTTGCTAATTTTTTTTTTGTTTTCGCGGAAGATTGGTTTTGTGACAGGCTTGTATAAGGCATACGAATCTGTACCATTGTATAGCACAATGAATGTATTAATTTCATTTTTTCTCTTGTTTTTGTTTGATCTGTGGTCTCTACATTTAAAATAGTGTTCTTTCTCTCAATGTAGCTATTTCGTTTGTTTTTGAAATTGCTTAGGAATCGCCTGCTTTAAAGGGGGCCAGGACCTCCGTCAAGCTGCTGCAGCAGCTTTTTGTCTTGGTCCCCCGTTTCAGTGATGAAACAAAATAAAGATTTATTATTATTATTATTATTATTCAATAGGCTGTTCCGAAAAACACTTGTTTTGTTCTTTGCAGTTACCCTTTAAAGTGACACTGATAGGGCATTTATTCTCGCCAAGGGCTTTATTTGTGCATCAGATATGAGAGCCCAACTACCCAGAAAACACCTCACGGCTCGAAATTCGTTTTCTTTCCGCGCGAAAACCGCCGATCAAGAACTGGCCGGTTTGAACCACTCTCACTCTCTTCTCCGTGGTCACGTGACGTTTTCTAGGGTTTAGACACAACAACCAATGATAATCAAGGTCGTGGTCATCGAAGGCACACACACAATATTAAAGATAGAAAAGAAATAGGATACCCTTTTTTTTTTTGTGGCCTCTAAAAAGCTGCAAATGCGTTGTTTATGAAGAAAAAAGTGTCACAGCTACGTGACTTCCGCCACCTTTCTCCACCTCTATATTTCGTCTTCCTCCGCACTTCAGTTTCGGTTTCGAACAGCTGCGTTTTCTTACATTATTAAAACTATACGTGATGCTGTGTCAAAATGTTGATTGAATAGGCTTCTGACACATATTATATCCCCTGGCAAAAAAATAAATGAGGGGGAGGGGAGTGTCAGTGTTTTTTTAAGCTCTTTTCATTTCGCCTGGAAAGGCAGAAGAGCAAAAACAACTGTGTAATATATTCAATGCGTCCGTTGACTCATCAGGAGAGCGCGGCTTTCTCTCTGAAGCGCCCTCACCACGTTAATGCGACGACATTCTGAGGTTGGTGGCCTTCGTACCACTTTAGAAATGCATTCAGAAGCAGGAAAATCAAGGCGCGCCGCACAGGCATATGAAGAAGTAATTTAGTACAGATTCGCCCCTATCGCCAAGCGAGCTACCCAGGCGCACAAGACGCGTATACGATATTTTTGTTATCGAGTACGGGTGACCAATAAACTTGTTGCTAGATTGCCCAAGGATCAAGGAGAATGCTGGGAACGTATTTCAGCGCGCCACACGTGCTGACGTCTGCATCAAGAACTTTTCCAAAGGAAACGTTTAAAACAAGTGGCTTCTTGCACGCGAATGTGCGACAACGCCTTATTTTAGCTATTTTAGCAAAAGGTCTATTATGGTCATTCGAAGACATTATGCGAAAAGTTAGACAGAGGACAGTATTATGAATTCTAATAAGAAAGAAAATTATGTATCGGTTTAACGCACTCGTTCGCGTGAAAGGTATGTAGTAAAAGCGTGGAATGCATTTTCCTTTTCTTCTTTTCTATATATTTTGAGGCGTTATGCACGACCGTGTACTTTCCGCGATGTCGAAATCCCTGAGCACGTAAGCTGCTTGAAACCGCACGCACGTCCTAGTACAACTCTTCTCTTTCCTTGCCCGGTAGCAGGAAAACGATATAATCTCAAACAGAGAGGAATAGCCGCCACCGTTTCGACGAAAGTCGATTTATCACATTGATATGGCCACTTTTGTTAATAAAAACAGAAAAAAAAAGAAATTCGCCAAACGTATGTCATGCAGACATCTTTTCTTGTCCTCTTCAGGTGACGTATCTTTAAACTTCACTGTCTGTTGAAGGATAATTATTTAATTACGGTCAGGAACGCAGCATGTTACCAGAGGAGCGCTTTATCACGATATGTATATGTGCATAAGGCTGCTCGTAGAACGCCGCATTTCTTCAAGAGGCTGTCGAGGATGATGATGATATTGAAATAACTACACAAGGCTGTCCCAAGAACTTTTATCAACCACTAAACTTTTATACGTGTTAGCCTTCCCGCAGAATGCAGACATACCTCGCTCTCACGAATTTGGGTGAAGCCTTTAAATTATAGTAGGATACGTTGTTGGGCTAGTTGGGTCATCTTAGTTAAACGTATAAAATATCGGAAAAAAGACAAGGACAAGAAGTATACAGGGCACGCGCTAACTTTCAACTAGTTTTATTGAGGAAAAGCAAAGCAGATATACGATTGCATGAAGCGGCGGAGTACCAAAACGAACGATTATCTCCAACAGAAAGGTGCCTCGATGTGTGGCTAAGCTCAGGATTATAGGAACGCCGCGCGGGGATCGTGCCCCCAATGTGGGGTGTTCGCGTAGACAAGCTCTGCCGACGGCCACTTGTGTAAGAAATCAAAGATTCGTCTTCTTTTTTTTTTTGCGGTTACTTGTTTTTTGTTTTTTTTTTTTTTTGAGTGAACTGGCTACCCCAGTCGGCCATTCGTTTAGATACGCGGTTTTCGAGTACTGGTTTTTTTAAAACAGGTGCAAACTGAGTACCGATCGTTAAAAATCGGCTAGAATGAAAAGCCCTCGTCCTTCTGTCTGCACCCCGTGCTCATCTCTACAAACAGCGTATGATCGTTGCTTTTCCGGCCAACTTTTCTAATAACTTAATAAAAAAAGAAAAGAATAACCAAAAACTGATGTGAGTCGAAAGCAATGGGTGACGCTTAAGTAAGTGTCGCCAACTGGGGCTGAGAAGGAAACTCCGTGTGTAGAGCCAGAAGACACGTGTGACTGGAACACGCCCTTTAGGATGTTTTGCGAGGTATCCTAAACATTGCATGCTTCGTTTTGTAAATAAAGGGCTCGATGAACGCGGTGATTAAGAACGCAATATAGATAGAAGTTCACCTACACCCTGATCACCATGCCGAATGGCTTCCAGTGCAGAAACATCAGTGAGGGAACGGTGTAGCAGCGAGGCGTATAAAAGCAGAGCTCGCCAAACTCGTACCTCCCACTGGTGTTCACGTCCTGGCCCGACACGTGTGCTCCTGAAGTTTTCTGGTCGCTTCCGCTGCTGGCCTGTAAAACAATCCTCCCTGCTGCGTCCGCTCCATAGCATTGAGTGTTTTCTTTGTTTTTTTTCTTACTGATTCTGTTCCGAAAGGTTGTTTTATCGCTATGATTTCCTAAACAGGGCGCCTAGTTTATTTCATGATTCTATTTTGTTTATTTTACATTGCGGAAAACATTCGAATAAAAATAAACTGAGATAAACTGCGTGTTATTATTGTGGGTTAATGCTATTAAATACTCGTATGTGATTCCTTGTGCCGCTGTTCGATTTTATTGGCGTAAATCATCTAAAGCACCGGCAAGCGTGTCCACTGGTCACGACTTTAATTCTGCTTTCGGAAATCTTTGGAAGAACTTCCGCAGCCCGTATTTTTTTTATATTATAGTTATGTTTACTAACATTCTACAAATCAAATTTGCGCAAGGCACATGGCTGCGTGGCGTCGCTTAGTTTTTAAATATATGTGGTATGAAGAGGGAAAAGCTTTCCTTAAAATATTGGTATGCTATAATCCTCACCTGATACGAAAGCGTGTGAAAAACAATAGAACGTATGCGATAATCTAGCTACTACCTTCGTATGCGAATGTGGGATCTTTTTTTATTCGGTTACAAGTAAGCTTGGTTGTTTGTACTAACAAACAGTTGTTTTGAAACATGAAGGATCCGACCATGCTAAGATATACTGATTACAGGAAAAAGTTTAGGAAGGGTCATGGAAATAGATTTTAATCTTCATGTATTTTGAGTTTTTTATGTTTTTATATATCTAAATATATATATATTGTTACGGTGAAAAAGATGATGCTTTGTTAATAGCTGGGTAATGGTGGTAGACAGAGGATTGAATCCCTTGCTGCGAGCGCGCTGGCGATCCTCTACCTCCTCTTTCTCTACGCATCTCATGAGCTGTGTAATATTACCCCCCCCCCCCCCCCCCCCCGCTCCAAGAAGCCACGACGTCTCGTCGTTGAGCTATGTGGTCGTTGGGCGAATGTTTGGCTTGAGCCGAAGCACGTGCACTGTGTCTCTTTCCCTGTAACGTCTGTCATTTTGTTGCTCGAGGGCTTCGATGACATATGTAACGTCGCTCAACTGGTGATGAATCCGGTATGGTCCTGTATAGCGGTGGAGAAGTTTGTCAGCAAGTTCGACATGACGTTGCGGTGTCCACAGCAATACAAGGTCACCAGGAGTGTATTTGATGTGTCGATGAGAGCTATCGTAGCGGGCACACTGGCATTCTTGTGAGTCAAGCGTGCGTATGCGAGCTAATTGACGAGCTTCTTCAGCCCGACGTATGGCATCGGATGTAATTCGCTGAGGAAAGCGTCTGGTTGGGGTGGAAGGAGGGAGTCAAGCATTAATGGTGGTTCACTGGCCGAAGAGAAGATAAAAAGGTGTGAAACCAGTAGTATTGTGGCGGGATGAATTATATGCAAAAGTGACGTATGGCATTGCATCATCCCAATTTCTGTGATTTGACGACACGTACATTGACAGCATGTCGGATAACGTTCGGTTCAGCCGCTCAGTGAGCCCGTTGGTTTGTGGGTGGTAAGCGGTCGTCACTTGATGGTGGACTGAGCAGGCCTGCAGTACTTCATACACAATGTGTGACAGAAAGGAACGTCCACGGTCACTAAGAAGTTCTCGCGGTGCGCCATATTTTAATATGACGTCCTCCAAAAGAAACTGGGCCAGGTCAACAGCAGTACTGGTTGGGAGAGCTTGTGTGACTGCATAACGAGTGGTGTGGTCTATTGCAACTGCAATCCAGCGGTTTTCAGAGCCTGACGAAGGGAATGGTCTGAGAAAGTCCATCCCTAGACGATCAAATGGGCTGATCGGAGGGTGCAGTGGTTGAAGGAGCCCTGATGGCTTGATGGTTTGTTTCTTTCGACGTTGACAAAGGTCACATAAAGAGACATACCTCTTTACAGTTCGGTACATGTCCGGCCAGTAAAAGCGTTCCTTAACCTTTCCGTAAGTGCGAAGGAGACCCAGGTGACCTGATGAAGGTGCGTCGTGCAGTTCGTGAATGAACTGTGGCCTGTAGGTGTTTAGGAATCACGACAAGCCATGGTTATCCTTCGGGTCTGAAATTCTAGCGGTATAGAATGTTGTCGTGGATACGAAAGAGTCCCGAGGACGGTTGGTTAGCATCAGCTGAGAGGCGTCTGATAAGAAGCTTCATAGCTGGATCACGATGCTGTTCGTGAGCGAGGTTGAGGAGCTGTGATATCGGCAGAACTGGGAGTTCAGTTGAATCGGTGTTGTAGTTAGCTGGACTTACCGGGTAACGAGACAAACAGTCAGCGTCCTGGTGCATCTTTCCCGATTTGTATACGATGGTGAAGTCATATTCTTGAAGGCGTCGAGACCAGCGTCCAAGGCAACCAATGGAATCTTTTAATGATGAAAGCCAACAAAGGGCATGGTGCTCAGTGATGACACGGAAGGGACGTCGAAAGAGGTATGGTCGAAATTTGGAGACCGACCACACCACTGCAAGGCATTCTTTCTCGGAAATGGTGTAATTGCGTTCAGCAGGTGAAAGTAGTCTACTAGCGTAAGCAATTACCGTTTCCTTTCCGAACTGATGTTGTGCGAGAACTGCTCTAATACCGTGACTACTGGCGTCGGTGCGAATTTCAGTGGGTGCCGTGTCATCGAAATGGCCGAGAATGGGGCTGGAGGTCAAAGCATCTTTCAGATGGGCAAAAGAAATCTGACGATGATCCTTCCATTCGAAAACTTGATTTTTTTCAGGAGAGATGTCAGTGGGAGTGCTAGGTGTGCGAAGTCTCTGATGATGCGGCGGAAGTAGGAGCAAAGCCCTAAAAATCTCTGACGTCTTTCGAAGCAAGGGGCGTTAAGGCTTTGACAGCCTTAATTTTTTCAGGGTCGGGTAGAACACCATGTTTGTCCAGGAGATGTCCAAGAACTTTAATTTGTTGACTACCGAACCGGCATTTAGCTGAATTTAGTGGTAGCCCAGCTTGTTGACAACTGCGAGCACTTGGGTCAAACGTTCATGATGTTTGGGAAGGTGTCAGAGAAGATGATGTCGTCGTCAAGCTAGCACAAGCAAGTGACCCATTTTAGTCACTTGAGTAGGCGGTCCATCATTCTTTCGAACGTTGCGGGCGCGTTACACAGGCTAAAGGGCATGACCTTGAATTCAGAAAGTCCGTCAGGCGTAATGAATGCCGTTTTCTCACGGTCGGCATCATCAACGTTAATGTGCCAGTAGCCGGCGCGAAGATCAATGCATGAGAAATATTCCGCTCCCTGTTGGCAATCGAGAGTGTCGTCAATGCGTGGCAGAGGATAGACATCTTTTTTCGCGATTTTATTTAAGCTACGATAATCCACGCAAAAACGCCATGAGCCGTCCCCCTTTTTTACAAAACAACATGAGAGCACCAGGGGCTGGACAAGGGTTGGACAATGTTTCGCGACAGCATCTTGTCAACTTCCTGTTGAATAGCGCGCCGTTCGCTTGGCGACACTCTGTAGGGACGATGGTGGATGGGAGGTTCGGAGCCGGTGTTGATTCGATGAGTAATTTCAGTTGTCTGGCCGAGAGGGCGGCATGTAAGGTCAAGTATTGTATGGTACTTGCACAGTACGCTGTGGAGTTGCTGTGCTTCGTCTCGGTTCAAAATTGGGTCAATAATGGTAGAAATATGGGCAGTGTCAGTCTCCGAGAGTGGTTGAGGAGGTTTGGGTGGCAAAACGTTTTCAGAAATGACGGCGACGGAGGAGTCAAGAGTCGGGAAGCTGCGAGCAATTGTCATACCTTTAGGGAGAATTTGTGGACTGCGAGTGATATTGAGCACCCATATATCGGTGGCACCATTCTGGATGGCTGCAATGAAGTGTGGTACGCCGAGTTGTTTTTCAAACACGATGTTTATAATAGCTTAGATTATGTTGTCACCGTCCTGGATCGATTGAGTGGTTGTGACATTGATCGCTACAGCCGACAATGGCGGTATGCGTGATGTTTTAAGACAGCATAGCTTTGCCCCCATGGGTTCTGGAACATCGCAGGCCTCTGTAGCATCGAGTTCAACTCGCCTTTAGCGCAGTCAATAAGAGCGGAGTGAGTGGCCAGAAAGTCCCAACTAAGGATGATTTCGTGAGGACAGCTTCTAAGGCCTGTAAAAAGAACAAATGCGGTCTTGTCATGAAGGGTTATGCGAGCACCGCGCATACCATGAGGAGAGATTGCGCCGCCGTCAGCACCGCGCAGAATGTTTGTGTCAGGTGGTGTCAGAACTTTTCTTAAGCGTCGTCTGAGGTCTTCGCGCATGATGGAAATAGCGGCTCCGGTATCAACAAGGGCAAATGTGCTAATACCGTCAATGTCGATCAGCAGTCGATTCTTGGCTATAGCGGCGATGCTTCGTGGAGGATTTTGAGCTGGGGACTCTAATGCAGCCTCACCTCTTGAAGCTGCATTGATTAGTTTTCCGAAGGTCGAAGGTCATGGGATGGCGACAGTGGGCGGCGGATGACTGGAGAAAGCGACTGGCGACGGCGCGGCGATGGCGAACGATTGTTGCGTGACGAGCAATAATATACTTGTTCATTCGCGGGGAGCCCGGGAGATGGAGAGAAGTTTCCCCTTTAAGGGCGACTGGAGCTCTCAAATGGAAACCTGGGCTGCTGATTGCTCCATGGGTTGCGGCAATAGCGGGCGACATGACCAACCACGTTCCAGCGGAAACGAATTGGCCGATTGTCGGGTGTTCTCCATGCGGCTGGGTCCCGACGTTGGGCGGTCAGAGGACTGTCGCTGCGGTTGGAGGTTCACAGGGGCAACGATCAGAAATATGACGGTCAGGGGTCGGTTGAAAGCGGGGGCATGAAGAAGTGGAGAGCTTCTCCATTTCCTTCCTGACGACACTTTGAACAGCAGCTACCGATACTGCCCCGTTCGGCGACCGAAAGGGCGAGAAAAACCCTCACTAGGCATCATTACTTCCAGCTCACGGCGAACGATTTTGGTAATATGTACCGAACTGGCATCTGCGTCTTCGCAAGATGATGCTGCTGGTGTGTTGCGCAAGCGGTTGCATTTGTGTGCTATTCTTCGTGTTTTAGCAGCTTCGAACCGGCGGCACTCCTTGATGACCTCGTCGACCGTCGAGTAGTCTTTGATTACAAGCAGCTGGAAGGCATCGTCTGCTATGCCTTTTAGGAGGTGCTCGATTCGGTCAGTGTCTGACATCTCCGGGTTAGCCTTGCGGCAGAGAGAGATGACGTCTTGTATTTAGGTGAGGTATTACTCAGTAGATGTTTGTACGCGGGAACCCAGCTTATGCTTCGCTGAGCTTACGCCCGGTGGTAAGTCTAAAAAGATCTTGTAGTTTGGACTTAGAGTTCCCAAGCAGGGGTCCAACCGTAACACATTCTGTTTTGCTTTTACTGCGATAGCAGTCCCGACACTCGAAGAGTTTGGGTCGTTGATGTCTGTTTAAAAGTTTGTGGCCGATGTTTGCTCTCAATTACAGCGCCTCGCCCGTTTCAGTGGCTGGAGAAGGGGGGGCCACGTAAGCGACAGGGTGCGGTGCAGCGTGGAGAGGGTGAGCGGCAGTATTTCGTCGACTACGACGTTTGCTCTCCCAAACGTACGGCGGTTACACAAGATTCTGACGCCATCAAAGGGGGCGGGCCTACGGGAGGCAATAGAAGAAATACACCCAGAACCAGGGACTCAAACCGTAACCGTAACCGAAACCAAAAACCGTTTAGGAACGAAATTTTTTCAGTAACCGAAACCTGAACGAAACCGTTATTTGAAATTTACAAAAACCGTAACCGTAACCATAACCGTAAATTATTAACCGGTAACCGGTTTTAACCTATATTAACCGAAAAATAACAATATTAGTTTTTCTCAAGTATGACCTGGAGGAGGAATCTTGAAATGTCGTGGTCATTTGACAGAGTTACTGTCAGCGAGTGGTGCATCTGGTAATGCATTTCCGCTGAATCTAACTTTAGGATTAAGAATACTTAGTTGGAATCAGTGGTCAAGCTTATAATAAAAAAGTATATATTTCTAAATCTGCCACACTCCTACATCGCTACATGTATTCAGTACGTGTCGCCTTGAGGGTATTAACTAATAAGTTATAATTCTCAGATGTCCATCCAACTCGGTTCTATCAAAACCACCGAGGTTCCTGACATGCAGTACCCAGTATGAAGAAACGAGGCAAATCGATCATCACGCAGAGTTAGCGGAAAAGGAAATCTGGTGTTCATTTAGTCTGAAACGTGTCGCGAGTGACGATTTTAAAACAACACAGAAAGAACAAAAAATGTCATGGGTTTGACATTGGCCTTTTGTATGATATCTATATATATATATAATATGCTCAGGCTGAGAACGGCGGAAGGGACGAGAAAACGACCAGGGATTTTCGAGTTTTTTTTTTTTCTTTTCCTTCTCGTGCCGAGACCCTTTTTCGAATCAAGTGGCAGCCGCCGGCACTGCCACGCATCTCAGCATGACAAGAGAAAAAGCCAAGGAGTAGGATGCCTCGTCGTTGAACGCGCCAACGCACTTCGCCGCCGATTACGGAGCCGCACTCGTCCAACAGGCCGGGGATGCCATTTCTGCCTCCTTCGTTTCAACCTTGGGAGCTGCCCTGCTTCCAATTGTCCATGCCCTGGCTGTTCTCGCCCCACACGGCCAGCAGGCTCAGCAGTCCCTGAACTCTGAACGTGAGCTATCCAAACGTCAGCACGGTGAGTTTGAAGATCCACAGACGCGCCAAGAGATCACTTCCAGCATCGCCGGAAGGCTCCCCCTGCTTCCGCCGGTGGTATGGCTTCTACGGGAATGATTTCTACCAGAGCCACCAACGCGATCTGACTACCTCCGGCGGAGCCACCACCATCCATTCCCGGAACGAGGGTCCGTCATGCCTACGACATTCTGCGCGACCTCACCCAGAACACCAGAAGAATGCCCAGGAGAGATGGCCACGAGATCCGGCATCTCCACCCGTATCGATTCTGCTGGGATGTCATGCTCCCCGAACACCAGCACCTAATTTTCGATTGACTGGGACTCTTCCTTGTCGTCGTGAGAGGGAACCGGAGGACGGCTATTCTATCCCAGACGTCCAGGTTCGAGTCCGAGGTTTTCAGAGAGCTCGCAGACCAGCTACCCAACCAGCCTCGACGCGGACGCCGCACGTCTCGTGCTCCCGCGAACACCAGCTACCACCCAGGCACCAAGTCCAAGAGGCCCCCTAATCCTAAGTAAGTCCGGCAGCTACACTGGGTCTTCGAGACCCACCAGTGCCGTCATCGACGGCACGGTCGTCTCCTCGACGCTCCTGGACGTTCTCCCCGTCGAGGACGTTCTCGCCCTTGCATTTTGAGAGGATGGCGTCTTGGCCGACCTTGCCCGTGCTTGATCTTGGACCAAAGAAAACGAACGATTGGATCCGGACGCGGCGGCCACCACCGCAGAGCGAATCCTGGAGTGGCTCAGCAGGACCGACAGTGTGATCAAGCCCCACGCCTATGACAACTCCATCGACACCTACAATGGCAAGGAAGAAAACCACACCAATGCAAAGGAACACACTACAGACAAACAAAGCGACGTCGAAGACTCCGAGTCGGACCTAGGTAGCACTGCCTAAGTCGAAAGCGACGGGACCTCTGTCGCCAGTCCACCCGACCCAGCAGGCACTTCAAGTCGACTGGGCAGTGTTTAGTGCGGCATGTATCTTTCACGGGACGCCCGACTTCGGCGCACTTTCCATTCATTGCACGAAGGCTTCTTACTTCACGGTCTGCCCCCTTATCCCTAACCAGGTCCCCACGTTCGATGCCGCCGTAACCAACATGTTGGCGGCATCATCGAACGCTCCTCACGTGGTCCGTACCTCAACCCTACCTTCCTCGTATCCAAGTCAGCCACGGGATCTCGCATTGTTTTAGACTGCGCCGCACTTACTCCTTACCTCCAGCCACCTCAGTTCCGCCTTGATGCGCTACCCGAGGCCATCAAAGTAGACCCCTCCCGCCTCAAGCGTATATGGTGAGGGTCGACCTTGCCGAGTCCCTTTACCATATCACGCTTCATCCCTCCTCCCGTAACCTGACCATATTTAGAGTAGGCCGCCGTTACTGCCGTTTTTGCCGTATGCCCTTCGTCATACGCCCGGCACCGGTTTACATGCAGCTCCTGGCAACAGCCATTGCCAGGGAAATGCGCGCGGGTGGACTCTGGGCTTGGTCTCACATAGACAACTTCTTGTGCGCCCATCCCGACCCAGACAAGTTGGCGTCTATGGTACGCTTCCTCGTGGAGGACTTGCTGTGGTTGGAATTTCGCTTACACCAAAGCGACACAAGCAGAGCTCACGCGACGCATGGGTTTTCTTGGGTTCAGGCTCGACACAGCCGATGACAACATTTCTCACACGCCAGAACGGCTCCGAGCCCTTCCTCATGTCCTTCGCTCGCTGGACAGCCCGCTTCCCCTCAAGGCGCTCGATGGGGCGGCGGGCTACTCGGCAATTTACTTTTCTCTCTATGGCTCTGGGTTTTATTCTTCTTCGTCCCCTGTTTGACAAAGTGTCCCCCCCCCCCCCAAACAAAATTCCTCTTTCACTCAACTGGCTTCTCTTTCTTCTTCATGTTTGGCCGACTTTGCCGCACTGCCAAGAGCTCCCCCTTCCTCCCGCTACCCAACAGCGCATGGGCAGATGCCTCCGGAGTCAGTTACGGCGTTCATGTTGGGGATTGTGCGCAAGCAATCATCGCCCCTCTGCCGAGTCCAATATGCCTACGGCGAGGACTCGCCGTGTTGTGGTGCGCGTGTATTGCCGAGAAAGGGACTGTTCTGCACACGGAGAACAGAACTTTGGCTCTCGCGCTGCGCCGTGGCCATGGGCGAGCTTTGCTTTGGGCTATTGCCAGTGCCATTTTTTATTTATTTACTTATTGACATTTATTGAAAAACTTCGGGCAACCCTTCGCTTACACCTAAGCGACACAAGCAGAGCTCACGCGACGCATGGGTTTTCTTGGGTTCAGGCTCGACACAGCCGATGACAACATTTCTCACACGCCAGAACGGCTCCGAGCCCTTCCTCATGCCCTTCGTTCGCTGGACAGCCCGCTTCCCCTCAAGGCGCTCGATGGGGCGGCGGGCTACTCGGCAATTCCATCCGCCGCCCTCAGCACGAGAAGGAAAAGATGTTTCGCGCCGATAGCGCGAGGATTCGATGGGCTGCCGGCTCGCCATCGCGTGTGAAGCGCGCAACTGCAGGGGGGCAGGGCTAATGAACGAAGGTACCCATTTTATTGACATATTTTTATTAAGAAAAAGAAGAGAGACGGCACTGGCAATAGCCCAAGGCAAAGATCGTCCATGGCTGCGGTGCAGCGTTAGCGCCAAAGCTGTGTTGTCTGTGTGTAGAAGAGTCCCTTTCTTGCCCATGCACGCGCGCTACACTGTAAAAAAAAGTTATGTAAAAAAACAGAAATTGTCTGGCAGCTGGCCTGCCAGAAAATTTCTGTAAAGCTCTGTTTTCTGTTTTTAAATTTTTCTGTTATTTAATATACTTTTTCTGTTTCTAACTAACAGATAATTTCTGTAAAATTACAAGGTCTGTGAAACTCCTTTCACGGAACTTGTGATTTTACAGAAATTATCTGTTAGTGAGAAACCGAAAAAGTATGTTAAATAACAGAAAAATTTAAAAACAGAGAACAGAGCTTTACAGAAATTTTCTGGCAGGCCAGCTGCCAGACAATTTCTGTTTTTTTACACAACTCAAATCTTAGAAAAAACGGTTAAAGTGCAGGCGAGCTGGTGTAAGTTATACTTGATGATTAAAACCTGAGACTGATTTGAAAAACGGAAGCTCGCGAAGGAGGAAGAAAAAGGGATAGTCAACGTCTCAAAACGGAGTCGTTGTCTGTCCCATTTTCTTCCTCCTTCACGAGTTTCCGTTTTTCAAACGTATACAGTCTTAGGTTTCAATCATCATGTATAATCAAATCTTAGCACAAAAATTTCTCTAAAATTACAAGTTCTGTTAAACCAATCCCCGAAAAATAACAGCACAGACAGTTTATGTAAAATAAGAAGTTCCATCAAATCAGGTACAGATAAATACGAGGGGTGATAATTCCTATAAAATTATAAGTTTCGTGAAATCAATGACTGTGAATGCCCACCTCACTGCTGATATATTGCAACGCGACAGCTGTGTTACTAGGCCTGAAAGCTACTGAAGCATGCATTGTAGCAAATGCAATTGGATGTATTTTATTACCTTTGATAGTATGCACGAGCTAGATGCCTATGTACACAACTGTCGCGTAATAATATATTAGCAGAAAGGTCATCGTTTGCTGACGCCTTGTCGCGTAATAATATATTAGCAGAAAGGTCATCGTTTGCTGACGCCTTGTTCCACCGTCAAATATCCTATCTGCCAAATTTAAGAATAATTGTAATAACTGTACTTTGTCGCGCTGCTTAATAAGCTAAAATGGCAACCACGCATCAGGGAACAGATGGTTGTGAGAGTTTCATTTTGCTTGTTTGGCGCAGTGCACCAAACAACGAGGGCCAAGTAACATGGGAGAAGAGACACGGAGCAGGGTTGCTTTTTAGTTTGCCGTTTTTTTAAAGCTTGTCTCAGGCTGGGCTGTGTTACGTCTTCTTTTTTTGTCCATCCTTGTTTCGTATTATACCTGCATTAATCACATATTCGCTGCAGAAGAATGTTTGTACTCAGATAAATTACAATCAAATATTAAAAACTTTATTAAAAGAAAATAAGAAAGCAAACATTAAGCCGGTAGGAAGCCTGCATGGTACATGTGTCTTCATGCTTTGAATGTTTAGAAGTCATAATTATGCAACGCTGTCACCAGTGCTGCAACCTTGGGCGTCAAGCAATGTTGTTTGGATTTCGTTCGTTGAAACTTCGTGCCTTTTCCGGGGTTTACTGCAGCGATGGCCTTGGAGCAAGAAAAAAAAAGTCAAATTTTAGGTTTTTACGTGCCAAACCAATGACGGGCATCTCGCACGCCGCAGTGGAGGACTGCGCATTAATTTTGACCGCTTAGGGCTCTTTTGACGAGCAACCCAAAAGTTCGGTTACACGGCGCCTAGTCTCCAATAAGCCTCCCTCAAATAGACCGATCTCCCCAGGAGTTGCGCGAGACCACCGCTGCCGCGGTGCATTCTGGTACCTGTGGTTCTCCCTAGTACTACGGCCGTTTCAGCGTGCGTTGTATGCCCGGCGTTTGGGAGTTTCCGCGTCAGCACGAGACTATTTATCGCGTGTCCGCTCACGGTTTTCAATGGGTGACTTCCTCTGTTGTGTGCAAGGCTGCCACAAAACAGCACCAGACAAAAAGGCGTAGGGTTGTATGTCTTCCCGACTGGGCATCTAAAATGTTGAGCCACTTTCAGGAGATGCACACACTCACAATAGCATATAAAGCTCACAAACAGCGGGAAACAGCTATTTGTGGTCGCTTTTTGTAATGACACTTAACATAACATATATGAACATCTTTATTGAGTAGGACTGGCCTGGGACTTGGTTACCGAGTTGCGTGCTGTAATTGCAACGGGTCATGCGGTGACAGTCAGGATCGCCTATGTCTCTTTTCGAAAGGAGAGTGCCTTTCCCTTCTACTAACTGCTGCGTGCTGAAGACAGCACGCACCAGGAAGCAGCAGATTTTAATCCATCGGTAATCAATAATTCGAAACGTCAAAAGCAAAAAAAGATTTTCCTTTTTTATTTTATTTTTTAGTTTTATCTGAATTTAGGAAAATTACGGCCCTCATAAATGCTCTCCTGTAACTGCTGAAACGCCGCTTTGTTGTTTGAAACTGGGAGTTATACACGACACAAAAGCGCGAAACGTGCTGAGTCAGTCCTCATCGCGACTGTGTAAATTACGAAATGATGAATAGACACTTCCGTTCCTACCTCTGCATGAACTCCAAACACAGGCTTGTCTCCTTGCGGCAAACGATGTTGAAGCAATGTGAGCAAAGAACACCAGCTTGAAGGCCTGGCACGGGCTGGACGTGTGGACCACTGGCTAGCTGTCGATGCATATCATGAACGACTTAGTAGTCACAAAGCTCCCTCCTGAATGAAATGTGTCATAATTTAGCAATGCCTACCTGTCTGCTAGTATCATTTGCAACCATACCTTTTGCACAAATGAAAGGGGAGCCTGGCATGTCCCCCTAGTCATCGACACACGCAGTTTCCTGTTATGGAGGAAGAGTTCCACATATACATAAGTATTTTGGTTTGTAATTTGGTTTTCTTTACAGGAGAAGTTTTCAGTGGCATAAAAGGCATGCGAGAAGCCGATTGGCCTTATATGTCCGATACTAAAAAGGATCGCCTGTTCAATTTCAGTTCATGCTGTGGCGCAAATAATGACTAAATATTTTTGAAATGTTGAATTTGTATAGTGCGTAGGCTTTGAGGAAATTGTTTTTTTCTTGAGTGCAAACGGATATAATAAGCGTAGAAAAAACCTTACGTAGCAGACAAGGCATTTACCCGTACATGAGAATGTTAATTTCAATACTGTGTACAATATAGTCATGTCTACACACTAAATTACATGGTAACCTGCTAAGAATGCTGAGACAAAATAGGGTTGCAAAGCCTTGCTTGCAATGTTTACCTCGATTACTTTGTAGAAGAGGTCCTTGTCTTCCTCGAAGATGGCCAGCAGTAATAGAGGAGCACCTTCATATTCGACTGCTTTAGACTTCCTACTCATGTTTGCGGCTTCAATTTCTTGCAAGCATGCCCTCACGCTTGATAACTCAGGAGTGAGTAAAACAGAGCATGGTAAATAATTATTTTCACGTGCGAACTGGTTGAATTTGACTGTGGCGATACGTTAAACCAACAACGCGCGACAATTTCAAAACCAAATAATTTACATGGCTATCCCATGATATTTACAGAAAAAAGACACCTAGTGTTTTAAAATTATACACGATCTCTATCGGACTTGAGCTAAATACTAGAGGTCTTGGCATAAAAATGTGTTTATTTTTTGACAAAAGAAAATAGTCTTTGTCTCAGAGTTAATACCTAGTCCATTTTCGTTTACCCAAGCCGCCGACCTTGACAAAGTAAAATTAACAGCATCCACAATTTCATCGCTATTCCAAGAGAAAAAAAATATACTGGTGTCGTCTGCATAAATGACAAATTTAGCAACATCGCAATATTGTTTATATACAGGTTAAAGAAAAGGGGCCCTAAAATACTCTCTTGTGGAACCACAGAAATAATACGCTCTCTATCGGAGGAATGACCACTAATGTTAATATATTGGAAGCGGTGAATCCAGTATGAATTTAGGAGTGATAACGGCAACCCTCGGATACCTTAGTAATTAAGTTTACAAAACAGAATGTTATAATCCACGAAGTCAAAGGCTTCAGTAAAATCTACGAATACGCCAGCAACCATTCTTTTTTCTTCAAAATTTTTTAATATATATTCTTTCTGGGACAAGAGGGATAATTGCGTGGAACGATTTTTTTTTCTGAAACCAAACTGCGAAGATGAGAGTAAATCGTGCTTATTCGCAAATTGTACGAGACGGGACTATATTACTTTTTCAGGGCCTTTAGAAAATAAGGGAAGAATTGAAATGGGTCGATAATAGCTGGAATTATTTTTAGGGCTGGGCGTCGATTAAAAATTTTAACCCGATTAATCGCCACCCTTTAATCGATTAATTAATCGATTAATCGGTCTCGTTCATTTCCATGCATAATAATATTGATTAAAAATAAAAGTTCCATCTATATTTTTTTCTTGCTGAATATATGTTAAACGACGCAATAATTTTTATTATGAATGAGCTTCGATATACAGTTGAGAACAGTTAAAGAACACTCACACTTACACATTATTACTTCAGCTCCATGAGACAAAAATGTTCGTTGATATTCTCCGAGAAGGGCGACCTCCTTTGATTGCTCACAGTAGTCTCTGCTGCGCTAAACGGACACTCACACGGCGTTGAAGTCGCTGGGACATGTGTAACCTTCTGCACATGTCTGAAGTTAGAAATCTGCCCCTCACAGTTTACTTTAAGTGAATACTTCACCTGAATTTTTCACTTCATATAGGTGTGCTCGTTCATGTCTGCATGGTAAAAGCATTTCCTTTTTTTAAATTTTGGTTCGTAAAAATTTTGCCGATGAACCGGTTAAATAAATTAATTACGATTAAAGCATTAATCGATTAATCGGTAGGTTAATCGATCAATTGCGCAGCCCTATATTTTATCTCCTTTTTTTGTGAAGGACAGATACTTTCGCCACCTGCATCGCCGTGAAATACTCTAGAGGAGCGTCCTGGCAAGATACGCGAAAGACACCTACCGCCACTGCATCATCTGTGCTCGTTTGTATACCCCTAGCGTTGCTTCCAGTCGACACTTTCTTAAGGCACTTTAAGGCAGCGAGAAAACGTGCGCGGCCAGCCCGTAAAGGCGCAAAACATCTCGATCGGCATTATTTTCTTCTAAACAAAAAATTGGTCCCCGCGCCATTCTTCGCGACTTGTCGCGATCCAAACGAACGAATTAATCTGAAGCGGCACATTTATTCACGTCCGATGCCACGCTTTTGCGCCCCCACTCTTCTCTCTGCAGCGCGCCGCAGACTCAGAGGGACCC
The DNA here is from genome assembly GCA_013358835.2 of Ixodes persulcatus. Classification (NCBI taxonomy): domain Eukaryota; kingdom Metazoa; phylum Arthropoda; class Arachnida; order Ixodida; family Ixodidae; genus Ixodes; species Ixodes persulcatus. The sequence continues at coordinate 10,008 of JABSTQ010009981.1, read as the reverse complement.
AGATATCCCCGTCTTGCCTTTTGAGCGCGGCAACGTCCCAGAATGAAGGAAAATACGATGACTATTACGACAGCAGTCAGCTGTTATAACCAGATGATCGTCTACAAGAAGTGCGCGTACCTGCATGACGATAAGCTCAGCTGCAACCAAAGCAGACGACGCGCGCCTTTCGTCGTCTGTCACAAATTTATTAGACGGTCCCTGCTACTGGTCCACGTGACTTGAATTCTCCGCCTTGTCTACGTGTGTGCCTCACCGGGAAACCGACGTCGCCTCCCTCGCTCATGAAGAGCAGAAAGGATATTGGGAAAAGGCGACAGGAGACAATGGGGGAGGGTAAGATGGACGCCCCACTTCTGTCGTCAGCGCTTTCATCGTACTCGCGAAACTTCGAGGCGCGGTCGGCGAGGACACGACGGGGGGCAGCAAAAACGGGTGCGAACGTCGCGGTGGTGGGCACTGGGATGAGTGCTTCCCGCATGGGCGGCAGCCGGCGGCGTGCGGCGAACTTTCGTGCTGCTGACTGGCCCGGCCAACCAAAAAGCGCGGGAAATCTCGTAAGTGCTCGAAATAGTATGAAAGAGCAAGCGACCTTGAGGCAAAACGCTGAGGTTCACCGCTCCCCACGGTAGGACCCTCGGGTGCGTAGTAAGGTAAGGCGCCGTGTGGCGCCCGTGCGTGTTCTAGTTCGTGCTCGGGCCCATAGGGAGACTTAAGCCAATCGGAACAAAGCAGTGTCCCTACTAAACCGGTAAAAATGCACAGCCATAGGCACAGCGCTCACCTTACGTCAGAAATCGTCTAGCCGGGAAAACCAACGTCCACGAGGAATCGTTACCCGGCATCCATCTTGAAAAATAAGCTCTGCACCAAAATTAAGACCGAAAAAAACACGGCGCGCGTTAATCCTTGCACTAAAATTACACATAAATATAGTTTTATTCTCTAAATACACAAACAAAAAATTAATGTGTCAAATACGTTCTCAGGCCCGCTTTTTGTGAAGTGGAGAAACACTTGGTTATCCAAAAAGGTAAAAACAGAAAATGTCTGTTTTTTTCTTGAATAGGTTTCGGTTAAAGACCACTAACAGACATTTTCTGTATGACAACAGAAAATGTCTGTAAAAATACTTGTAATTTTACACACATTTTTTACAGTGTAGAACATGGCGAGTCCTTTCCAGGGGTATACACCTCTCCAAAAAAACGCCCCTAGGCCGCCGTCATGTTGCTGGTACTGATCTGGCTGGTGCGACTCGCACGCCCGCTATCAGCTAGACATTTTCTGCCACTCTCTTGGACTCTGAAGACCCGCTCAACGCCATTCTCCACCTATGTTTTTGCGTTTTGCATTCGACGTTTTCTGGCCCCTCTTGAACCTTTCCACTTATTTTTTCTGATGCATGCTGCGTACCACTTCTGCATTATATTCCACTGTGAGAAATAGGGCTAGGAAGTGCCTGCCATTCCAGCGTTTCTGCTGGACTCTCACGGGAAACGAAAGAGGGGAAGGACGTCAAACGGCCTACGACGCAATTTTGCGAACAATGACAACTGTTCTCCCCCCAACCAGAAATAGCCAGAAATAGTTGTTCCGGTCGGAGTCAATCGTGCCCGTTTCTTTGCCTTGGTGCTGGTGTGAAAAAAAAGGAAGCTCTCCCCAAAACGTGCCCCGAACGAAATCATCTTAGACTCCGTCCCATCGTCAAGATGTGACTCTCGTCGACTGTGACTGTGTTATTTGAGATCTTTCTCAAATAAATTATTTTCAGATAACGCTGGATCGTGTAATACGTACAATATATTGTTCGAATGTTAAAACTTTCTAAATTTTATGTCCGTGCCCTGTCCACCGGTAAACACGTTATTTGTGAGCGTGAAAAATGCGTGCCTTTCGGCTATCTTTTGTGGTAAATTATTTTAGACAGCTAAGCGCTTTGTCGTTTGGCACGCGGCTAATTGAGCGGCGCCGTCAAGACTTGCAAAAAAGAAAAGCGACGACTAACATTCCAGTTGCATTCGTTCTGTCGCGCGCGTACCCAACAAACATAGTTCACAGTTTTTAATGCTAAAGCATTAACTGTCTCATGGAGCGAGTTGACGTCATCAGTTTGAAGCACGAAAACACACCTAGTTTCCTTCGGTTCCATTGGCTGGCGCGCGTCGACGGGGCTCCCATTGGCGGCTGCGCTCGTCAGTTTCCACGACCGCTCGACCTATGGCGCTGCGTGTCCATCAGCGCGCCATTAACACAGAGCATCCAAGGTCACCATGCCCAGGGGAGTACACGCGCTGACTGGCGACGAAAAGTACGCAGCAGACGAAAAAAGGAGTGGACGAGCGGCTTGCATGCTCTCGCATTCACAACTCATAAGGAATGCTTAGGTGAACCTCGATTTTTTTTTTTTTTGCTTTCTTGAGAGTTTAGCCAAGGTTTAGCCTTAAACCCAGTGACTGGGCTCGAAAATGGCTTGTTGCCCCTGGGGTTGAGTGTTTCTTGGAAAGGTGTATATTGGCCTCGGCAGAGGGGCTATGATTGCCTGCGCACAGTCCCCTACAAGTACTCCAAAACCGACTCCGGAGGCATCTGCTCATGCGCTGTCGGGTGCGGGGGAAGGTGGAGCGGTGGGCAGTGCGAAAAAGTCGACCAAACACGCAGAAGAAAGGGAAGTCAATTGGGTAGAAGAGGAATTTTGTTTGATACTCTGTTAAACAGAGGACAAAGAAAAAAAAACCAGAACCATAAAGATAAATGTAAAATGCCAAGTAGCCCGTGGCCCGCATAATAAATATAATATAATATAATAGGATATAATATAATATAATATAACACAATATAAGTACACCCGACCAGACATTGGGAGGCACAGAGTTCAAATCTAGGCTAAGCCGTTTATTTTGGCTTTCGGTGGTTTCGTAAAACATTGAATTATTCGATGAAGTTACTGTTCATTCTTCTGCATATTTTCAAGAAAAAAAATATATAAGATAGGTCCGCACTTTATTTTCATTTTTTGCGTCCACACCTTTTTTATTTTTTTTTTAAATATAAATGCACCATTTTTGTAGCGTCACAGAACCGGCCAGCGAGAGACGTGCGCTTCGATAATCATAGGAAATTGCTTAGAATTAGCAAACATGACGTAGGTTTAACATGGCACAACACCGAAGACTAAAGAAAAGAACGAACAACACATCACATATTTTTACAGCTTTCTGTGTTGTAAGTGTGTTGTTCGTTCCTCTCCATAGTCTTCCTTGCTTCCTTGGTTTTGGCTACTGCATTTATATTATGTTTGACTTTCACCAACTAGCCCAGTTCTCAATTTTATGACTTTATTCTACTTAGCAGTATTTTACTAGAGGGTGGCTATAGTTCTGCTGCTTTCTTCAGTGTGGGCGAAGACTCATCTGCATGTATTAGGTTAAAATAAACTATAGCGACGAGAAGGTGCGAATGTTTCTTCCATCACCCTCTGGGAACTTTCTTAGGGTTGTTTGCAAACGCTGCCGAACAACAAAGTAGGGATGTTTATTTTTTTTTTATTATATCGAATGCGATGATCCCCGACTTGCGGAAGTAATCAACATGTATGCTCGGGTATCAAACGATATAATGTGAGTAGATGTAGTGAACAAGCTTTGGAACTGGAAGCGTGTGCAACTTTTGTCCAATTAGTATTATGACGTTCCTAAGTTCCTTGAATTTCACGTTGTTGGATATCTGGGACTACTGTAAACCGTTTATTATAAAACGGCTGTTTAGCATTTCAGTTAAACAAATTTTGGAAAAACCGAAATAAACCGGTTTTTAGAAACGCGTAACCGTTAACCGAAACCGTAAAAATTAAAACCGTAAAAAACCGAAACGAAACCGTTATCAACAGGAAGCAGTAACCGTAACCGTAACCGAAACGTTATATTTTTCGGTTTGAGTCCCTGTTCCCAAGAGGTGATCTCTTCCTCATGTGTTTCGAACCATGTCCGGGCGGTGTCTCGCAAGTAAAAAATAATATTCTCGAGCATGATGCTATTGTCCTATCGGTTATGCAAGCTTACTCTTTCATAGAGGTCAATCCAGTCTTCTATTTCCTGGTCGCCTGTACCGGTAAAAGGTCCGGGGCCCCGTGACTTTGTGGGGACTAAGGGTGGCGAGGGCGTAGCTGGAGCGCCTTCGGATGGTGTGCCTGGGGGTGGAGTCATGTCGGATGCGGGCGGATGACTCCTGCTGCGAAGGTCCAGGTCGGGGATGGGTCCGCATCTCCACCAAAGAATGTTACGGTGAAAAGGATTATGAATTATTTATAGCTGGGTAATGGTGGCAGACAGAGGATTGAATCCCTTGCTGCGAGCGCGCTGGCGATCCTCTACCTCCTCTTTCTCTAGGCATCTCATGAGCTCTGTAATAATATATATATAAATATATATATGTATATAGGGTGTTTTTTTCAAGCTTAAAGGATTTGTTTTAAAAAAGCCGTGAAAGTTACACTTATGCGGCTTGTGCAAGTGAGTTATACGGCCAGGGGGACAATATGCGGGTGGCTACTCTTTCGATAGTCGGCTAATTAATTAAAAGTCGTTAATTAACTTTTTAATTGGTGAAAATAGACAAATAGTTCCAATTCAAAACTTGCTGAGCTTTATCGAAAACCCCTCAATCAGTCATTTTCAGCAAGACTTTCAGCGCGTGAGAAGCGTAGTAGTGCACTAAAGTTAACACTCGTAGAGCAGGTACAAGGCAAGCGGTTGCGGTAAGGCGCCCGCGCGATTTTTCCGTCTCTTATCTAGCCCCAGCCTTGTACCTGCTCCACGAGTGGTAACTTCAGCGCACTACTGCGCTTGTCACGCACTCGAAGTCTTTCTAAAAATGACTGATTTAGGGGTTTTGGACTGACGCTCAGCAAATTTCTAATTGGAACTATCAGACTATTTTTACTAATTAAAAAGCTAATTAACAAAATTTAGTTCATTAGCCGAGTGATCGCTAAGATTAGCCCCATATACCATGTCCCCCTGGCCGTATGACTCACTCGAACAAACAGCAGAAGTGTAGCTTTCACAGCGTTTATTAAACAAATTCGTTAAGCTTAAAAAGAGAGACAGATAAAACTTTATTAGGCCCAAAGAATATGAGCAAGGGGCCTCAGTCTAGGCCCCCTCTGGTGGCGTACTCCAGAGAGGACTGGATGTACGCAGCCAGATAAACTTGGTCTGATAATGTGGTGGCCGCAGTCAGCCACTCGGGTTTGGGGGGGGGGGGGGGGGAGGACAGGAAGGTGGGGTTAGGGAGAGGTGGGGGAGGGGGATGGCAGATCCATAAGATGTGATGGGTATTTGGGCGGTCGCCACAATGGATGCAGGGGGAAGGATCCTCAGGGAGTAGACCTCGTAGAAGGTGGATGCCGGGCTGGGGTGGGAAGAGTGTTACTTTGGGCGTTGCGGAGGATGGTGCCTTGGTGGCGTGTGAGGTGAGGGTGAAGGGGGGGGGGGGGGGCCAGACTCGACGGGCTTGTCTTAATCACTCGAGGGAAGGTAAGGCCACGGGAAACATCTGGACAGATCTGGGGATGTCGGGTGCCCGGTGAAGTGTTTCGCGGGCGAGCAGGTGTGCTTTCTCGTCGCCCGGCATGCCCCCATGACCTGGGATCCAGAAGACCTCGACGGGTGGTAGTAGGTCGCGTTCTATTTGTTCTGCGATGGCAAGTGGAAGTGAGTTCTGTATGAGTCGACGGCAGGCGGCCATAGAGTCGGTGAAGATGATGGGAATAGATGAAGTAAAAGCGCCTGCGGAGGTATATGTGACTGCCGCTGCAATGGCGTGTAGTTCCGCCAATCATGGGTCCATGGAGGAAGAACGGCGGTGTGTATTGTATTGAAATGATGATCTGTGACCGCTATGGCCGTGTCAGTGTCAGTCGTACTGCCATCTGCGTAGAGGTATGTGCGATGAGGAGTGCGGGCGGTGTAAGGTGTGAAAAAGGCAATGCGTTGAGCGCGTCGTGCTAAATTCAGCATCGGGTGCAGTGTCGAGGGAGTGGTGCTATGATAAGATGCGAACGGGTGGTGGTGAGGAGAGTTGCTTCTTTCGGAGGAGGTGATGATAGGACGTTATGGCCCAGTTGAGTGAGTATGTGTCTTCCCTGGTGGGTGAGAAGGAGGCCGACTTCCTGACGGCGTTTGTGGATAGCAACGAGCTCATCTACGGTATTGTGATAGCCCATATCGAGGTGGTGGTGGGTGCTAGTGGTGATGGGTAGGCCCATGGCGAGCTTGGTGCCTTTAGGAATGAAAGCATCCAGCTTCATTTTTTGTCTTTGTGTGAGTTTAATGTACGGAAAATGGTAGCAGAGGCGGGATATCAATAAGGCGTCACAGAGCCTCATCAGTATCCAGGAATGAGGCATGTGTGCGTGGAATTTCTTTTTATTGTATTCATCAATATTGCTATTGTTTAAAAAATACCTAAATTGAAACGTTCTTTTTTTATTTTGTGAGTGTTATATATGCGTCATCAAATTTTGTATCTCCCTATATAATGCCCGAACCTGGCGATTTGTGGTGTGTTAAATAATAAAAAGAAAAGAGTATGCAAGCTTTGGACTTTTTAGTAAGTGCGCTTTATTGATACGATCTCGTTACGTCTGGCTCTACTAAACTCTAAATTCTTCATATTCAAGTTGAGGGTATTCATTCCACGTGCGAATTGATATACTTTAGACTCATTTAAGCGCATTCCAAACTCCATTATGAAATAATGAGGACTGGAGAGCTCACGTTAACCGGTTACACAATGTAATAATCACTTCTACCCGACCCTTTGGTTCGGTTCTTCTGACTCACAGCGTTCAATGTGGCCTTTTTATAGATGTGCGTGTTCAATTTATGTTATAAAATACGCATGCCATTTTATGCGTTTATTGTTTGGTAGCTATTTTCCGTTGTCTTGTCCACACATTTTAGTAAACATATTAAACACAAAGTAATTCCTCAGTTTGGTATTCATAACTTTCATAGCTTTAACTTACTCGCATATTCTTAATGCTTACATTGGCACTCGCATTTTTAAAATGAACCGGCCTTTTGTGTAATTTGTTGGTGTTTCCTTTCATGTCTTTCATGTTATAACCGCGTTGGGCTGTTTCCATATTAATTTTGTTTTTCTTGTAAAATAATTTAACATCACTGCTGCAGTTTTGGTTCCGGCTCAGTAGTTAATGACGGCTTTTCAAGCGTTTGATGATGCACACAATACACCCGCAATCACCCAATCTGGGTCCTAAGAAACAATTATTAAAGAAATGCATAAAACATTAGAAGCCCGAATAGACTCGGTGTTTTTGACCCAGGATGGGGAAGTATGAGGGGCGTGAAGATCACTCCTTTCTTCAAACTGTAAGTTTAGGCGTTTCAAAGCCTTCCGGACCCTAAAGCGTTCCAGAGTTGATATTTGCGTTCCTTAAAGCAGTGAAAAATACATATTTTGGTGCTGAAGAAATGGCTCATGATCACTTATACGGATGGTGATATCCTTGCCCTCAATCGTCGCCACCAAACACCAATTCTTTCAATATTCTTGCAGCTCGTGGATATGCAGAATGGACAAGTATCTTATCAAGAAACGACGATAGTCTTCAGAAGAGCCCAGAATTCCTCCCGACTTGCAGGGCGATCCGGCCGATGACGTTCCACCTCACGATGGCGGAATCTCTGCGCCCTTTGTGAACACTTTGGGTGTCATCAACGCTGCTAATGCTGACACGCGCAGGTCTGCCAGTTGGTCGGCACGGACTGTAGAAAACGTCTTGAAGTCAACTTCGGATAATGTTAAAGCCACAACTGGTAAACCAAGTACTCGTAGGCTTCCCAAATAGACTCTGCTGGCGCCCACAAAAGCCGATGGTAAAAGAGGATTTTTGAAGAGTTGGGAATCCACCTACCGCTTGCTTTTTTAAGTGAACAAACCGGTTGGATGGATTGTGAAACCAGCGTGACTGCTACTGACAATAAGTTTCCGCTCCAGCGTACATCCCGAGACGAAAATGCATTGATTGCCTTTGTCAAATTTGGCTTCCAGAGCTGAAAAAAAGCATTGCAATGGTTTAGAAGCCACAAAAACTCGTCATTGCATCGCACAGCTTCCATCGCTCGGACTGCCTCAAACATAGGCCTTAATATGGCATCTACTCTCTGAGAGTCTAAACAAAACTAAATGAATGAAAGCCGTAAAGCTTTGATGGCTATACTGACATGCACTGCGGGGACACGAGGATTACGAAGGGAACTTAAAGCAACTGTTAAGGCTCTGCTCTACTCCGACGTTGAGCGCAGCGACTGTAGCGTATCGCAGAGCATGCGTGTTAAATTAGCTAGCGAGCAGGTGCTTGATATCTTCAACCATTCAGTATCGGTATCCGGTGCTCTACGCCGGTTTCGCTACGCTGGACGTCGGAGTATAACAGAGTCTTTAATGCTACGCCAAGCCGATTTAACGGGATTATCTGCAAAGCTGAATAGAACAGGCTATAAATGGAGCTCCAGTGACATGCAGAACGAGATGCTCGGGTGAATACACAGCATGCTTCGCTTCCTAATGAAAGAAGTGCGCGAGGCAGGGTTTTATGTTGTTATTCTGCTTCAAGACCATCAATGGGCGGCAGCAATATATTGCGTGTTCTGGGACCTGCAGCCGCCGATTCCACTGCAAGTGTGTGAACATTGCCGCTGCGGAGTAAGAACTTCTCGTTCAGAACGGAGTCAGCACCTACGAATGCCAAGAGTGCACCAAACCGCCCGGCCTCGATTCGGTTAAGCTTGACTCTGACGATGTGCCCTGTAGTGTGGATCCCAGTGGTGATGCAGGCGAAGAAGAACCTGACAAGGAGGAAAGACTTGGAGACAACGCAGACCTCCGAAGGATCATCCTTCAGCTTTGCCGGAAGGTTGATGCGCTCTTATCTGAAGTACAGGCCCCGCGAGCAGACAATGAACAGCTGCACCTTCATCTGGCCCGTAATGCGGAACTCCTTCGAAAGTCCTTAGGCACGGGTCCTCCTCGCTACCCTGTGTCAAATCAAGAAGCTGCACATGCAAGTCATATATCAGCGACTCCGAGTACTACAACCAATGTGACGGAGCCATCTTGTTCGACTTCCTCAAATTACGAAGCTAGACCTACCAGTTACGCGTCCACGCTTCGGACCACTACGACTGGTGGCGACATGAAAGCAGGGAGAAAAGTACGCCCCCTAGCAGATTGGAACCGTGCACCTAGCCTGGAGCGTAAGGACCCCTTGGTAGCTTCGACCACCGGTATCCGCGGCAGTCGATCGACTACTGACGAAGACGGATACACCCTTGTACAAAAGAAAAGGAGAGTGAAGCCCGCCACGGGCACGAAGTCTACAAGTAAGCTGACGGCTGTACCTTGCCCTCCGAGGAGTAGGGCGCTCTTTGCGTCTCGGCTTGACCCTACAACCACTGTTGACAACATCGCAGCAATACTCAGCAACGTCGTCAAAACATGTGTCTGTACCCAACTTCCATCTAGACATATAAGCTATGCACCTTTCCACATCGCTGTAGAGTGGGACGATTTTGACAAGGTGAATGACACAAATGTGTGGCTCATTGGCTGTCTCTTTAGGCAGTTTTTTGGGTTGTTTAGGAGAGACGAAGAAGATGCATGATGAGTGTACCGTTTATTATTAGAATGTACGTGGTTTAAGGACTAAAGACGCCGAGTTTTTTTCGGAGGCCATGTCAAGCGCGTATTCAATTATATGCCTAACAGAAACTTGGCTTGCAGATCAAATTTTTAGTTCTAATTACTTTTCACCCAAGTATGAAGTCTATAGGCGTGATCGTGACTATGAGAAAACTGGAAAGAGCTTGAGGGGAGGTGTATCGATTGCTGCAGATAAAAGCTTGAAAGTTCATCGGAGGAGCGATCTCGAGTGTTATGTGGATCGAAGTAATGTCTACCGACGGTAGAAATTTCGTTATT